>OY282644.1:81791259-82391259 GCA_958299015.1 Tetanocera ferruginea | reverse complement strand
AACTTTGTGCAAACGTTTGTAACGTATAGAAATAAGCGAGTCCGGCAAAGAAAAGTACACATATTTTTGATCAGCGTCACCTCGTGAGTCGAGCTATCCATGTCCGGCTGTCTGTATATTGTTCGTAAACACAGGATAAGTAGAAAGAGTTGAGATAAATTCATGAAACTCGGCAAACATGGTCACATGAATCCAAGTATCTCCACTATTGAATATTTTTCGAGTCCACCCAAGAACACGCCTACTTCCCATACAACGAAAAAATTTAAAATTTCATAAATGAGCTCAGAACTAACATACAACAGTAAAACTTGGTACGCTTGTGTTTTATATCAACATAAAGATGTCTTTGAAAAATGGATGTGATCCGTCCATGAAAACGCCCATCTCCAATTTTACCCTAAAATTAAAAACTCAATAAGTAAGCTTTTGTTAAACATACGAAGATAAAATTTGGTACGTATTTTTTTTATAATAATTTGAAGATGTTTTTGAAAAATAGACGTCATCCGCTCATAGACACGTCCATCTCCCATACAACGCAAAAATTGAAAACTGCATTAATAAGCTTGTGTTTGTCTAACAGAGATAAAATTTGGTACGTCTGTATTTTATAATAAAACAAACATGTTTTTGACAAATGGCCGTCATCCATCTACGGACACGACTACCTCCCATACTACTAATATTATTTAAAACTTCATAAACAAGGTTATATTTGTTCTACAGAGATAAAATTTGGTATGTATTTATTTCATATTTTTTTTTTTTTAGCTTTGAACCAAGGATTTCAGGTGTCAAACCTATTCAGTCAAGTCTGCCTTGGTTCGGAAATAGGGAAATAGATAAGTAGGAGAGAAAGTGAAATCAAGAGAAACAAGTGTAGAATGTTGTATGTGTGGCGGAGCGCTATATCAACATGCGAATTTGAATCTGAGGCAAGAGTTATGCTTTTACCTCAGTCAATTCGAGTTATCAAGCAATCTCATTCCACAAACATCTCTACCACCAACTACAACTTTCAAGGTCGTATATATTGATGAATTTTGAATTTCGGTTGATTATAAATGAGGAAAGAATTAAAGAAAGGTTAAAGCGTAGGACCATGGCTAGACCGGGATTCGAACCCGGAACCTCTGGGTTGGTAGTCAAGCACGCTAACCACTAGACTACCGAGGCCCAGGAATAAAACTTAGTATTTGTAAATTTTTCATCAAAATTGCAATGTATTTAAAATATGGACTTCATCCGCCAACGGACTCGCCTATTAGTCGGGCTAGACCGACTTTAGACTTTCTTTACTTGTTTTTGCTTTCGAATAACAATTTATCACGTAAGACTATGTGAGTCATTTTTTATGTAGCTGTGATATTTAAGATGCTTTTTTGATGATCAAACTCAATGTTTTACTCAATTTTTATGTTTTTATTTTGTTCCAAAAATTCTCAAAAATCGCAGAAAAATCTGCACTTACATCACTATGAAAGAAATTTATCGAGATAAGTCTAAGAAATTAATGCTAGTTTATTATTATTTTTTTTGTGGGTTTTACTTATAAACTTACGTCTGACCCATTTCTGCCTATTGGTAAAAAAATACTCATGAAAATAATTTTTTTCAAAAAATCACTAAAAAGTTTAGGTAAGAGACAACGTAATACTTTTGATGGGGATGATTAGGTAAAAGATAAAAATTTCTTAGGTTGCGTTTATAGTGAATGCCGAGTCAGACAGGCAGGCAGACAGGCAATGTGGACAAGCGAGATAGATAGCTATTTGCATCTCGTTTTTTCACACAGATTTCAGCCTGCCTGCCTGCCTGCCTGTCTGAATCGCGTTCACTATAACCGCAACCTTAGGCTACTAGATGTCACCTTAAGATTCTGCCATTTGACTAGAGTTACCAGACTATAAAAATCATTCATTTTCCGGTACATACAAACATTCATAAAATATATGAACTTTGAACACAAGGCTTATTAAATATTCATGTTTTCGGGATTTTTTTACATGTGTATTTTGTGCATTCATATCATGAATAATTCATATGTCATCAGTGAACCAAAATAATTCATAAGTCATGATGCGATTCATGCTGATCATGTAAATATTCATAATTTTTGAGTACTTGTTTTGGTTTAGGCTATTTTTAAGGGTGTTTAGTTTTGAATATATTTATTATTTTCCAACTTAAAATTGGATACCGGGATTAAAGTAGGTACACAAGGTATAGCTTGTATTATTAAAATATTTAAAGACAAAAATATATCTGCACTTATTAAAAAAATTAAAAAGTTCTATAAAATTAAAATAGACATGTATATAGCGACAAAAAACTCAGGACTTTGCACTTTTGTAATATTTTAAATTTCTTATTTATATTCAAATTCAATTTTACGCCTCTAAAATTCATGACTGCCACGCATGTTAATGTAATCATAATCAAGACTTCATGTGAGTAAACAAGACGTTCAAATTTTCACTTCCTGTCAAGTGAAAACATGACAAACTAAGATGCAATTAATTAAGTGACACATGATAAAGTTAAGCTGACAAACTGACACATACAAGATTATTTTTAAAGAGCAACAAATATAAAACAGGTTTTGCTCTAGGTACATTAAAATTTCGCAAAATTTTAATGCAAAATATAAAGAAAAAAAAACAAAAAAAAAAAACAAAATTAAGGACATTCAGTTACACTAGAAACAGCAAAACCAACAAAACCAACAAAATCCAATGAATACACGCTGGGATCTGGTACACTCGATAAAATTACATTTGATTTCACTTAGAAATGCACGTGTATGTGTGCGTTGGAGCAACAAATGAGCAGCAGCGTGCATGCATGTGTTGATAGCGGTATATGTTGGGTGTACATTTGTTTGTTATTTTATTGCGAATAAATGTTGGGAATATAAATAAATGTGTTTGTTGCTCATGAAAAAAAAAAAAAAACACAAAAAAAAAAACACAAAAAAATATGCGTCCCAAGGGTGCGCCACAAAGGCGATGCCCTGCATGCAAGTGTTCAAGGTATGACAATCTCAGGGCAAGACGCACAGAACAGTGGCGGCTGCTGCAGAGCGTGATACAGAGATGTTGACTATTTGTTGGCAGTTTAAGCCCTGCCTAGGCACTAGTGATGCGTTGATGCTACACGACCAGGCTGGCGCAGAGCATCTTTTAAGGACAAAACTTTTTTAGTTATGTATGCATGTATGTTGCATGTTTTAGAATAATATTAATATGTTGTTTTTCTACAACAACTGCAAAGCTCTGATATTTCAAAAAGTCTGGCTTTGTTTGTCTTTTAAATAGACTTTTGTTGCATAAGAGCAACAATAAAAAATTTCATCTAGTTGCTTAAAATAAATAATAGAAAATAATTTTGAAAGTCCTGTTAACTTTTTTGCGCGTGACTTTTTCAACTTGAAGTTAATTTAAACTTTATAAAACAAATCAATTTGTTACAAAAGTTTTTGCTATATATTTTTTTTTTTTTTTGTTGTTTTCCTGTTTTTTTGTACCGCTTCCAAACGTTTGTGCCTCGTCAACAAATGAAGAAAACCATTTAATTAATAATAAGTTTACGCAGAATATTTGGCCAAATTGTTGTTATGAGTGTGCGTATGTGTCTGTGTGTGTGTGTGTGTGTGTGTTTGTTATTTGCGGCTGCAGTCAGCAAAACTTGGTACTTCAATTAAACTTCTTCTAATTGCATTGAATGCTTTTTGCTGTTGTTCTTGTCATTGTTATTGTTGTTGTTTTTGTTGTTATTTTGCTGATGATGATGATGATTTACTCTGGTGATAAGTTGCCACTGTTTTGTTGTAGTTGTTGTTAGTTGTTCTTATTTTTTGCTGTCGAGCAAGCTAACAGCAAAAGTTTTCATTTCATTGCACCTTGAAGGCAGAGAAGCTTTCAACAGCCTCAACAGCCAAGCATACAACACCAACACCATCACCACCACCATCACCACCACCACCATATTCAGCAACAACCAACAACAGCAACACACAAAAAATAAACCGCAATTGAAAATGGAATTTCTGGTTTTGTAGTTTTTTAAGTTTGCTGTTGTTGTTATTGTTGTTGGTGTGACTAAAAATTCGTCCTGCTAGCTGCTAGCTTTGTGTTGAATTCGCAAAATTGTTTTTCGCTTCATGTTTTGTTCGTTGCTGCGGTTTCTTGCATTGATAGTTTTTACCTTTGGCAAGGTTCATATTTCGTACTTGATGCTCTTTGACCCCATTTCAATTTGAATTTCGAAAAACACAAAAAAAAAAAAAATTCAAAATTTCAACACAGTTCTTTTTTACTGCATTTAAATAAAGTTCGTTAAAGATATCTGCCATTTCATTGCTTCATTCTGCCATCTCACTCTAGCTTAATTAAAACTCTTAATTGATATGAAACTCTATGCGCTGCACAACACAAACACCAATAAACATTAACGTGGTAGTAACACAAAAACAGCACAAACACACATAAACACTCACAGTAGCTGCTGCTAGCAAGGACACACGTTTGCAGTTACTCGTACATGTGTTGATTTAATATGCCTGCCTTTGTTGTTGTTGGAACTCGTTGCCATTGAGTTGCTTGTTATTGTTATTGTTGTTGTTTTTCATACTATTGTTTATTGCACTGTTTGCAGTTCTTCACAAAAACAAAAACAAAATAAACTAAACAAAAACTACACAAAACTTGCTTAAATTGCCAGGATCAAAGCTTGTCTGTCTGTCAGTCAGTCTGTCAACATCTATGAGTTGGATGACTTGGCGAAGATCTTTGTTTTCACATGTTTCATGTGCTTTAATTCATTTTGCTTGTCTGATTCGTTTTGCTTCGACGTTGTTCAGGCTTACTTTCTCTATCAAAAAGTATCAGGATGACAACTTTGTGCC
Source organism: Tetanocera ferruginea (assembly GCA_958299015.1). Classification (NCBI taxonomy): domain Eukaryota; kingdom Metazoa; phylum Arthropoda; class Insecta; order Diptera; family Sciomyzidae; genus Tetanocera; species Tetanocera ferruginea. Next base: position 82,386,350 of record OY282644.1, on the reverse strand, counting down.
AGAAAAAGTAACTAGCAATTATATCAGTACTGTTTGTTGGTTGAATTGTTAAACAAAAGAAATCTTAATACAATTAAATCTGCATCAAAGTTGCCATTAGTTTAAGCAGAATTATTATTAGTTTCTTCTCAAGTTGATGAAAATTTACGATGGCGTTGTCGTGAAAGGTTCATCAGCTGAAGTTATGACTGTCTAAAATTAATTGTTACCAATATCATTTGTTCTAAGTATGTATGCTTTGTAGTTCTATTCAATTGTAGATAATTTGTGTATTTGAATGTAGTTGCCCTACATTCAACAAGTTAACTTCTAAGAAAGACTTCAACTTAAAAGTTTAAATTAAAGCCAACATTTATAGCTAATGCAGTAATATTAGATAATCAAGGATAAGATTTTATGTCTTTCCATCTCAAAGAACGCTTATAGTTCTCTTTCATGTCTAGCGCCAGAGTACAGGAAATATATGAAAACTACTATCTAATGATCCTACAGACACCCACTTTTAATATAAATAGACAAATTTAATTTTCAAATTTTAGCCGTAACAACCTTTATTTTAAATTTTTCTCATATTATGAATTATTATAGAATTATTGTGTAAAAACCACCCCTCCTTCATTAAAAAGGAGCAGAGCCGAGCCAGTAAGGCCCAGACACGGGTCGCATGCAGATAGAGGCGCCATACATAGCTACATACATATATAAAAATATATATCAATCTATCATAAGTGATAAGAACCTATGAGACTTACATGTATTTAAAAGTAAATTTAAAGTATGATACGTTATACGGTTAACAATTCAAGTCTAAATTTTCAACTTCAGTGAAATTTTTTTTTGTTGAAACAAAAATTTTTCCAATATAAAATTATATTTTAAACTTTAAAGTTCAATTTTTTTAAACTTTCATTGATTGCAATCAATATATATTTAAAATTTAAGTATAGCCTGTTTCAAAAGAGAAAAACATTATCGCGCATGTTTGAGTATAAGAAAATAATTTTGAGAGCATTCTTCATTCTGATTGGTCGTCTTTAAAAAAACATTGAATATTCTCTGAGCAGAAAAGTAAATGAAAAAAATTAATGTATATTCCAGAATTTTGTTGTTCATCGCAACTGCGCTGCGGAAGTACTGAATTTTAAGGTTCAAACAAGTTATGCGTAAGCCATGATATAATAATTTTACCAGATAGTGTTGACAAATGTTGATTCTCTCAGCTTCAAGAGTAAAGGAACTCTTGTCAAAAACAGCTGTTCCTTGTTATATGCGTTGGCCACATTCAACTGTTGTGACAGCAACACATCAGGGAGCGCTATTATTGGTATTGCAGTTTCAGAAAAATTGTCAAGTTTATGAAATATCAAGCTTTGTATCAAATACGAATGGAAATTTTACCGACAAATAAAAAATTTTCTATTTTTCAATGCATTTTAATGCGCAACTTTATATTTATGTGCATCAAGTTTTGACTTAACAGTTGCCAATTGTTGGGTACGCTTTGACGGATTGTCAGCGCTCTCTTTCATGTTATATTTTTTGACAGAAGTTCGTTTCCAACAGAAACGTCAAAAGTATCTTGGAGTTATTTTATCATGTGCGTAAGCATACAAAAGTTTCAGAAAAAAGTCAACGAAAAGTATACAAAAGTTCAAAAACATACTTTTCCATACTTAATTAAAAACGAAGTATGCATGAAAAAAAAATTCAATATAAATCGATTCCAATGAAATGACAAATAAAAAATAATTTGTTTTTGTCGAAAAAGATTGCCAAATAAAATTATAAAAAAATATTTTTTTTTAAGTTGGTAAATTCATCCAGCTTTATGATTGACCGCTATATTGTCAATTTCAATACAAACCTCGCTTAATAAATAAATCCTGTCTAAAACATACATTTTTTAATGATTTTTAATAAAATTTCGATACATAAGTTTTCAAAATCAAAATTTAAATTATTTATTAATCAGGTTGCAAACCTTTTCTGCTTAGCAATTACTGAGTTTCCATGGCGAGTTAACTCAGTGTTTACTCGGGGTTAACTCGCGGGGTTAAACGCGAGTTGAATTGAGTTTCGTTAAATCTACGAAACTTCACGAAACTCCACGAAACTTGTAAGATTTAACTAGGTTCTATCTGTCAAAGTGAATTTTTATTTTAACAAAAATATTAAAATGTCGAATGCAAGAGTTTTTTGGAGTGCCGCAGAAATTAGTCAAAAAATAACAAAAACAAATTATATTAAAACTTTTCTTTTAAATTTAACTTTCAGATCAGTTGTGTTTAATTTAAATGAATTTGTTTCAAGCTCTATTTCAAAAACAAATTCGTTTGATATGAACACAATTTCATTTAATTAATATAACTTTAGCACAAATTTCCTCTGTGTATAAATTCACTGAAGACTGGCTTAGCCGATTTTATATTTCAAATATTTGAAAAACTTGTTTTTTAAAATACTCCCCATTTTTTATAAATCGAGAAATCAGTTTTTACATATTGCCGAAAATTTTTTTGTTTTTGCAAAATACCACAATCACACTTTTTGGATCGACACCAACCCCGACAAAATTTTTTATTTTTTTATTTTTTCCGACAAAAAAAAAAGTTATTTACACATGGTGTCAACAGTTCAACCGAAAAAAATGAAAGTCACAAAATAACTGCTATTTTTGACCGATAAAATAAAAGTCAAAAGTTACCTTTATTTTTCCTCGAAAAATGCAAGGCAAAAAATAACAGAGAAATTTTAACTTTTAAAGAATCAGTCTAAAATTTAAAAGACACTTAATATTGGTGAAGCTGAGGAAATTTTTAACCTAATGGCATATTTGACACTCAACAATTTTTTTTAATTTGAAAATTGTATGAAAAAAAAAAACAAATTGGCCATTTCAGCCCTTGAAAGGACTTTGACCGAGCTTCTTATGATCAATTGTGTTGTGTGTGTTATTAAATGTTTGCACACAATTGACCGAGAACTGGACCTACATGTTTTATGCCGACTCCGAACGGCTAAAGTTCATGTTCTCAAGAAGCTTTACATGGCATTATTTACTCTCTGAGCTTTGCCATTGTCTGCAGAGAGCTGGTGACCGATCAGAAAAATTTTTTATTGAAAAAAACTTTTCGCCGCGGCTGGGGATCGAACCCGGGCTCCGAGCATGCTAAGCCACACACTTAACCTGCATGCCACGGTCACCACATAATTTACATTATAAAATTGTAAAATAACAGTTATTTTCGGTCTTTGTTTTAGTTCAGTTGGTGTTTTAGTTGCTTTCGAATGCCTTCTCAACATCGTCACTTTTTGAGAGCTAGATTGCATTTGCATAGTACTCGTTGACGCAGCCTTCGAAAGCAGAGGCAAATCTTGTCGATTATTGTGTTTTGCTTCCTGATCATAATAATTGCTAAGTTGAGTGAGGGTCTCGTAAAGCAGCGAACGTTGATTGTTGAGTGTATCAACTTGGTTGGCTAAAAAATATTTTTGAGATGATGGCTGAGTTTTAAAATACATTTTTACAAAGCATCAGTGTGGTTTTCTGGGGATTGGTCCTTTGCAGATTCACCAAAATACACTGATGCTTTGTTAAAATGCATTTTGAAACTCAGCCGATGTTGCAATCACCTTACCTTCATCATTAGTTGCAGACCCAGCTGCGGCTGCATTCTTAAGAGCTCTAATTCGCTCTTTATATTCACGAACGCGTTCTGCTCCTGTTTTAGCTATTTTTCTTAGCTTTGAAAATTTTTTTGGCTGTCAAAAACTATTCTCGGCAGTTTTAAATACTGCACTTTTAACACTTTATGCTTTTATTATTATATTGAATTAACTGTTTTTTGCATGTTGTCAATCATCTGTCAAGTTTTTGATCACAATCAACGAACCAAATTATGCGTTAAGCTCATTATGTGGCGAACAGGCAGTAGAATTTTTTCCCGCTGGATGTATCTCTATGTTTAAATATTTTCGTTTGAGGCTTAAAGAAATAAATTTTCCGTGCATACTTTTCGGATGAAAATTAATGTTACGTACAGAATGTTACACGCTCAGTTTTAATTACATTTTTTTTCCTGTTTATCATGTTCCTACGTGGCGTAAAGGCATAGATTCCGACTATTGAGCAACGATGTTCATGGTTCAATTGTCGCTAGCGACTATCATTTTTTGAAAATTTTCATATGAATTGAAAATGTTAGCCTAGCGTCACGAAGAAGAGACCTTGAAATTTCACTCGCCGCCAAAGAAGTTTCACTTCAAAAAAACATATTTTCGGGGGTTTCAAAATGATAAAGAAAATTTTCGGTGTTGCTTAAATGAATTAAATAAGCAGAAGTCAAATCTTCTTTTGAAATGAGCTTTTAAACGCAAAACAATCTTTTTTTCATCGATTCAGATACCTTTCACAAAAGGCTGACATCCAGGGTAGCCCATTCGGCCCAATTTCAGCTTTTACTCTATGTGCTCTGTCACATAGGCGATTGTTTGCATAGATCCTTCTCACTAAAATGCTCTACACATCAGTGATGGAATTTTCGATACAATTGTACTTTTTTCAGTAAACTACCCTTATCAAAAGTACGTAAGTACCCCGGAGGCATTTTCAGTACTATTTGTGCAAAACCAACATTATACTTCAAAATATAGAAAATTTTGTATTTCTTCTACTCTTAATTTTACAGTACTTACGAGTAACCCAGTGTTTTTGTGCTTTTGTAGTTAATTCTAGGAAAATTGTGGTTTTCCAAATGCTTCAAATATAAATTTTTAAAAAATTCGTAATTTTCTTAATAAATTAATCTGATGACAATGCGGAAATACATCAAAAAATCAAGATTTAGCGCATTTGGACAGCACTAAAGTAATATTTTAGGAAAAATTGTATCGTGTGTTTAAGGTGTTTATCGTGTTCTTTATTTAAATGCGTTGGCTGCGTCAAAATCAAACCCAACTGAAATCGATAAATTCTATAAATCATTACTTTAGCAATAGTTTCAAATATTTCCCGGAAAAAAGACATTTGAATTTTTTTAAAATTCTGTAATACCGAACAGTATATTGCAAAGTATAAAAGCGAACTCCTTAGTCGAGTGCTAAACATGCTTGACTGACCTTTTAAAGGTCCTGGGTTCGAATATAGGCCTGACTATAGTCCTTTAATTTGTATAACGCTTAAACTTTTCTTCAATTCTTTCATTATTTCAAATCAACTGATATTCAAACTTTCAATTCAAATTCAAATTTCTTTAACATGGATAATATGTGGAAAGTAACCAAGGCAGACTTAAATGAATAGGTTTGACAAATAAAATCCCTGATTCAAAACTCAAACAAATATTAAGAAACACTAAATCAGATATGCCGATCTTTACCCAAATGCGTATCTATATGTTTAAGAATATGTGTTTTAGAAAAGTTTCTTATGCTTAAAATTAATTTGATAAGCCCTTGTTGGAAATATTTTTAGAGGAACTGCTGAATATATTTTTTCAATCTAAAATTTGGTTAAATCAAAATTGAGAAAACATATACAATAAAAAAACTTTTTCAACTTGATTTCAAACAAGAGATCATTTTGCTATAAAATTCAATAATAATTCTTGTTATAACACTCAACTATCTTAACTTTAGGATTACTAATACCCACCCGAGTGCCCATTCAGATTTTCACTTTTCAATTATTCAGCAACGAATAATAACTTTCAAGTTTTCCATACAAAAATTCGAAAGTTATTGATAACTCTCGAGTTATGATAGTGAATGAAACGTCCCTAAGACCGCTCTCACTGCATGTTTAGTGCTAAACAACTTTAAAATAACTGTCAAAAGCAAGAGCTTTTTAAATTGTATGAAATAAAAATAGTGTAGCACATCTAGTGCAAAAGAAAAGCAAAATATTATTGGTCACCTGGCTGCGTATTCGTTAAATTCGCACGAAAAAAATCTTCAGTAAACCTAAGGTTAAAAGATATAAAAAAATATTTATAATGGACACGATAATAGACAACGAAATTGTAAAGCTGTGTAAGAAAATGTTTCATAAAATCAAATTAAAATCATAAATACTCGTAAGAATATAAATAATATATAAATAAAAGGTCGAATGCAAATTTTAAAGTTTTCGATACGATTGACTTATATTTAGTACTATTTTCAACTTGATTCGTTACGAAATCCAAAAGAGCAAATTCCATCACTGCTACACATTCTGTGTAGGATTTAGGTTCAGAGAGCAGGCCGGACATTTCAAAGTTTACACACAGTAGTCTTCCAATAATCACTTCGTTTCATTGCGTGAGCGTTATCCTGTTGAAAAATTAGTGCCACCTCCCTATTTTCCTTAATAAATGAAAAGAGTCTTTTTTCTGTGCTTAAATATAGTTGCTGCTATTCATTCGCAACGATGTGAAATATAATTCAAGTGTGGCTTTTGATATAAAAGCTCCCCACACCATAACGAAGCCTCTACTGATATTTCGTTAAGAAAAATAAATTCTTTCGCAAATTTCTCCAATGGAATTGGAAACTAACGGGTCCATCAAAATTCAATTTTTTTTTGTCCGAAAAAATAACCTTTGCAATCAATAGACTCAGGCAGACAATTTTAAGACCAATAGCAATAGCTTACTGTGTGCGAATCGGTGTATAGATGTCTTTTATAATCATCAATTAATAATAATCATCATTATACCCTAAACCTGAAAGGTCAGGGTATATTAACTTTGTGCAAACTTTTGTAACGCATAGAACGAAGCGAGTCCGGTATAGAAAAGTTTATATATTCTTGATCAGAGTCACCACCTGAGTCGATCTATAAATGTCCGTCCATCTGTTCGTCTGTGTGTTGTCCGTATACACAGGATAAGAAGAAGGAGTTGAGAGAATTGAATGAAACTTGGTACACATGGTCACATGAACCCAAGGATCTGCACTATTGAATATTTTTGGAATCCGCTCACGGACACGCCTACCTCTCATACAACGCAAAAATTGAAAACTGCATAACTCAGCTCATAATTAGCCTACAACAATAAAATTTGGTACGTATGTGTTTTATATCAACACAAAGATGTTTTTGAAAAATGGACGTCATCCGCTTACGGACACGCCCACCTCCCATACAACCCAAAACTTGAAAACGCAATAAATAAGCCTCTGTTTAACCTACAGAGCTAAAATTTGCCACATATGTTTTTTGTAACAAAACAAAGATGGTTTTGAAAAATGGACATCATCCGCCCACGGACACGCCTACCTCTCATACAACGCGAAAATTGAAAACTGCATAACTCAGCTCATAATTAGCCTACAACAATAAAATTTGATATGTATGTGTTTTATACAAACACAAAGATTTTTTCGAAAAATGGACGTCATCCGCTCACGGACACGCCCACCTCCCATACAACCCAAAAATTGAAAACGCAATAAATAAGCCTCTGTTTAACCTACAGAGCTAAAATTTGGCACGTATGTTTTTTATGGCAAGACAAAGATGGTTTTGAAAAATGGACGTCATCCGCCTTCGGACACGCCCACCTCCCATACAACCCAAAAAGTTTAAAACTCAATAAATAAGGTTATGTTTGTCATAGAGAAATTAAATTTGGTATGCATGTATTTTATACCAAAACTAAGGTGTGTTCAAAAATTGGAAGTAATCCGTCCATGAACACGCCCACCTCCCATAGCGAAAGCACAATAAAAGCATTAACTGTGAGCTACAGGAATAAAACTTGGTATGTGTAAATTTTTCATCAACATTTAAATGCATATAAAATATAGGCTTAATTCGCCCACGGACACGCCCATTTACAATAAAAATTTTTTTAAAAAGTTGGTTTAGGGTATTTCATAGTCGGCCTAGACCGACTTTAGACTTTCTTTACTTGTTTTTGATTATTTTTAATGGTCCAAAAGCACTGCTTATAATTTTGGAACTATAAGGTCTATTGCTTGAAATTAACACCATGTAGCTTAAGTGTGGTAAGAAGTTCTCCAGCGAACCTTTAAGCAGGTTTAGGAGTGTCAAGTTTTGCAACGAACCATAAAGAAGTGTCATGGAACTAATTTTATTTGTTTTAATAGCTTTAAAGGGAACTCATAAGGAAATTTCGACTCAATTTGCTGGTTGGGTTACTTCTAGTCTTAAAAGAAACTAATTTTCGACTTTGGCTTATCATTATGAAACAGCAAAAGAGCAATCGGCAAAAAAAAAATAACGGTTCTATGGCGCGATGTGAGCACTGACTCCAAAACCGATGTCTCAAAGACAGGAGATCATATAGTGTACCAAAAGCTAACTAAGAAAGTTCCCATTGATATAAGTTTATAATAAAAGTTAATTACTTAAAGTGTCTTATGATTATGAAATGCACTTTACATTCAAAAGTCAATTAGAAAATCAATATTTTATATAGGTTCAAAAAGTCGTGCAAAATATTTTACACTTGTTAAAAGACTTTCGGAAAAAATGGTGTCTCAAGCAAAAGGTAATAGCAATAGCAGTAATAGCAAAGGAGGAATCTGCTCATCTTCCACTCACCCACTTCCCATAGATCTAAATATAAAACTCCGCAACACATATCTGTACTGTGTGTTGTACTGAGAGTCCTACACTTAGGGAAAAAATGCTGTTTTATCAAACAAATCATGGGTTGAAATAACAGATTTCACTGTTAAATACCATCCAACAAATGAAACTTTCAAATCAACAGTCAATTGACTGTTGGTCTATGGAACACGAAACCCGTATAAAAACTTATTTATTGAAATTTGATCACTGATTTGAAAGTTTATGTATGGCCGAGTGTGCTAACGTGTGCGTCTAGTACTCGAGTGTCCACGGTTCAAATCCGGCAAGGCCAATAAAAAAATTTTTTTTTATTTAAAATATTTTTTTTTAAATAAAAAACTAAATTTGCAATTTTTTTTTGCAAGATTGTAAGCATTTTATTTTGAAGATTATTTTTGACCAAACAATTAATGAAACAGAATTATTATTATTTCAATTATAAAATTACAATTTTTGATACTTACACAGCTAAGGTTCGAACCCACGTCTCCCGCATGTCAGTCTAGTGCACATCCACTGAGCTACTGGCAACGATAATATAAATATAGCAAAACACATATAAAAACTATTGCTTAGAAAAAAAAAAAACAGTTCAATATAAACACAAAAATATTTCAACAGATGATTTTAACAGCACAAAAATACTTTGAAACGTTCATTCAACAAAGAAAATTGTTTACTTAAACGAAAATCATTCAATCGAACAGTGTTTTGAAATAACAGCGGCCGACTGTTAATATTACAGTTGATATTTTTCTGAGTGTACAACTGGAGAAGCAACTCATATGAGAACAGTAACTTACTTAGTTCTTTGCCATCTTCATCTTGCCAACTACTGTCTATCAATACAGACTATGCACACGAATAATCTTATCTCACAATAAAGGTCTCAATCCAGAGAGAAATGACACATTGCGAGTCCGGATTTAGTCTTTGGTATAACCTTTTGTATTAATGGATTCAAGAGTTGGAGCTGTAGCGGAGTTAAAGCCGGTATACACATAAGGAAATTGGGTTTGGCAAAAGCTGTTCGCCTATCGAACTCAGCTAGTGCATTAAGGCAGAACTTCTTGCAGAAGATTTGGCCAGATAGCCAAGCTGCCATAAAAGCATCAGTAACCGTTAAAACCAACTCTAACTAGTCAGACAATGCAAAGAGAGTAGTTTCGTTAGATCTACGACTGAAGATTCAATAATATAGGATCCGGGTCATAGAAACATGCGTGATAATGAAATGTTTTTGCAACAGCTCACAGTTTCGACTAGAACAAGTTAGATGGACAAAATTGATTTAACCAAATACTGAAAACGGGTATGAAATTTTGTCAACAAATGACCGGAAAAAGCAAAACAAAAACATTTCGTTAAAAAACGCGAGTTACTTTTGAGCAATTAAGCACAAAAGGAGACATTTGTTTGTAGCCGCTGATCGTATTTGGCCACATATAATACGCTATTAACATACTTACTTATAAGGTGTAGTACACTCGAGGTGTGTTTAATATGCGCATTGAAAAATGGAACATATTTTGCAATCTTGCGTTTGCATTCGCTGTTAAACGTTTCTCATGTTTCTTTGTTTTTCATATTTCTTGTTTCTTTGCTCTGTAATTTTTTGTAAGCTTGCCAAAAAGTTCGCAGGAAACCTACTGAACCAAAATATATTCTATATGATGAATTGTCAATTTAGTTAAGAGGTCCCGCAGGGCGCCTCTTCGTAAACGAAAACTTTTTTTGAGATATGGAAGGACTTGAAGTTGCAGTTCCCAGTTTTCTATAAATTGGCATTCAAATATGTATCAGTTACAGCAACTTCAGTACTCTCTGATAGACTTTTTTCCAAAGCTGCTCAAACTTTAAATCAATAAAGAAACAGACTAAAGGGAAAACGCCTACAAACATTGTTGTTTTTGCAAAGCCTTGAAAGTTACCACTGGAATCTTGAATTCAATTTTTATATTCATGAAATTCTTCTAAATACATCAAACAGAAAAACTTTCTATTCTTGTTTTTCTTTCATTGTTTTTAGCAAGGAAAAAAAAAGTAGAAACATCAATGTTTATGTTGATGCATGCATCGGTGTTTTTAGGTGATACATCGAAAAAAATATATCGAAATTTTTAAGATATAACAGCGAACAGTTTCATTTAAAAATTGCTCAAATCCTCTTGACAGAAAAATAAATATTTCTCTTTACATCTCAAAATTGTTCTCGGAACATGTGTTAATATTAAGAAAAATTTACTTTTTTTAATTAAAATTATATGATTTTCTAAAAAATTTTCGAATTTGAATGTAGATTCAGAAGCAGTGACCAATAAAATTGCATTAAATAAAAAAATATTACATATAAAACTTTGAAGTTGCCCAAAAACCTCCACCAGGAAATAAGAAAAAACAAAATTGTAAATTCTTTTTTACAATTAAAAGTTAAAAAGAAAAGTTAAATACGTTTTGTCGCAGTAAAACTCAAAATGTATTGGATCAATAGTTTTTTTCTTGAATTAAAGCTTTTTCTGCTTTAAAGCAATTAATTTTCAAAACTTTAATTAAATTTGCAGCAGTTTCATATTAACTCTGCGTCTTCTCTGAAAATTTCTCATGTTCACTCTGTTAAAACTTATTCCAACCATCACCGAAAGAAATGTGCAGAGTTAATCCAAGTTTTTTCATGAGTGGAACGAGTTTTTGGGAAGTTAAAACGCTTTGTCCAGTAAAACTCAAAATGAGTTGGACCAAGATTTTTTTTTTTTTGTTAATTTAAAGCTTTTTCTACCTAAAAAGAATAATTTGATAATCTTAAATTAAATTTAAAGCAGTTTTATATCAACTCTGCATCTTTTCCATGCATTTGTCATTTTAACTCTGTTAAAACTTGTTGTAACCAACTTCGAAGATCATATTTTGTATTTTAAAGAGAAAACGGAGTTTTGTTGAGCACGAAGCAGAGTTCGCTCGAGCAGTTTTTTCGTTTTACTTTGAATGTAGCGAAAGTACTCAAATATTTTAACAAAAAAAACAAGTGTGTTGTAGAAAGTAAATGTTTTACAATTTTAAGTATTTAAAAAATTTAAAATATTTGTGTTTGTTTTGTTCTCTGGCATAAGTTATAAACAAAAAAAATAAATCAACAAAAAAGTGTGAAAAAAAAAGAAACAGTTTCGATAGTATCGTAAGTGTAGACGCAGAATTCCGTTTAAGTTGTAACCTCTTCTACTTTGTCTCTTTGGTCCGATTGTTTTGTTCATTTTGCATGTATTTTTATTGATCTTCCAAAAATTAAAAATAAATGAATAACACTCAATTATGGACTACTTATCGATGCCAAAACAAAGAAAAAGTTAAATAGTAAGTATGATTAAATGAGCAAGCAAAAAGAAACAAGGAAAATTTCAAATTTTTTTTCGATAATTTTATTAAGTTTGACAGGTTGATTTCATTGACTTAGTTGAAAAGAAGGCGAAGCAAATGCACTTTCCATTGGTGCCACTTTCGTCTCTGCCCGATATATAGTTGGCGAGCTACAGTCAGTTTAACTACTAATTTCAAATTAAAACTAAGACCCCGATTTTTAAAAAATCGTTTGGTTTCACGCTGAGCACATGTCCTTTCCTCTCGTCTCTGTCTGATATTTAGTTTGCTAGCTGCACTTTCTGTTCGATGTATAGTTTGCAAACTACACTCGCTAGTGCTAGTGGGCTGTGGAATCCAAATTAATTTGCATTAAAAGCAAAAATTAAAATTTTACGCCATCTATTGAGTAAAAGCATAAAAAGAAATATGATCCAACTCGTTTTTTTCATATGAGTTAAATCTAACCGGATCACAGACCCATTTCGTTAAATTTGACAGATTGAGTTCATTGACTGAGTTGAAAAGAGGTTCATGAACTCTGGTTTCAAAATAGTATACTAGAACAGTAGTGCATACATAAACCCAATGCGAACTAATGCTTACAATGCTGCCAAAGCGAACCAATCAGTTTGTGCAAAACCAAAGCATCTTAATATATAAAAGGCAAGCGTCCTGCTCCGTGCTCTATATAGTAAAACATGTTCAGCCTGGACCATGACCAGTTATAAATAATTCATTTGAAATGTGTGTACTTACTAAACCTTTTGCTCTATATCGTATAACCTGTTCAGCCTGGACCAGAACCTTTTGTAAAATTATCCATTTGAAATTTGTGTACTTACAAAACCTTTTAAAAACTGTTCAGCCTGGACCAGAACCTGTTATTAAATTATGTATTGGAATCTTTGTACTTGAAGACTATCGTAATTTTCCTCAACTCTACTATACATCAAACATCATGTCTTGCTATTACAGAGCTTCTTAATTAACAGAACCAGAACCTATTCGGTCTGCATAAACTGAACAACAATTATTACATTTAGTGACGTTGGTGTCAATTGGAATTGCTAGAATTAAATCACAATGGTCTTGATCGGTCTTCTAATCCAAGTTTTAGCGATTGGCTACTCAAGTTAGGAAATGGAGATGAAGACATCATAGAAATTCCCGATCATTTTGTTTGTAAAGGTTCGCTTATTAACCCTTTCAATGGCTTGCCTAGAATAATCGTGGACAATTTTTTTGAGCTTATATTCCCATCATTTAAGCAATAAAAAGATTAAAAAACATCTGCTTTGCTTTTGGCAGGCTGTCTAATATAATGGACAAAACCATGATAACGTTGTATTATAATATTTTAGTTCAACTAAAATAATCGGAGACAAATGCAAATGCGTTATTTATGCAATTGTTATTATAAAAAAAAATTATACTTTGCACACCAATCACAATAATCACTTCTTTTTTGCAAAATTTATTAACACGCGATATAAAAAAAATTGAAGGCTTCTGTTGGGCATAAAATCGAAAATCTAACTAAGTTAAACGTTATATATCTCCCTAAAAATATTTTTGTCATGTTAGCACAACTTCATTTCAAAGCACCAACCTATTTGATTTTAGAAAAGACGTTGGAAAATAAAAAAAAAATTTTTTCTGAAGTGTCCAATATAATAGACAAATCCATTAAATATATTTCTGGCGATACTTTGAGTCTGAATAACATCAACCGTTATTCCAAAATTGCTATCCTGTGCACAAAAAATTCCGATGTGAACGAAGTCAACGAGCAAGTTCTAAATATTTTAGTTGGTGACTCAGTGAGAGATCTGAGCACGGATTAAATTAAAGACAGTGATGATAACGATAAACAAAATAACCCTGCCGAGTTTTTGAATGAATTTTATCCTTTAGAAATGCCACTGCATAAGTTAAACCTCAAAATTGGAAGTTTTATAATACTTCTTCGAAATTTCAATACCAAAAGAGATATTTGTAATGGAAGGTGGTTAGTTTTGAAAAACCTAAAAACTTAATTAATCATCGCACAGATATTGACAGGCGCACTGGCGAACATGAAATAGTTTTCATACCTACAATTGATTTGGCCCCGACAAACACAGATTTGCCTTTCACTCTCCGGAGGCGACAATTTCCAGTTAAACTGACATTTTCAATGACCATAAATAAATTGCAAGGTTAAATATTGCAAAAATTAGGAGTTTTTCTAAAAGAACTGGTATTTAGTCATGAGCAGTTTGAGCGGGCTGATGATGTAAAACTAAGCATTATAGATGGCAAGGGACAAGGTTAAAAATTCTATGAATTTTTTTACTACAAATGTTGTATATAAAGAAGTTTTATCAAAATAATTTAATAAATATGTTTTCAAATAAAAACCTTTGTATATAAATCCAATAAACTTGTTGTCGCATTTTGTACTCTAAATGGTTCCTTTCCGTCGAAGGAAGGGCTTTTACACTAGTACAAACATAAACAAAGAAAGAAAAACAAAGAAAGCAGCAGGCACATAAGCAGCTGATGATGGATTTTCTTATATAAAAACATGCATTTTTCTTCTTATATTTTACTATTTTGTGACTTTAATATAATATTGACAAAATCCAAAGTAAGATATTCATTCAGCGCAGGATATATCTGTTATTTATGTATATATATTATCTTTGAACGAAGAGTATTAAAGGCTGTAGGAATACCCTAAAGTATTCGCCAAAAACGTTGCCTAATGACCTTGAAAAAAATCTGTTAAAACGATTTCATACAAACCGCGCTGTAAGACGTAATTCTACGTCAAAATTTAAGTTCTTGATTTGACTCTTTTGTGGATTGGCTTGTCTATTCTTTGAAGCTTTTAATAAGTGGCCTCAAGTTCTTTTTTGAGTAAAATGAAAAATTTTAAAGTTCTCAATACAACTCAAAACAGAGTTAGCCCGACTTCTCAAACGAAATAAAATTTCGGAATAATTTTAAGACACAAACGGAGTTAAATAAAGTTTTTACAGCTTTGTCTAAATACCATACATGAAAAGAGTTATATCAACCCTGAATATGGCTGTATTTACTTTTTTTGGGTGTATTTTCGGAGTAATTTCAACTCACAGACGGAGTTAAATATTGTTTTTACAGCTTTAGCTAAACACCATGCACGAAAAGAGTTAAATTGAGCTCGAATACTGTTTTCTCTACTTCGTTTTTTTTTTGGTGTGGAGACCTTTAGGTCAAAATTTCAAAACATTGTATTTTTTCTGACTTTTTCATAGTTTTTGGAATACAAGCTGCCAAAACTTGCAAAACCTGTACAAATATATTAAAAAACATGCTATTTTATGTCTAATTTTTACAAAAAGATATTATTTTCATTGTCCTAAGTAAGTTTTGTGAACATACCAGACAATATAAACTAGGTATCGGGTTCTTCAGCATCGAATAGAGTAATAGTAGTAATAGAAAAAAAAGTTTTTTCCAAATTGAAAATGTTCTAAAGGAGCGGAAATAAATAATAAAAAAGAAACGAAAACGGTGTTTTTAAATGGTCATAAATAAGATGAATTCACATTTAAAAACAATTTTGATAGTTCAACCTTACCTAGCGTGGCAACTATTTGATAACTAGTTTTAAGTACTTTTATATATATTGGCATGCCAGGATTACACCAATATTAAATTACATACCATCGAACGCAAAATCAAGGAAAGGAGAGCGAAAAAACTGTAAGAAAAGTAAGTAAATTGCCTTGTTTGGCCAATAAGTGGACCGCCTTGATTAACCTATATTTATATTAGAAAAACTGAAAGCACCACTCCTATTATATTTGATGTTGAACGTTAATTTTGGGCATACATACAATTACATACATAATTTAAAAATGATAATAAGTAGTTTTTTACAAATTCACTTCACTTTACAACTTCGTATAACTTTCTTGAAACTATACAAACAAAGTTAATTTAAGTCCTGCTTAAAGTTCAGCATGGCATAAGGATCAACGACAAATTTTGAACAACGAAAAACACAAGACAGAGTATAGAGAACACACTGAAGCAAAAATAATATAAACCACAAATCCTTATAAGACATCCGATACATTTTGAAATTAATAGTTCCGAAACCATTTCAGAGCAACGACTTTTAAATTTAAACATAGATAAGCCAGGCAAAAAACAAATATGTTACGCACCTCAACGTGACCCCAACCGTCAGCGTTCATCTTGACGGCCGCTTCAACACTTTCCTTGGCGCCCATCTTGTTGTTGTTGTTCTGCTAGTTACTGTTGTTAATGTTGTTTATAAGTAACTTTAAGTAAAGTTAAACTTTTCCTCTTAGTAGGTTTTAAGCTTTGCTTGAATATTTCTTGATTTTTTTTTTTTTTTTTTTTGATTTCGTTAATTTTTGAAGCGATATGTTTAAATGTTGTTTGTGTTGCTTTCAAGTTGTTTCTGTTTTTGAAAATATTTATATATCCTTTAATTTTGTTTTATTTTTCAATTTTTATAACTTCGTCAAGTTGCAGAAGAGCATCAGGCAGGCAAGAACTGTCAAAATTTGTTTATTTTGATGAGCTTGCAGATGATGGCAATGGCTGATGATGCCTGCTGATTTGACTGTTCTCGATTGTATATTCGATACGATGCTGTGCAGGCAGAAGTTTAAAGCCAGAGAGAGATGACGGTTGTGTTAATATTTTGCTCTCTGCGTGAACATGTGTGCGCTGAAGTGTTCAATTTTTATGGGCGATTCAATTCAATTTCAATTTTGTTTCAATAAGCTTTCGTTAAGTTTTGTTGTCAATAGCGGGGAGTAGAGTTTTGGTTATACGTATTTTTTTTTTGTTTTTTTTTTCCTTTTTTTCTTTTTGTTTTAATAAATTTTGTAATGCGTGCAACTTGTTTTTTAACACTTGTCTCGATGAATGCGAAAGTTTTTTAAGTTAATTTTTTGACGAAGCTTTTTTTTACTACTATTTAATGCCGAAGCTTTGTTATATTTTATGATTTTGAGCAATTTTTGAATTTTTATATTTTTTTTTTTTTCTAGGCCCACACAAATTGCTATACACTCATACAGCGACAAGGCAGCATGCTTTTACATACACGTTTGCATGCACATACAGTATTTACATGCGCGTGTGTGTGTGTGTGTTTGTGTGTGTGTGTGGATATAAGCAGTGCAAACTGTCAACACCCAAAGCTTCGATTTTTGCTGTTTTCACTTAAATCAGTTTTGGTTTTCAGCATACTTTTAGGCGTTATGTTTGTAGAATGTTTTTGTTTATTTTGTTTGTTTAATTTAGATTACTTTGGCTAGGTTTTTGGCCCGAAAGTTTGTCAAGTTCTTTAAATTTATTGTTTGCATTTTGCTGCAAATATTTTAGTTGGATTTTTCTAGACTCGAGCTTTTTTGGCAAAGTTAAGCTTAAAGTGATGTATTTGTGTGGCTTTTTTTTTTGAATATTTATTCTTCTCACTAGATGGTTTTAAGTTTTTGCTTGCTTCTACACACTTTTTTAAAACACTTCTTATAACTTTTTATTAATTTTTTGTAATCCTAAAAGTATGCTGCTCCGACTGCCAACTGCTCTGAACAACGAATGCGAGTGCCAAGAAACGACAACGGCGACAACGACAACGACAACGACGACGACGACGACGACGTGAACCACGACCAACACCAGCAGCGCTCTATACAAACGATGACGATAACGATTGTAATGATGAGGATGCTGACGATGTTACAGCAACAACACCAACAACCACAACAACAACAAACACAGCACAAGCGCGCATACAACACTGTCGTCGGTCGTTTGGTCGTTCGATCGGATCGATACAATGTAGACGACGACGTTGAAAGCGCATCAAGCACGAAATAGGAATTTTGTTGTAGTATGGCAGGCCAGGAATTCCTTGGTACACTTTAATCACAAGCTTTAAGTTTGCAGCTTTTTGTTTTTAAGTGCATTTAAATTATTTTAATAACTTTTCTTTTATCACTGTAACTTATCACACACAAAAATTTAAAACAAAAAAAAATAGCAAAGCACACACACCGACTCACACACAATACGTAACCAGACCAGCAGTAATGTAAACAAGTTTTTGTTTCGTTCAGTCTTCGTCAAGTTGCTGGCAACTGCTGTTCAACCGCTTACAGTGTGTTTGTTCACTGTATGTTTGTGTGGGTGTCAATTCATAAAAAGCTGCAACGTCTTGTCAAAACTACGAGCTTAACGAAAACTCAACGAAACTCGCTGTTTTCCATTAACGAATTCAACTGAACGAAACGCAACTCACGCTCTGCATCTTCAATAATTTATACTATAACTTCGGGAATCTGTGTGTTTTTTTTTTGTTTTTGGTTCGTATTTTTTTTTTTTTTTTTGTTTTTTTTTTTTTTGCTTAAGACCACGATTGGGAAAAAAGTTGCATAAATCACCACACCTTAATTTTGACGAAAATTGGAATATTTAAATTCGTCTTTTTCTTGAATGATCTATTTTCGGTTAATTGATGGTGTGATGCTAGTTTTGCATATCCTGCAACAGCAGGAACAGCAGCAGCATCCTTTCTGTATCACACAGGATACACTTTTTCTGCGTTGCTTTCACTTGCTTGTGAAAGTTTTCACTTTTTCTGGAATTCAAAAATTTTCACTTCTATTTGCAGTGTGTGTGTTTGTTGTTTACATAAAACACTTGAACGGCATGTCATTTAAGTAGCATTATATTTAAGCTGATTTTACATTTAGCTGTAGCTGATATTTTATTATTATTTGGTTTTTTTTTTTTTTTTTTCTTTAGACTAGTTAAAATTTTTTCACCTTTCAGTGTTGCTCTAAAAAGCACAACGCCGCACACAACCGTCGTCTTTGAAATTCGTACAATTTTTGCTGTCGTCCTTTTAAGTTTGCGGTTCAGGACTTGCTACAGTGCCATCAGAGCAGAACAGAACAGAACAGAGCAGAGCTGAGCAGCAGCGCAGCTTCCTTTTGAAAGAATGTCACAGTGTTGGTGCGTGTCTCTATGAGTACATGTGTCTTTTGTCTATGTGTATGCGTGCGGGTGGTGGTTGGGGGGTTGGGTTTGCAGGCAGTTTCTTCGTCGTCGTCGTTTGGCTTATGCACTGAATGTTGTTTTGATTAGGATGAATGCGTTCGCCTGGTGGTTGCTGAAGCTGCTGCCGCTGCTGCTACTGGCAAAGGTGTGTACGGCGGCATGCAGGGCGTTTGGCAATGTGTTGGTTGTGTTTCTTTTTTTCTACAAAATTGTTCTTTTTTCCAGAAGGTTGAAAGTTCATTTTCTGCAAGCACGTTGCGGTGAAAGTTGTTTTCTTTTCAATGCTGCTGTGAAAATATTTATTTTGTAGTTTTCGCTTTTCTTTTATAGAAAGATTTTTTTTTGTTTTTTGTCTTTTCTTCTGGGCTTATTTCTTTTTAAGATTAATTAAGAGACTTATTTTAAAAAGCTGTTAGGAATAGAAATTATGACAGTTTAATGCTAAATAAAGTTAAATAATATTGTGTGTCTCATAATATCTCATAAATAATCTCAAAGTGTCTTAAACACACACCAATCGGCCCTTAACTGTGAGTTAGAAACATCAGGCGAAAATATCATGCAATCAGCTTACTTTAAAAAAGTTTGAATGTAAAACTAGCTCATTCGACCAAGAAATATTTCAAGCATCGATGATAAGAAACTCATTCAGAAGGCAAAAAAAGGATATATAAATACTGGTGAAACGCCTTAAGACGCCACTTTAAGTTCCGAGTGTAATCGTTCGCGAAGGGCCTATACAAGGGCTAAAGGCAGTTCAGATGTCCATGAATATCAACGTGACTTTCAAACCATCAAAACCAGAAATAACAAAATAATGCTATCCGGAAAAGAAATGGTAAGTTTCTTAGGCTGCGTGCATAGGGACCACCGATTAAGATAGCCAGGCTAAAATCTGTGCGATACAAATAGCTATCTATCTCGCTTGTTCACACTGCCTGTGTGACTGCCTGCCTGTCTATCTGAACCGGCGTTCACAATGCCGCAGTATTGCAATATTTCTTACCCAAACTTTTTAGTGAGTTTTTTGAAAAACATTATTTTCATGGGTATTTTTCTATTCAAATGGGTTTTCCAATGGCAAATGAATTAATTGCATATTTTTTGAGTCTTTGTAGCCTCCAGCCTTGTATATTAGGCCGGGTCACTTTTTGTTTTCAAAAATCGTAGGCGCGAAAAATGTTCTACGGAAAATTCTGATCTTCTTTTCCCAAAAAACACTAAGCCTAAAACCGATTTTGAGTCTCCGGTTTTTCGAAAGAAAGTTTGAATTTGTGTTTTGCTAAAAAATGTAAAGAAATTGAAAAAAGAAACAAAAAAGCACTGTACTAAGGTACAAATGTTATTTTGACAAAAATATTTTGTTTTGATGAAATTTAGTAAATAAATAACAAAATAAGTTAACTTGATCTACAAATTCCATGCCATATTCCAGGAACTGAGAGAATGGTTCAAATTTTGGACAGTGTTCGACAAGTTGTTGAAAAAAATCAACAGTTATCGAGGCAGTTATAGTTATGACAGCAAATTGTCGAAGAAAAATTCCACGATTGAAAGCAACCAAGACTTCCTAAAACAATTTTCAATTTTATATTGAGTTTAGCTACATTATTTTTGTTCTATTTCTATAAAACTTTTTTTTACTTTTACTTTATTTTGTTTTGTTTATTTTGCTATTGTTTTTTTTTAAGTGAAACTTCTTTAGCCGCGTATACAACATACGGCGAACTAAACGAAGAGTAAAACTGATGAAACACCAATGAAACGCAGCAAATTCATGCAATTAAATACACACCATAAGCAATGGTGAAATGGTTAGTTCAAACTAACGCAACTAAGCAAATTAAATAACTCACCATAAGCCATGGTGAACTGGTTTGAGTCCAAACTAACGAAACAAACCAAACAGATTGAACACAGAAAAATACCTTATCATCAAAGTTTGAGTCCGTAATTTTTTTAACCGAACTAAAAGTTTGAAAACCTCAGAGTATGTGCTTCTATTGCCAATTATAAAGAACTTTAGAATGGTGATTGCATTGCATTACAGCTTATTGCATTGAATCTGTTCTAAATAAAGCCCAAAATTGTCTCGTCGAAATGAAATCAATTTTACATCGTTTCATAAAAAGGAACGACTAAACTTGCCGAACACCACTTAAACAGAAAACTGTAATTTTTCTTTTCGTTACAAAAAAATGAAGGTAGAAAAAAATAAGTGTGTCTTCAATTTTTTTTCCCTTTTATCACCACCAATAGCCCTTTTTCTATATAAAATTTTTGTATAAAGGTTTTTACAATAAATAAAAACTAGGGGTATGGTATAATAGATTTAGATTAATTGATGGCAGAAAGCCTTTGAACTTTTCGAAACTGTATTAAAACAGATTTAAACTACTCTTTTACTTAAACGTTTTTAGATACACTATCTTAAATAGTTAAACACAATTAACTTCTTTAAACTCTTTACTTTTTTGGCTTAAAGTTTCACTTCTTTTCACTTCTACCGTGTGTGGCTGCTACACACATATTTTTTTTTTAAGAATTTATTAGTTTCTGAAATTTTTGTATTTTATTGGTTTTAATTTGAATTTGAATTATAGAAATTTTGTTTTTTTTATTTGACTTCAGTTTTTCACTAAAATCATAATATAACACCTTTGAAATTTAGTTCAAATATGAAAATATGATAAAATTTCTCTTAAATAAGGACATTCAATGAAGACCTTTGAACGAAAACCAGGAAATTTTTAACTCAAAACATGTTTTTTGGATGTTTGCATACATTTTTTTTCACATACTGAAGTAAGCCACAAATTCAAATTTTCTCTCAAAAAACCGGAGGTTCGCAATCAATTTTAGACCCAGGGTTTCTTGGGCAAACCTGTTCAGAATATTTTCTGCGCCTACGATTTTTTTGGTTTTTTTTTACCCATACAAATTTGCCCGCCCTATTGTACATACCTGTAAAATCTAATAAAATTGTCGATTTGTGATCGACATGATTTTGGTGAAAAAAGAGATGTGTGTGTTAGTTATGCCATCCTCACACTTCTCTGCCATCATTACAATTTTTTTGACAATATCCAAAATTCCTCAAATAAAAAATATTATGCAAAATTACTCGCTCAAATTATATCGCCCATTAATATTAACTAGTATCGCCTGAGGTCGAAATTCGACCAATTTTTTGTTTACCTTTTTATAATTATAGATACAAAATATTTGTTGCACTTCTTCTTCGCACTCTGATTGATTTTAAAAAACAATTATCAAAATCGGTTGAGAAACACGGGAGAAAATTGCTCATAACTGCTTTCCCTACGCCTATTTATATATACTAGTATCGCCAGGGGTCGAAATTCGACCAATTTATTGACTGCCTATTTATAATTATATGCGAGCTGATTAAAAAAGTACGAGGCTATAACTCTTAATTGATTAGAGATATAAAGCTATTTTCTTCAAAAAAATATTATTATTTTGTTCAAAAACAGAAAAACAACATTTAAAAAAATTTAATTTTGTCATAGAAATCATAGGGGGTAGCCTTGATTTTTTGATGACACGGTCAGTTTATTAATTTAGTCTCAAGACAAAATAAATTCACCTTAAATTCGGTGCAGACTTTTGAAATAAAATCAAAAATGCAATTTAGAGTTTTGGTTTTGTTACAACAAAAATTATTTTTACCCCATATTTTAAGTTTAAATCAAATTTTATGGTCTTTTTTTAAAAGGAATAATTTAAATATAAAAAAACAAAAAACGGTATTATTTTCAAAAGTTTTTTTAAATTAACTAATAAGACTTAAATACAAAACAGAAATAAATAAAATCTATTCACATATGGCGGAGATATTGGCTTCCCAATTTAGAACATTCAATTTGAGACAGTTTTTTTCTCTCTCTTGGCATTTGGTTGAAACACACGCTAAATAACTAACGACAATATTAAGAAAATTCATTAAAAATACTCTACTTTAGAACTTTGCTGTAATTTTTATTACATTTGCAAGAAAATTTAACAAACTTTTGGAAAAAATGAAAAAAAATTGAAAAACCGTTAAAATCCAACCAAAATATTCACATGGAAAGTCAAATTTTTGAATTCAAAACACATTTTTTTACTAATTTTACAATTGACGAATGCATAAAACTAAATTTTTTTAAGAAATTGTTATTTTTAAAAAAAATTCAAATTCGAGCAACTTTTCTCCAATCAAATACCATATCTATCAAAGAGCAGATTTTTTCTCAAAAATTTAATTTCTCTCTTAGAAGGTTAGGAACCCCCTCTATCAGATATATCATTTATATCTACATTCTGCACATTTGGGCAACATAACCTTTCGAATGATATAAGTTTAATTTATTTTGAGTTTTAATTAATACCAAAAAAGCGTACGACAAACTTTAATGTTCACGTATTAATATATAAGAAAGATTTGATATTAATATTGATATTGATATTAATATTTGAGTTGATATTTGAGCTACAGGGCTAAAACTTGGTATATAAGTTTGCTACATAAAAAACTAAGATGTGAACCGAAAGTGAGTGTCCTCTATTTACAGACACGCTCACCTTGCATACAAAGGACTATAGTGAAAACTTTATAATGAAGTTGCGATTTGAGCAACAAGGATAAAACTTCGTATGTTAGTATGTTATGTAAAAAATAAACCAAGATGTAAACCAAAAACGGGCTTCATCCACCCACAAATGCGCCTACCTCTCATATAACTCACAATAGTGATGACCCTATAAAGAGGTTTATATTTGAGCTACAGGGATAAAACTTGGCATGTCCATATGTTACATCAAGACTAACATGCTTACAAATAAAGCGTTTGATCCATCCATGAACACGTATACCACCCATATAACCCACAGTAGTCAAACAGTGAGTCCGGAAGCGGGGTAAAGAGGGGGCAATTGTCCCCTTTGCTAGAAGTATGAGGCAATATTATCAATTTCCGCCAAGATAATTTTCATTATGACATGAAAATTTGAAATGACGATTTTCTCATATGTGCAACATTTTGAACATTTGAAAAAGTAACTATCGTTTTAAAAATAACTATTAAGCCTCTTAATAGTTAAAGAGATGCCTTTTCAGACGCAAAAAAAGAGAGCAGGAACAGCGTGAGCGTAAAAAAGTGGAGATGTACTCGGGCAAGAAAGATACTCGAAAATTCTACCAACAGGTTAAGCGTCAAACCCAATATTTCAGGCCCGGAGCATCCACTGGCAGAGATGAAAATGTTGATCTCGTTACAGATACGCAGTGCGCATTGAGATTATGAAGGCAGCAATTTTTGAATCTACTTGCGGGCGACGATCCCAACAATTCAGCCGTTGTAGAATGCGGCTCGACACCACCAATCGACGATGATAGACTAAAAATTCCACCACCTAGCCATGACGAGGTTTAAGTTGCTATCCAGCGACTCAAAAACAACAAAGCCGCAGGTTCGAACGGACTGGCTGCTGAATTGTTTAAAACCGGCGGCGGTGAATTGATAAGGTGCATGCATCAACTCATCAGCAAAATATGGCTAGCGGAAAGCATGCCCGACGATTGGAATCTGTGCTTTGTCCTAAACTTAAGAAAGGACAATCTTAATCAATTAAGATCCGACAATCTGCGCCAACTACCGAGGTATCAGTCTTATTTCCATCGCATACAAGTTTCTTTAGAGCGTATTGTGTGAAAGATTGAAGCCTTATACCAAAACACTGATTGGACCTTATTAGTGTGGCTTTTGTCCTGGCAAATCCACCATAGACCATATTTTAACACTAAAAACCCAAGTATCAAATCGACACCCACCATATCTTTATAGATTATAAAGCTGCTTTCTATAACCCGATTCGGGATTGCCTGTACGCAACAATGTCTGAGTTTCGTGTACCTGCAAAGTTGATAAGGGTCTGCAAAATGACGTTGAGCAATACATGCAGCTCCGTCAAGGTAGGAAATGACCTCTCCGAAACCTTTAATACCAAACGACGTTTCAGACAAGGCGACCCGCTATCATGCGATTTCTTCAATTTCATCATGGAGGAGATCCTACGAAAGGCAGTTGTACATCAAAATGGTACCATTTTCTACACAGATGTCCAGCTCCTTGCGAATACTGATGATATCGATATTATCAGCCGAACCAAGAGAGATGTAACTGCAGCTTTCGCCGCTATCGAAAAGGAATCAGCCAAAGTGGGTTTGACGGTGAACGAGTTCAAAACAAAGTATATGATCTCTGCAAATAAGAAAGCGTGGCATTACAGCAGGCGGGAGTTGGCGACGACTATCGTATTTGAATGAACCATGAATTGTACGAGCTCTACGCCGACATTAACTTAGTCCAGCGTACAACGATTCAGCGACTACATTGGCTGGGTCATGTCTTTCGTATGGATGAAGAAGCTCCAGCGAAAGAGATGTTTGAGGCGAAAACCGAGGGTCGACGACAAAGAGGAAAACCCATGCCTCCGATGGATTGACCAGACCGAGGAAGCCTTTACCGCGCTGAGCGAAAGATATTGGAGACGGCGCGCGCGACCTGGTGAGTAGATATGCCTGGCGAGAGCTGATGAAGTCGACCGTAACACGACCACGAATTATCAACACGTCATCATTTGTGCTTTTTTGAATAGCTTTGAACCAAGGATTTCAGGTGTCAACACTGTTAAATAAAGTCTCTCTTGGTTCGGAAATGGGAATAAAGATAAGCAGGAAAGAAACGGAAATCAAGATAAACAAGTATAGAATGTTCTTTGTGTGGTGAAAAGCTGTATCAACATAATAATTTAAATCTGAAGCAAGTATTATAAAAGGTGGTTAAATTTTAAGTGGCGATGTTGAATGTGAACAACACCTAAACGTCAAGTTTTTTCTATTATGAAAATGGGTTATTATGAAAATGGGCATTCAAATAAAAATGCATATCGTGCACTTCGTGATTTTTTCGGTCAATTTAATCATCAAAATATGCGTACAATCGGAAAAATCATGCAAAAAATTTGAGCAAATTGGGTCTGTAGGAGATGTGAAAACACTAGTGTTTGCTCGCACAGCTCGTACTGCAGAAAATATTGCTGCTGTTCGCGATAGTGTGGCTGAAGAGCCGTCCACCTCAACGCGTCGTCGTGCCCAACAACTCTACCTCTCACGCTCGTCGTTGATGAACATTATGCCTAAAGACTTGCATTTATATGCTTACAAGATGCAATTGACTCAAGAACTAAGCCTTCTTGACCATTTCAAGCGTCGTGTATGGTCAGAATGGTGACAAGAAATGGCAACAGTGGATGAACAATTTTCGAAGAAAATCATCTTCAGTGATGAGGCACATTTTCATCTCAGTGGATTCGTCAATAAGCAGAATTGTCGAAAAACAAATGCACCCACAAAGAGTGGCTGTTTGGTACGGTTTAGGGGCTGGCGGCATCATTAGGCCGTATGTTTTTCAAAATGAGGCCGGTCAGGCAGTTACTGTGAATGGTGTTCGCTATCGTCAGATGATAACGAACTTTTTATGGCCCGAATTGGTAGATATGGTTGTGGACAATATGTGGTTTCAACAGGACGGTGCCACTTACGACACATCTAACGAAACAATAGCTCTTTTGTGCGACAAATTAAATGGCCGTGTTATCGCTTGTGCTGGACTGGACACCGTTGGACTTCTTTTTTTGGGGTTATTTGAAAGAAAAACGTATACGTCGATAAGCCAGCAACAATTCAAGAGCTAAAGGATGAGATAATTCGGCATATTAATGGCATATAACCTCAATTAAGCCTCAGTGTCATCGAAAGTTTGGATCATCGGATGGTGGTGTGGCACCTAGGTCGCGGCGACCATCTGACGGCCCGATATTTTGTTTCATACATAATTGAACCATACTAATATTATTATAAAAAAAAAGAAATGACAATAATTTCCTAAATAACTTGTGTTTTATTCAAAATCAACATCGGATCTTTGCCTCATCCAATTCAAGTTATCAAGCAGTGCAAGCTTTTGCAACAACAACGTCAACTTCTAAGGTCGTATATATTCTGTTCAGCCAAATTGTCCTACAATAGATTTTTTTTCTTGTTTGTACAAAAATATTATGATGCAGGAATTTGACCTAATTTTATGATCTTTTAGCACAACGCAAAAGTTTTCATCAAATAACTCAATGGCAGTTGAGGATGCCCACGGCTTAAATACAGTGAAACACGCTTAATTGCCTCCTTTCTAAAGTACCTTACCTGCTTTATTTTCCAAAATTTTCGGACATTAAGCTTTTTTCATGTAAATTGATGTATGTTCACCCTCTTAAGTACCTCCCCGCTTAACTACTCAACCCGCTCAAGTACCTCAGATAGTAATACCTTAATTATCATTTTGTATTTTTCCCTTATAAGTAGGTAATTTTCAAAATTATTGTTTTTTTTTAGTGCTATGGCAACTCTGTACTATGGCAACCCAGCTCGAGGTACTTAAGCGGGTTTTTTCAAGTACCCAGATTGCGGTACTTAAGCGGGTTTAACTGTAATAATAAATTTGTAAAATTTTATTTAAATAATCGTACTAATCTACCTAATTCGGTGTGAATTCTTCTTAAGTCTTTAAAGTTTTGTGGTATTTTTCAATAAGACAAAAAGTGTCTCTTACAAAAATGTATACCAATAACATAGTGGTGTGGGTTCAATAACGAAATAACTCTTCAAAATAATAAAAGAACACATGTATATAAAAACGAAACAGTGCCGATAGTACCGTAAGTGTAGACGTAGAATTCCGTTTACCTCTTCTGCTTTGTCTGTTTTGTCCAATTGTTTTGTCCATTTTGCACGTATTTTTTATTTATCTTCTGAAAATTAACAAATAAATTAATAACACTCACTTAAACCAGCATAAAACGAAATATGATCCAACTCGTTTTTTCATAAAAGTAAAATTAAACCGGATCACAGACCCATTTCATTAAGTTTAACAGTTTGAGATCATTGACTGAGCTGAAAAGAGGTTGTGATTGACATCTTGTGTTAAAATAGAGCACTCATTTTTAAGTAGTACACACAAGAAACCAATAAAAACGTAGTACATACAAGAACCCAATGAAGAAGCCTACGAATCAGTTCGTATAAAAAAAAAACAACGAAACAAACACAAAGAAAGCAGCAGGCACTGCATAAGCAGCTGATGATTAATTTTCTTATATAAACACATGCATTTTGCTTCTTATATTTTACTATTTTGTGACTTTAATATAATAGTGACAAAATCCAAAATAAGATATTCATTCAGCGTAGGATATATATGATATTTAAGTATATATATTATCTTTAAACGATAAGTATTAAAGGCTGTAGGTATACACTAAAGTATTCGTCAAAAAAGTTTCATGGCCTTGAAAAAAATTGTTAAAACGACCACATACAAACCACGCTGTAAAACGTTATTCTACGTCAAAATGTTGAGGTTCTTTGGAAAAAAATTTTAGAAATCTCTGGATCTATTCTTCAAATATGTAATTCAACTTGGTTTTAAATTTAACAAACTATGCTGAACAAAGGTTTCCTTAATCTTTCAGGTATTACTATATTATGTAAGGGAACAAATTGGAAGGTCCTTGTTGAGTTGAGGAAGTTGAGCAGATTTTCTCCATGGATAGAATGAGGAAGTTTGATAGATTTTCTCCAGATGGGATATCTGAGAATTGATGTAGATTTCTCCTGAAAATCTGATATCGTTATCTAGATCTCAAAAATGCTCCAGAGGCGTTTTATGAGATTTGGAAAGAAGTATCATATAAGAATAAAGAAGAAGGAGTTCAGATTTCGTAGGTCTTACCTTGGCAAGAGTTTATTAACAAGAGATCGACTTAAGATTTAAAAGAACAGAAAAAGCTTATTCTAAGTAAGAAAAATATAAAGAGAATGAAAACGGCGCATATTCGAAAATAAGTTGCGCCACCTGTTAGTGAAGTTAGCTTATCAACTAAGTTAAAACGTACGATACGTAACGTAAGATATTTCTTAACCTGAACAGTCCAGTAAAAATATCAAGAGCTTAAAACATTTATTATATGAATTTGGAAGTACACAAGAAGATGACCAAGACGTATCTCTTATTCATTACTAAAGATGTCACGATGAGACTTTCACGAATATTAATATTTGCTAAATTGTTTCTCATAAATAAATTGTAAGTAAGTAAATTGTTTCTCATAAAATAAACAGAAAAATTTGTATGCTCTCAAATAATTTAGTTTTCTAGCAACAAACTTAAAAACTCCATTTTAAAATACGATCATAAATATAATGAAGAAAAAAACACATAAACTGCATTGATGCATTTATATTTGCATATTTCGATAAAAGTGTGCAAAGTTTGCAAGTCATCTTTATTATTCAAAGTGGATGTCAAAGAATAAAACAGAAAATGTTTTCTTTAACAGACCCTGAATTCCAGCCTAATTTTGGGTCTACCTTTTGAAACACCTAAGCTTTGAACAAAACCTGCAGTTAACTTTGCTTTCTTATCGCCAACAACTCATTCATCTACTTTAGCTCATTATCATTGACGCATCCGGTTGAGCTTTACTGCAGCAGGAGCAGCAAGAGCGGCAGGTACCAGATGATTTCTAACAATGTGAGTCTTCTAACAAAAGTCCAACACATTGTTATGTATGCAAACAAACACACACATAACCATATACAGGCATTCGCACACCCTAAGACCTCCATGCGACTCATCAAAAATAATAACAAGAAGCAGCAAGTAGAACCCCCCCCCCCCCAAACATCGCTTCAACCTTCCAACAGCATCCAGAAACAGCCGCGTGCACGATATGGATGCAAAATTCGATACTCAGCAGCAAGATGACAGCAGCTAAGCAGTCTTCGTTAAGCAGAAAACGAACCATTTGCTACGAAAGACGTCAAACATGGCAGCTGCGCAGTAAAGCAGTTGAACTAGAAGTTGAAACAAAAAGGGTTCAACTTTGAGTTCAACTGCAAGCGGGGTAGTAAGAAAAAACAAAATTTCTAAAAGGTTTCGTTAAGTTTTGTGTTTCTGTTTTTTTATTCTTATTTTCTTAAACAACAGCTATTGTTGAATTTTAAAGTTTATAAAGTAAAGCAAAGTTAATTTATTTCAACTAAAAATGCAGTCTTTGATGTTGTTGTAGCAAGCAATAACGGTGCATAAATGCATAATTAATTATAGACGTTAGTTCTTCCTGTCGATATGCTTATGTGCTGAAATGCACAAAGGAATTCTTAAACTTGCCTATACTTGAATGTGTGTGTGTGTGTAGCTAGTGTTTTAGGTTTGGTTTTTTTTTCCTCCAGCAGCCTTTTCTCGGCTGATTTTCCATCTTCGTCTTCTTATTCTTGTACTTCTTTATCGTATTACAGCAAACAAACTTGATTTTGTTGTAATCCTGTAAGCTGCTGTGGAAGCAATTGTTGTTGTTGTTGTTGTTGTAGTTGTAGTTGTTGTCGTTTTTGTGTTCTGTTAGTTTTTATTACAAGGACATGCTTGTTGAGAATGAACTTTAAAATTACGACCACACCTGTTCGTGCAAATGTGTGCAATAACAACAACAGCAACAGTGACAACAACAACAACAACAACAATAACAACATATGGTTTTTGAAGCACCTGTATGTTTGTTTTTGTACTGTTGTCGTTATATAGTTTATAAACTGTAGGGTAGATATTGTATTTGACAGAAGGTCCTTCGAGTCATTAGTCAGTTCTGTTTTTTTTTTTTTTTTTTATATGACTCGATGATAGTTTTTAATATTTAATAATGCAAAAAATATGAATTTTTCAAGCATCCGCTATTTGAAACTGGCACACATAATGCATATTTTCTTTAACTATGTAAGTCTTAAGCAGTTATTTTGACATACTTAAAAAAAATATAAGCAAATATTTTTATAAAATTATTTTTAACATGTGTTGTTCGGTTTGATGGCTGCTCTGGCTTAAGACTTTGAAACTAATTCACCATCTATGCCAAATATTCTTTGAATATATTCTTCCTCATCTGTCAAAATTGACAAATATTGGTTCACACTTCCTAAGAAAAATAAATTATATCAAATAAAAAACTAATATGCTTGTAGAATTATGTTAACGAGCTCCTAAGCATGCATTGCAACACATACAACGAACCATGCAAAATAGCAACAATGCGTTGCACGAGTTGCTGGCTGTTAACTTTTGTTGTTGTTTTTGTTGCTGCATATTAAAAAGTGTTGACGTTTCGTTTCGTAACGCTGTGATACGCAGGCAAAGTCCTAGAAGCACACATTCACCCTAGCAAACTAACACATGCCACTTCACACTGAGATTTAACACTCAATCCTTTGCCAAAAAAAAAAACTGCTATGGCCTGCTTCAGGATTCACAGGACATTTGTGGCAGAGCATAATAAAAGTGTGAAATACAAAATAAAAGCAAGGAAGGCAGGAAGTAAGGAAGAAATAAAGAAAAATTGCAACAAGCGCAGCGCGACAACGATGCTCTGAACACATGTGAACCACAGAGTGCAACATCTGTAGTACAATAACGTTAGCGGTGTAACGAAATCAATAAAACCAACGCAAACATCATCTGCAACGCAGAATTAGCTTAAGTAACGATGATCAACGAAACGTTGCCATTAGCTCGAGAGGAAATTTTCTACACGGAGAGAAATTTGAGCTGAAAACAATCCCAAACCTATTTATTTTGAGAGCGATTCCGAGCTAAGCCATAATATTTTTGATAGCAAGTCCTAATATGATTGCTTAGCAAAAAATTAACACGCCCATTCGTGTATAATTTATGTAATTTTTGGATCATTTATCAAAAAATGAATATGCCCACATGAACCCAATATAAGAAATTTTTGGATTGTTTATAAATAAATTAATGTGCTCAATTGTGCCCAATTTATGTCATTTTGGTATTGTTTATAAAAACAAAAAACATGCTTTGATTTCAGTTATGAACGTTTTGAGCTTGATTTTAGCCCATTTTTTCTCTCCGTGTAGTAGAACTCATCCATGCTGCAGACCTACTTTAAAGTAAGATGGGTCAAAAAAATAATATAGAATTCACAAAAGAATATATGACGTATGAAGCATGACACCATCAAAAATAACTCTTTTTTTGAGTTAAAATGTTCTGTAACTTCTTTTTCCCTAGCTATTATATATCAAAAATTTGGCTTGTATGGGAGAAGCCACGGCCCGTTTTCCAATGCCCGTGCCAGTTTTGTAATTGAAAGACCTGGCCTATAAGTTACTTCATACTGAGCTACACTGTCATTGGTCATCAGTCCAGAGCTGTGATGGGCTAAAACTAGTAGTAGCTTTGCTACGAGGTCTAACCAAGAACTGGTACCACGAGTAGTCAGCGGCCCCTGGCTTTCGCCAGGCTGACTTACTGGACTGGCCCTTCGGGGAGCTTCGTGGTGGTTGTGGCTTACTACCCATTTCGCGGAAAGAGCTACCTAGCTCGGTGTGTGAGTTGCATTCTCAACTCGGTCGCTGTACTCCGCAGTACGGACGAGGTGTTAGATAGGCCTCCACATAAACCAAGAGTTGCGACATGTCAGCACAACATTTAGCTAATTTGATACCTTTGAACCCTCAAAGGGGCATTGGCCGATGCAATGGGATTTAGGTCCCATGCTATGGAGCATCGTAGACTTAAGCCTACACGGCAGGTGTCTACGCAAAACACTTTGAATTCATGAGCTTCACTGTTATACGACATTTAGTTCCAAATATTTTCAAAAATGAAAAATTGAATTGCATAGGCGGTGCCATTCCTCCCTTTCCACAGATGGCTCAATTTAGCTAGTCCAAGGGCATGACTGAGTAGTAAGTTCGAGCCGAATTTCATTGATGAAATGTGAATAATAGATCGAAAGTTAAACCGGAACTTTTTGTTCTTCGAAAGGTGCCACGCCCCTCTCTGGTAGAAAGGTGAAAAATAATTTACAACCTTTTCTCATGTCTACCAAATATACCAAAATTTCGTTCAAATCGGTTCAGCCGTTTCGAAGAAGTTCAAACACTAACACCGTGACACGAGATTTTTTTTATATTAGATTAATCTCATTTATTGAATAAAATTTATAGATTGAACAAAATTGGATTTGAAAAATTAGAAGAAAAATAAAAATGAAAACATGATTTAACATCATTTACATTTAGTTAAAATGCAAAATATTTATTTGAACAGGTATAACAGTTCCGCAGACACTTAATTTGTTCAACAGTATGGTTCAAATCTGACAATCTTCTTGTGCATCCTTTGTGAACGACGTTATCTATTTAAAACTGGAGATATTTCTGTTTCAACATTGCTTGTCGATGGCTCAGAAGAATTATCGGTTGGTTACGATCTCTGGATTTTGAATTGGATTTCTGAGTTGGTCGATCGGATTGTCTTGAATTGAATTGGTCATCATTGGAATTGATTGAAGTTCTATGTCCAGATTCTCATTTTCACACATAGTTGATGGTTGATTACTTTTTGAAGTTGAAAGTTGAGTGTGAATTTTTAATTGGTATTGATGTCTTTCAATTATGCTATTTTCCGTTAAAATGAAGTAAATCAATAGATCGACAACAGCATGAATAACACCTCTATAAAAAACAAAAAAAAAAACAAATTGGCCATTTCAGCCCTTGAAAGGACTTTGACCGAGCTTCTTAGGATCGATTGTGTTGTGTGTGTTATTAAATTTTGCACACAATTGACCGAGAACTGGACCTACATGTTTTATGCCGACTCCGAACGGCTCATGTTCTCAAGTAGCTTTACATGGAACTATTTACTCTCTGAGGTTTGCCATTGTCTGCAGAGAGGTGGTGACCGATCAGAAAAAACTTTTATTGAAAAAACTTTCCGCCACGGCTGGGGATCGAACCCGGGCTCCGAGCATGCTAAGCCACACACTTAACCTGCATGCCACGGTCACCACACCTCTATACCATTTATTTTTCTCGATGAAACTCCGAGCGTAAACATGTTGCCCCACTGTCAATTCACAGTTCAATTGCTTCTTTGGAGGTCTGGATGAAACCAGATATGATAAAATAGGTCGTGGTTGTTGACCGTGCAAATGTATTGTAAGAGATTTTCCTGTCAAATGATTTGGATTTGCCCTGTAGGTTACTAAGTACTTATACTCTCTTTGTCCGTTGTGATAATCGCGAATTATTTTAGTAAAAGACTCTTTAAAATTTCTCACGGTTCTTTCTGCTAATCCGTTTGAAGCTGTCTGAAATGGAGCACTTATGAGGTGCTCAATTGGATTGGTTTGACAGAAACGATTAAGCTCCGCGGATGTAAATTGTCACTTACAATTGTCTTAAGAAGCCCCTCCACAGAAAAGATTTGTTGTAACTCATAAATGGGATTGGTGATGATGTTGCCGCTGATAGTTTGACCACATGCGGAAATTTTGAAAACTAATCAACTACTACTAACCACATAGAAGTAAAAAGAGGTCCAGCAAAGTTTATGTGAATTCTTTCCTAAGTACACACTGGAAATCTATGTGAAATCTATGTACTGTGTACTGTGTAGCTTCTGGCTATGACGAAAAAACTCGCTTGGGATTTCCTGCAGTTTCTTGACATACCGTATAGGTACATGACAAATTTTCTATCGCCTCATCTATTTTAGGATACCACATTTAACGACGTGCCATTTGTTTCATTCTGGATGTTCCCCAGTGTCCTTCCTGCAGCAACTCTAAAACCTGTTTGCGAAGTTTAGATGGAATTACAAACCATGTGTAATCCATTTCAAGCAACAGGGCTCTGAATAGTAAGTTAGATTTTCTGATCAAAATATGATCCTGACTTTTCTAAATTTAATTTGGTCATCGATTGGTGACATACCGCAACTCCTTGAAGAGTTATACCTTGCTTTGTAGATTAAGTGGAAATTCATTTTATCAAGCATATCTCTTTCTTTTTCGTCAAAATATCTTTCTTCTCCAACTGGGAGATGTAAAAGAGCATCAGCGTTACTATTTCGATTAGTATTTTTGTATCAAATTTTGTAGTCATAAGCCAAAATAATGATTGCCCATCGTTGCAATCGATGTAAAGTCAGGACTGATAGCATTTTGTGTTGATGAAATAGAGTCGTAAGAGCCTGATGGTCCGTTACAAGTTTGAAATGTCTTTCATAAATATAGCGATGAAATCTCGTTACTCCAAATATGTTAGACAAAGCTTCTTCTCAATCTGAGCATAATTACTTGACTTTCATTAAGAGTTTTCGAAGTGAATGCTATTGTCATCTCTGATCCATCAGGGTAAGGATGAGTTAAGACTGCCCCGATGCCAAGTTTAAAACATCTGTGGCTAAAATGATTTCATACTTGTTATTATAATGAACGAGTCTTACTCCTTGTAAGATTGTTTCTCGATATGTTGTGAAATCATGATCTTGTCTTTGAGTAAATACGAATCAGAGAACAACTTGAGTGCATTCAAATGGCATTTTGAATGTGTCGTCAAAATACGAGCTACGAATATGCCTTCTGCATTAAAATTAATGCGCAAAGAGATGCACCAATCGCTGTGGTACGAATGCCGTAGAGTACGAGCGATGACGAATACGAATGCCTGCAAAACATGAATGTCCGATGAAGCCAGACATTCGCAACATTCGCCAAAAGCAACGAATATTCATGCTTTTATGTGTATTTGCAGCAGGAAAAATGTTAACTGCAGTCTGCAGTAGCGCTCACCAACGACTACTCTTTCCACTCTATTGCAACAACTTCGATATTTTCATGATTGTTTTAATACGCCGAATTCAGTGTTCAGCTTCACTTTTACTTCTTATTGTTTTATTGTTGTAATTGCGCACTGTCGATCGATGCTTGTTGTTTTTTTTTTTGTGTTCAATAATTTTAACTTGTCGTGCGTGTTGTTGTTTCTGTCCTTAGAATACAAACACATGATTTTAGCTTTTGCACAGTCGCTAGCCTTGTGTGATTTTTGTATATTTTTTGTTGTTGGTACTTACTGTGCCACGTATCCAACGATTTGTTGTTGTGTGTTGGCTTTTTGTTGTAATTGTTGTTGAAAGCATAAAAAAAACACTGCGCACAACAAAACGTCAGGAAAAAAAAAACAAAGAAAACAAAAATAAAATTCCACTCGAGCTCGAGTCTAGCGGTAAACACTCGAGCTTCCAGCGAATCATTCGCATGTCATCATTGTCTGTATGCTACCTTTGTATCGATTCGCAGTCGTCACAGCAGCAATCGTTGTTTACGAACTCAAGTGGTTTACATGCATGTTTTTTTTTGTGCAATTGTGGCAGACGACGATTGTTATTCGAGTGGCAAAAAATGACGAATGGTCTCATGTAAATAGTTCTCTGATACGAATTAAACATTACTTCTTCTCAGCTCATTAAAAGCAGCTGCTTTTAAAGAAAAATTTGGACTCAAGGTGGTTAGTATTTCACCAAAATTGAGTTTAGTGCTGCTTATCTTCAAATTGAGTAATCTTATTCTTAAAAAAAACTCATGGTTATCGATACACCTTTTGAGTTTTTTCTCTATCAGAGGTTACTTTTCGGAATTTCTAGTGCTTGTGGAATAACTCCTCTATCCGAGGAATTGAATATCTATCTATCTTGATCTGAAGATTGAGAGTGACTTTGAAATCTGCACAGATTCTTTACCTACCATCTGGCTTTTTAACAGTTACGAATGGAGAAGCCCATTCACTGGATTTAATTGCGCAAATGATATATTGTATGGTTTGAAAATCTTAGGACGAGCGTCTACTTTTAGAACAATTTCCACTTTGAAAGATGAGCAATGCCCAAGAGTTGACAAAAAGAGTGAATTATACTACTCTGTGAGATTACAGAGTGAATCCATTAGCACCTAATTTCTTAATCCCCTTTTTTAATGGGCTTATAATCGCTTTTACTATATAAAGAGTTAGAGCAATTTGAAAAAGTAGATTGATATGACTGACATACACTCGATGTATGCCCAGTTTTTGAACAAGTGTTGCAAATTGATTGATTGATTTTTTTTAAAATTCAAACATTGACTTCGCTGGCGTGACTTACCACAATCCGAACAGGACTTGTAGAAAACCTTAGTTGTTCTACGACTTCGATTCCGGTCGTGCTGTCTGTTATTACTATGAGCGGGATGGATGACTTGAGCTTTGTTGAATTCAGAAGAATGACTTGCCTCACATTTTATTTCCGAACAAGTTATTAACAGAAGACTCGAGAGTCCACGCAATGGAAGGAAAAAGTAATATCTGGACGTTAAGTGAAATGCAGGGAATCATTTAAATTTGCACAAACATTTTCATCAACTGAAGTTATTGGTTAGTTAATAAAATTCCAATTGAGATCATTCACGTCGGAATAACATACAGCAGAAAGGTTTTTACCCACTCCAATATCTAGAATTTCAAATCTTTTTTGAATCAACTGTGTTTTTTACTATAAAAACTTCTGTTGGATGTATTTATTTCATTATTCACCTTATTCAATTCTTTAAATTCGGCATTCTACTCTGGTATTGTAAATTGCTTCCCACGATTGTAGGACGTGTTTCGTTTTACTATCAACTTGTATTTCATAGATGACTTGCCAACTTATCTTTCTAGTTTATTGATCCAGAGATAATTATTATATCAATATGTTTGAAATCTCGAAAACTGAAGGAGTACGGCTC
Source organism: Tetanocera ferruginea (assembly GCA_958299015.1). Taxonomy (NCBI): domain Eukaryota; kingdom Metazoa; phylum Arthropoda; class Insecta; order Diptera; family Sciomyzidae; genus Tetanocera; species Tetanocera ferruginea. Next base: position 82,348,594 of record OY282644.1, on the reverse strand, counting down.
TAGAAAACCAGAAAGAAAAGATCATGTTTGGAAAAATTTGGTCCTGAAAGTTGGTCACAAAAACCACGCCCCAAATCGCGCATATCAATAGTTGAATAATGTTGCTGTTAAAGTCACCTGTTAAAACAATGTATGAAGAAGATAATGCTAAGTTTTTACTCAATAATGCTTATTAACATAAATAAAGAATTGGCATTTCGGCATTGAACTAACGTCTCACTGTTGAAGCATAAATAAAAAATATTTGTAAAGAAGAGAAACTATCGACGAAGCAGATATTTATGATTTTTTTTATATGCCATTTAATGATCATGATACTATAGTGGTACATGGTTAAAAATCTTAGTATACTTTTTAAACCAATCATTAGACTACTGCAGTTTTTAATACTTTTTTTATTAGAATTGATACTTTTCAAAATACTAGAAATTTTTTTAGTCAAGGCTGTAGTTCAATTTAATAAATTTGGAATATTATTGGAGGAAGCTCAGGAAGCCAAAAATAAGAACAATAAAAATGGCAGTCTAAGATATACAAAAAAATAAATAATAATAAATAATAATAAATAATAATGATATGCATATGAGCAATAATGATCTAATCGGATCCCTCAAATAACTTCACTGCGAAAAAAAAAAATGCAAAAAACAAATGTTTCTGAATATAATGTATACGATATGAGAAATCTTCTCACTGAACAACCAAAAAAGAACACAGACAAAATGTCTACATATCTATATATATGTCTACATATATATAGAGGGAAATATAGCATGCTTTTTTTAAACAAAAGCATACTTAACTTTGCTGTATTTGTTGCTGTCCCAAAGGGCAGAGGGTTGGGATGCAAGCCAGGCTGAAAACCATGTTTGAAAATCGACTGCGAACTTTTTGAAGTGAAACAACTTCCTTAGCGGCGAGTAAAATTTTTAAGGTTTCTTATTCGTGACGCTTGGGTAACGTTTTCAATTAATATGAAAATTTTTAAAAAATTATTGCCGCAAGCGGAAATTGAACCCGAACTGTCGCGCCATTATGCCACATAGGCACATGATAAACAGTCAAACAAAATGTTAGTAATATTTAAGCCGTTTTGGTCCGCATCTAGTAGTACAAACTAGTAGTACAAACACGAACAATGTCTTCCAAGCATTTAATTTTCATCCTAAAAGTATGCAGGCAAAGTTTATTTCTTTAAGACTCGAACGGGAATATCTTTATATATAATAGACAAGCGTCCTGCTCCGTGCTCTATATCGCTCAAACTGTTATAGTTGTTATTGCTTATTGTACAGGCTGAACATGTAGCCTGGACCAGAACCTGTTTCGCTATTACAGTGCTTTTTATATGAAAAAAATTGTTAGTAAGGTAAGGTGTCATCAGTAAGGACACATTGACGACGACTGGAACAAAATAACATTTGAGGTGAATGAAAAATGTCATATCATCTGCTATTTAATTATTTTGAATACGACCCGCCGTATGACGGGCTTCTATGCTAGTTAAGGTATATAATTCTACATGCGAACTTTTTGTGTGGAGATACACAATCAATGAAACACATTCACACGTCGATGCCATTGTTGTGCTCGAAGAAGTATCTCAAGAAGCAATAAACATAGAAACATTAACTGGACGCAGTCAACAATCTGGAGTGTGTAGTATTTATTGACAATTGCGTGAGTTATTGAGAAATATCTCTTCGTAGGTCCACTCATCAAGATTTCGTATTGTATTTCTTTTCAGATACTTTCTCTCTCTCTTTTACACTAAAATCAAACTTTTTCTTTACTGATTGAGAAGTTTCACTTTTGCCACGTGTACGTTGCTAAACGCGACTTTTTTTTATATTTTTCAAAATGCTATCAAAGTCAGTGAATTTATTCCAAAAAGCTGAGTGTAATGCATATTTATTTGGTCTTTTGATATTTTTTTTACGAGCCAATATTTGGTTATGTCGAAATATGATTGTAAGTATAGTAGTTTTTGACGTTTACCTAAAAGCGTTATGGCTGGGTTGTGCACCATCCATTTTTCGTTCAAGACTGGTACTACTACTGTCAAATACCGTTGAATATATGGAAATATCAAATGGCTGCCGCAGCCAAAGAAATTAAATTTGAAGCGTTGTTGGATACCATTAAAGATATGTTGTTGAGGAAAACAGACATACGTGCAGCTGCCAGTGAATATGATATCGGTAGGATCACGCTGACCCGCCATGCGAAGAAATTTGCCGGATTTTACACAGATTTTTCCACCGTCAGTTATGATGATTTGTTGGATTTTATCCTCATTTGCAATATGCGCATTTCATCGAACATGGTATGTTTTTCATCGTTTTTTCCATATGTGAATCTCCATATGTTCTTGAGGTGTCTCTCGCAAGAAAAGACCTCGTGGAATATATCCTGAAGTGCGTTAATCATTATAACGGCCTCAGCATTAATGAATTGAAGGAATCGGCGTATCAGTTGGTAGTCAAATGGATTATCCGATCTCTTTGAATGAAAATTCTATGGCTGACCATATGTGGTACCGAGAGCTCATGAAGCGCCATCTCGAGCTAACGCTTAGAACACCGAGCAGACATAACTCAATCGAGTTTTAACAAGAAAAATGTAGACAAGTTGTTTTGCAAATTTAGGTTGGTTACTAGACAAAAACGACTTTGATCCTGTATTTACAACCTGGATGAAAGTAGGTTTACAACAGAGCTTACAAAGATTGGCAAAGGCATTGCCTTAAAGGGATGTGGCGCGTTGGGAAGTTGAAAACTGCTGAACGGGGCACCACTATCACGTTGGCTCTCTCTGTGAATGCGAGTGGGAATTCTATGCCTTCATATTTCTTGTTTCCGCGCAAGAAATTTCCATTTATTACAATTTTTAAGCCTAAGTGTTGTAATTTTAAATTATTTTGTCACTTGAGGTCTTCTGAACAAATACAATCTCAACTTGTTATGAAATTATTGGTGCTTTACTTTGAATTTTCCGACTCTTATTGGGATTTGCCTGTTCACAACTCAGCCCCTTCTTTGATAGAGCCAAGAATCATGTCTATAGAAATTTGGCAGTAGAGAATTAAGTTTAAGTCAAAACACAAATCTGTCGTTGTTGCGTTGTATATTCATCTTTCCAACGGTATCTTTAATTATTCGATATTTTTATTTTAAAAAAAGTTAGAGCTACAAAGAAAACTGATTCAGAACCCAGTCCTTTCCTCTACTACCGTCATAAGCCAAATCCATGTACATATATACGACTGCAGAGCATACATAATATTAATTTGAAATAATTATAGGACCACGCCGAATAAAGTCAGTTATACTGTTTATTTATTTAGTTAATTTTTTTGCTGCATAATATTTTCACATTTAAACGCTTAACTTTTTTGTGAAATAATGCCTAAGCATCAAATGCATAAGCATCAAAATAAAGCAGAAACTAGTTTGCATTCAATCTCTGACAAGCTCCTGTTTTGAACGTAACAAATTTAAAGTGCGAATCTGTTTTGCAACTAGAATGACAGACTATCTTTTTTATGCATTCCTTGAATTTTGCTCTAATTCCTGTCATTTAATTTCAATAAAATGTCGCTCAATAACTTCCAAACCAGAGCATTTTATTGCCTACTTCAAGCATGCAACGGCATTCAGACGCACAAAGTTGCTCTGCTGCAACAACAACAACCATAACAGAGCGCTTAAATCTAAAATTAAAATGAAAACAAAAAACACACAAAAAAATACAAAACTGTCAAAATAAATGCTTAAGTGTTTCAACCCACCAAAGAGCTTCCTTATCGCTCCCTGAGCACAATCATCGTCATTGATGTCAAAACCAAGCGCGCAGATACGCCCAACATGACGATGCGGGCCTGCAGCAGCCGCAGCTGCATAAGTGCCAGCAACAATAACAACAACAACAACGGCATTTTAGCAAAACAACAAAATCCTCATCATCTAAAAGTTCAGAACGCGGAACTTCATGATGTGTGGCCGTGGACGGGACGAGCCAAAAATAATCCTTCTTTCTAGATATTCCAGTGCAAGTGAAACACTCGCACAGACACATAAACACACACACACACACTCTTACACAAATGAAAACGCATCACAAACAAATAAACAAAGCACCAAAAACACACAAAAAAAAAAACAACAAACAAGTAAAATACTGAGCTTTCATAGCTAAATTAAAGCTTTTGGCATGCAATGGAATTTAGTTTTTGGGGCATCGAGAGGGTGTGGCTGACTCAGGCTCTGGCTGCTGGTTGCCACTAGTTTCCATTGCCATGCGGTTGAACAGGCTTGACACAATTTTATGCAGCAGCCAACGAAAAGGAAAAGGACCGAAACCTAGCAACAACAACAACGAAAAGCACATCAGCTACAATACCGGAAAACAACAAGAACATTTCGGGCCCGGTTGTGCCGGTGTGGTGTGTTCAAACGTCACACAACATGCCAAGCGTCAAAAAGGCTCTACGTGGGCAGCAAAGTTCGGCTCATGGGAGCTGCACAAGATTGCGTCATTGTTGACTTGCGTGCGTTGGACCGAACGTCTGGATGATGATTACAAAGAGGCGAAAAGAGCAAAGAACGAAAAACAAAAGTTTCCCAAAATTTATGAATGAAAATCTGTGCTGAGAAAGCAAACAAAAGCTGCAAAAAGCGCTGCATGCCCTTAAAGCTTTTCGAAAAAGTTAATAAAAGTTCGCCAGTTCGAAAAAGCAATTCAGAAACTTTCTTGAGTTAGCTAGCATAACAATCATAGCAAAAGCTCAATACAAAAAGCTAAGCTTTTTATTTAATGACTTGAACTTTTTGAATTAACTGTGTTAAGCTTTAATCCTTTGCCTTTTCATATCCTTTGTCTTATATGGTTGGCAATAAACAACAAAACAAACACAACGAAATAAACCACTAAAATTATACCGAAGGGGGTCAAACGATGGGTGATGCGATGACTTGATTTGGTTTTATTTGCTATATTTTTTATTGCGACAGACCGATATCAAATTTATGTTGACGTTTTTAGCAGCTTTGGCATGATAAACAGAAGCAATGGGTTAAAAGGATAGGCAAAGTAAATGAAAGCAGCCGCTCGTTAAGTAGGCAGATAAGTGGAAGAAATACTTTGTTACCTCTTGCCGCAGTCAATTTGGCTTGTGTTTTGGTCTAAAATTTTGGACAGCCGGAAACTTTTTTGAATAGCCCAAAATATATAAATAAAATAAATATTGTGGTTTTTGTTTTGTTTTTTTTTTTTTAAGCATTTCGAACTAACAGATTTGTCTAAAGTAATAAATGAAAAAAACAAGAACTTATTTATGCATTCTGGCAGCGACATTTTGAGACATAACTGTTTTATTTGTTGGGTTAACTGGAGGAGCCATATTTATGCAACACCCTCCTTTTTGCTATTCATTAGCTGAAACCTGATACAGGAAAACCTTTTTGTTTTTCAGTTTCTGGCATTTGTTTCTTTCCTGTCACCTCTATTGAGCGGATAAGAAGCAGTTGGGTGCCTATTTCAGCTCATGCGATTGAGGGTTAACAAAATTTATACTCTTTAAAAGCTTTATGCTTGCTTTCTATCATAACCCAAAACGTGCTGGAATATAATTTCCTGGGATGGTTTTTTTCCGTTTCATAACAAAATAAACACAAAAAAGTTAAACTAATCCAATCTACATAATTATTTCAAAAGAACCGTTAAATATTCGTCAACAGATTCAAAGCAATTTCAATACTTGTATAAAAATAAAATTTGACGTGAGTTTAAATTTGAGGGAACAATTTTTTAACGCTGAGCTACAGCTTTACCACTTAACGTTAACAAAAACAAAATAATGAGCTTGTGAACGTTTTTTGAAGTAGTAATAGTGGTAGAGTTAGAAGCGATTCTTACGAACTTAACTTATACCTCCACATTCAATCTCTCACCCTGTATTATCCCCGTGGGACCACCATTAGGTATTTCTTCGTAGGGTGGAAAATAGTTAATATGCTGGAAACTGATGGATTTATGTCTGTCAAGAATAGTCCAGTTGGGAGCCTTAGTTTTCTCACTAACTGGTTACTCTACTTCGGGGCAGGCATTTATCACAAAAGAAACTCTTCTTTGTGGATCAAATCTAGGGTGTATGCATCGAAGAAGGGTGTCTATGATAACGCTGTCGGTACTTTCGCCTGCGCTCTATTCTTGGAAGGAGACTGCTTTGGCAAAAATAGTATCTAGACAAAAAAGCAGACGGCAACGATGACTGCGGTCCCTTCCAAAATGAACGCTTATGTTCAAGACCCCTTGATATCATGGATGGTTGGCTACCTCGTGCTTGCGGCTGCTACTTGTGGGAGATCACTTCAACAACTGGTTCCTAGACGACAACTTAGATAAAAACGTCAACTGCGGTCAATTCCACACATGGCTTCAAAACCCTCTGACGTTATCTAAATTTTATAACTTCCCGCTGGGCTATTCCTTAAATGCTCGACTTCTCGGATTTCGTCGATTTTGCGCTTTGACAGAGAGTTCACCACTGACCAATCAAAATCGCTTCTCGGCATCAGGTTCACCAAGTTTTGAGCTGTCGACGCCTGCAGGTATATCAAACCTTACAACAACATCATACATCATGACTTTCCACAGAAGGAGCCCTATATCTGACCCTTGTATAGATCTACCAGAACAAAATTTTGTTAGTGAGGAAAATGGATGACTAAAAAGAGAACATTTGTTCTAGGGAAGTTAAAAAAAAAGGACTCTAGATAAACACAATATATTTCGATAGCAAAAATTTTAATCAAAAGGAAAAAAAGAGTTGCTCTGTTGCCAAATTTTTCACTACAGGGGAGTGTTGGTAATGACAAAAGGAAATTAGAAAAATAAGTGTATAAAATAAAAAATACAAAAAGTTTCTCACATGGAACAAAAAAGGAAGAATACTACATTTTTAATAAAAAAGGTGGCCATGAAAACCCGTGGTCGGGCTACGACCGACTTGATCAGATCTCGTCAGGAGTCTCTGCTTCGCGCTTGCCTTCTCCAATCTCTTTCACCAAGCGCAGTTTGGGCTTCGTCGGTCTGGTCAATCCATTGGAGGCATGGCCTTCCTCTTCGTCGTCGAACCTTTCGCATAAAACACCTTTTTCGCTGGAGCTTCTTCATCCATAGGAAAGACATGACCCAGCCAACGTAGTCGCTGAATTGATATACGCTGGACTATGTCAATGTCGTCGTAGAGCTCGTACAGTTCATGGTTCATTCGAATGTGATAGTCGTCGCCAACTCGCACAGGACCAAAGATTTTGCGAAGAACTTTCCTCTCGAACACCCCAAGAGCGGCTGCATCTGTTAGCGATACCACCCATGAATCAGCGCCAAAGAAAAGTACAGATGGGATGAGCGTCTTGTAGAGTGTTAGTTTTGTCGATCGAGAGAGGGCTCTGGAAGCTATTAGCATTTGTTGTTCTAAACTGCTCTAAGCTTGTTGTTCCAAACTGACTTCTGACAAGACATTACGGCGGTGCCAAGGTATGTAAACTCCTTGACAACTTCTAAAACAATTGCCTGCTGTAGCATGGGAGTCTAGACGCCACGCTTTCCAATTGGCAGACAGCATATATGTACTTTGTTTTGCCCTCGTTCACCGTCAAACCCACTTTAGCTGATTCCTTTTCGATAGCGGCGAAAGCAGCAGTTACATCTCTCTTGGTTCGGCCGATAATATCGATATCATCAGCATATGCAAGGAGCTGGACACCTTTGTAGAAATGGTACCGTTTCGATGTACACCTGCCTTTCGTAGGATCTCCTCCATGATGAAATTGAAGAGATCGCATGATAGCGGGTCGCCTTGTCTGAAACCTCGTTTGGTATTAAAGGTTTCGGAGAGGTCATTTCCTACCTTGACGGAGCTGCATGTATTGCTCAAAGTCATCCTGCAGAGCCTTATCAACTTTGCAGGTATACCGAACTCAGACATTGTTGCGTACGGGCAATCCCGAATCGGGCTATCGAGCGCAGCTTTATAAACGACAAAGAGGTGGTGAGTATCAATTTGATTTTCGTGGGTTTTTTCCAGGATTTGGCTTAGTGTAAAAATTTGGTCAACGGTGGACTTTCCAGGACGAAAGCCACACTGATAAGGTCCAATCAGTGTCTTTGTATGCGGCTTCAATCTTTCACACAATACGCTTGAAAGAACTTGTACGCGATGAAAATAAGACTGATACTTCGATAGTTGGTGCAGATCGTCGGGTCTCCTTTCTTAAGTATAGGACAAAGCACACTGAGATTCCAAGCGTCATATTTGCTGATGAGTTGTTGCATGCATCTAATCAATTCACCGCCGCCGTCTTAAAACAATTCAGCACCTGCAGATTTGTTATTTTGAGTCGCTTGATAGCAATTTTAACCTTGTCATGGCTAGGTGGTGAAATTTCCACTCAATCATCGTCGATTGGTGGCATCGGACCACATTCTCCAAGGGAGGAACTGTTGGTATCGTCGACTGCAAGCAAATTGGTAAGAATGCTGTCTCCATAATCTCAATGGTCACTGCGTATCTGTAACCAGATCACCATTCTCATCTCTACAAGAGGATGCTCCGGGCTTGAAACCTTGGGTAAGATGCTTAACATGTTGGAATTTTCGAACAACCTTCTTGCCCTCGTACACCTAAATTTTTTCACGCTCACGCTTTTCTTGCTCTCTTTTTTTGCGTCTGAAAAAGCATCTCTCTTCCTTCCTCTTTTCACGATAATTTTCGCGTATGGCTAGCGTTGCAGCTGACTGCAGCGTCTTTTTATATGCGGTGTATTTTGCTGCTGTCGCGTCGCGACAGTCCTGGTCATACCATTTGTAACGAGGTTGCGGGCATCGAAAACCAATGACTTCCTCAACAGCAATGTACATGGAGTGGGGAGACCTTATTTGAAGGGGTCTCGTGGAGACTGAAGTGACCAACAGTGGAGTCAAAAATACTTTATTTTTCGACCTTCGCATTATAATCACCGAGGACTTTCTTCACATCATGGGCCAGGCAGCGATCATACACGTCCTCTAGGCTCGTGTAGAAGGTGTCCTTGACAGCATCGTCTTTTTCCTCCGTTGGGCATGTGCGCAAATTAGGCTTATGTGGAAGAATCTCGCCTTGATGCGGATTGTGGCCAGCCTTTTGTTCACAGATGTGAACCGGAAAACTAGGTGTGGTAGTTTCTGGCTTACGACGAATCCGCATCCAAATTCGCGTTTCTCCGCATGGCAGCTGTAGTAGATATCGCAGTCTCTCCTCTAAGAGCAGCCTTGTCCTTTCCATCGCATCTCCTGGATGGCGGTGATGTCAGCGTTTATTTGAACGAGGGACAGATTGGACAGAGGCACCTTCCCTGTAAAGGGTCGGGACATTCCAGGTGCATATCCATAAATCATTGTTCGTTTTTCGTTTGCGGTGGTAGTCAACATAGAGGGGGTTCATATCCGAGCCTGATTTAGTTTTTATTGGGCAGATATAGTATGGTGGAGATCCAAAGCCTACGCACATTCCATTTTTAAGATCTTGTAGAGACCCATTCAGTTTAGAGTCAGTAGAGAAGAGACAGAAAGTTTTGGACATGGAGCTTTTGAGGCGTCTCCGACTCGCCTTGACAGTGCCAGTTGTGGTGTATGTAGTTTTTAGATCAAGACGCAGTGCATGTTCAAAACTACGCCCTTCCACACCCTAGCTGGTCAGCCGCTATTTGTCCGGGACCGCAAAAAGTCTAACCTCTAACCTCTAAACGGCGATCAACCAACAAAATCGTTACAAAATATACCAACGAAATCTGCTAGTTCAGCACGGCGAATACATACCAAGAGCAACAAAACAACATCACAAAAAATTAGACACACACAGCCAATGCATGACAAAACAGCTAGCATAGTGTGCAACAACAATATCACAACAAGCTAGACCAGTGATGCACAGCGTTGGCAGAGCTTCTAACACAAGCGCACCATTATTGTCTAAGTATGTGTGTACAAGACAATAATTACTTACTTACTTAGATGACGCTTACAACCGTTGGTCGGTTTTGGCCTCGTCTAAGAATTTTCGCCAGCCTCTTTTGTCGTGCGCTTGCTGGCGCCAGTTGGAAACTCCAAGCGTTGTCAGGTTATCCAATGCCTGGTCTTTCCAACGGAGATGCGGTCTTCCTCGTCTGCGTTGGCGACCGCTGGGTACCGAATCCAATATCTTTTTCGCTGGAGCTTCGTCGTTCATTCTCTCGACATGACCTAGCCAGCGAAGCCGCTCAATTTTAATACGCTTGACTATATCGATGTCGGCATATAGCTCATACAGCTCATGGTTCCATCGTATTCGGTACTCGCCATTGACGCAGATTGGACCATAGATCTTGCGAAGGATTTTTCTCTCGAACGCTCCCAAAGTCCTTTCATCAGAGCTGCTCAACGTCCAGGTTTGTGATGCGTATAGTAGGACGGGCATGATTATTGACTTATAGAGCGTCAGTTTTGTTCGTCGAGAGAGAGCTCTGCTTCTCAATTGCCTACTGAGCCCAAAGTAACACCTGTTGGCAAGAGTTATCCTTCGTTTAATCTCAATACTGATATCGTTGGAGGAGTTTATACTGGATCCCAGGTAAACAAAGTCCTTCACTACCTCAAAGGAGGTGTTGTCAACAGTGACGTGGTTTCCAAGACGCTGGGACTGTTTGTTTGTTGACACAAGATACTTCGTTTTATCTGCGTTCACTGCAAGACCCATTCGACTCGACTCTTTTTCTAGCCTGGAGAATGCTGCACTGACTTCGCGCGTATTTTGACCAATGATGTCAATATCATCAGCATACGCCAGCAGCATAACACTCTTATAGAAAATTGTGCCGCTGCGTCTCAGGTCAGCAGCTCGGATGATCTTCTCCATGACTATATTAAAAAAGTCGCACGATAAGGAATCACCTTGTCTGAAACCTCGCTTGGTATCGAAAGGAAGGGAGAGGTCCTTCCCGATTTTCACTGCACTGCTGGTGTTGTTCAGTGTCATCCTGCAAAGACGTATTAGCTTCGCAGGAATACCAAATTCAGACATGATGGCATATAGGTGACTCCTTATTGGACTGTCGAAGGCGGCTTTGAAATCGACAAAAAGATGGTGTGTATCGATTTGTTTTTCGAGGGTCTTTTCCAAGATTTGTCGGAGCGTGAAGATCTGGTCGATGGTGGACTTTCCAGGTCTGAAGCCACACTGATAAGGTCCAATCAGTTGGTTAACGATGGGCTTCAGTCTTTCACACAATACGCTCGACAGGACCTTATATGCGATATTAAGAAGGCTAATCCCACGGTAGTTGGAGCAAATGGTGGGATCGCCTTTTTTGTGGATTGGGCAGAGCACACTGAGGTTCCAATCATCTGGAATGCATTCTTCCGACCATATTCTGCATAGAAGTCTGTGAATGCATTTAAACAGAGCTTCGCCACCGGTCTTAAACAGCTCAGCCGGTAGACCATCGGGTCCTGCGGCTTTGTTGTTTTTAAGCCGAGCTATAGCTGTTAAGACCTCATTATAGTCGGGCAGCGGAACTTCAACGCTGTCATCCATAATTGGGGTTTCCGGGATATCATCTCCACTGGCGGGATTGTTGACAGCGTCGCCATTTAAAAGTCTAGAGAAGTGCTCCCTCCATAACATCAGTGTACTCTGGATATCTGTCACTAGATTCCCATTTTCGTCCTTGCAGGAAGAGGCTCCGGTCTTAAAACCATCGGCCAGGCGTCTTATTTTTTCGAAAAATTTTCGAGTCTCATTCCTGTCGCCATGCATCTCAATTTTCTCGCACTCACGCATTTCCGCCTCTCGTTTTTTTCGCCTGAAAATGCGTCTCTCTTCCCTCCTCTTCTCTCGGTATCGCTCCTTAACAGCACGCGTCACAACCGACTGCAGGGTGGCTTTGTAGGCGGCGTCCTTCTCTGCAGTGGCGTCGCGACACTCCTGGTCGTGCCACTGGTTTCGGCGAGGGCGGTGGTAGCCTATCACCTCTTCGGCAGCCGTACGCATAGAGTGGGATATGTGCGTCCACTGTCCGCATATATCGTCGATCGGAGGAGTGCTTTCTTGAAGCAGGAGTGAGAGTCGAGTAGCGAAGGCTTCGGCCGTCCGTTTTGACTGCAGCTTGTCGACGTCTAGCTTTTTCTGTGTAAGATTGCGAGCATTCTTAGCTGCGCACAGACGTGTGCGGATCTTGGCTGCGACAAGATAATGATCCGAGTCTATGTTAGCACCACGAATCGTGCGTACGTCCAGTACACTGGAAGAGTGCCTTCCGTCAGTCAAAACGTGATCAATTTGGTTGCATGTTTTTTGATCAGGGGACAGCCAAGTGGCCTTATGAATATTGAGATGCTTGAATCTAGTGCTACTTACGACCATGTTTCGTGCTGCGGCGAAGTCAATCAACCTCATTCCGTTATCGGATGTGTTGTCGTGGAGGCTGAACTTTCCGACTGTTGGACCAAATATGTTTTCCTTGTCCACCTTGGCGTTGAAGTCACCAAGCACGATTTTTATGTCATGACGGGGGCAGCGCTCGTATGCGTCTTCAAGGCGCTCGTAAAAACTTTCTTTGGTCTCGTCATCTTTTTCTTCTGTCGGAGCGTGCGCACATATTAGGCTTATGTTAAAAAATTTTGCCTTGAAGCGGATTATGGCAAGTCGTTCGTTCACAGGAGTGAATCGCAGGACATGATGCCGTATTCTCTTGCCAACTACAAATCCGCATCCAAACTCGTGCTTCTCCGCATGGCCGCTATAGTAGATATCACAGGATGCTTGCCGTAAGCAACCCTGTCCCTTCCATCGCATTTCTTGGATTGCAGTGATATCAGCATTATATCTTTCCAAGATATCAATCAGTTGGATAGAGGCACCATCCCAATTTAGGGTTCGGACATTCCAGGTGCATATCCGTAAATCATTATCAGTTTTTCGTTTGCGGTAGTCGTCATCAGATTTGGGGATCATTCTTTTATTCATTCTTAAACTTTTCATTGAAATATTTTTATTACATGGTGGGCTTCAAACCCAACGCACAACCTTTGCTTGATGACCAAAGGAAGCCCGCCGCTCAGATTCGCCGCCAAAGTATATCGGTATGATAGTTTTTTGACGTTTCCAGGAGACACCACGCGGAGGTTTGAGTCGACTTGAGACGATTTCGACATGGATAATGCTGGCCTCGCCAAGTTGAGGCAGTCAGACACGTTGCCATGTGAAGATCGCCCCCTTATCTCCAACAAGACAATAATTACAATACATAATATTGTGAATAGATAACAATTGACAGCATAACAATTTGCACATAAGATGTTTACTGCGTGAAGATCAAACGCCAACTGATTCAATGCTAGCGTCGCAGAAGTTCGGCAGCATCGCACACACGACTTGTCTGTGGAAGCCGAGCGGCTCCCCGAAGCTCTTATGTGCACCTCTGAGCTAGACACACAACCAACGCATGACAAAGCAGCCATCACCTATAAGCAGAATTGGTATAGCATGCATATAATTCACAACACGTTCTGTGAATAGATTATTCAAGACTAGTCTTTTGCTTGACAACGAGTAAAACTATTTTTGAAGGCAAACCGAGAAGCGAGTTGCTTGATACATACATTGAAGTTTGATTTCGTATATTAGTCGTGTTTGGGTTGGACTTTACCGCGGCTTCGGTCAGTCAGCTATCCTCCCGAATACTCCGTGGTTGTGATTGTCGTATATGGTCGGACCTCATCGCGGCTTCGGTCAGTTGGCTATCCCTCCGAATACTTAGCTTGTCGTGTTTAGGTTGAACTTCACTGCGGCATCGGTCAGTCGGATACTCTCCCGAATACTTATCGTTAAACTACTCATTAGTCAGAGAGGGCAATTGGTGGAAAATTATAGCTTGATACCCACGAATGATTGTTGTTGTGTACTCGAAAAGGCTTATGTACAAAATATATATATACATATATACTTGTGATTGTACTTGAAATATTAAAGCCAACAAGTATTTTAATTTAATTGAGGTTCGAGGGTTCTTCGTTTGATGCTGGAGTCATACCTCAGTCTTTGAGAAAACCCCCTTACACCTCTATATCTAGACGCTGTCCACTATCCGCAACCTGTGACCCGTCTGGCAGCTTATATCTCAGCCCCCGCAGATTTCCCAAAGAATTCACGGTACCAGAAAAGGAAGATAATCGATGGATTTAAAAAAAATTACATTTTTATTATCATACATAATTATAATTATTATTTTTTCTAAGGTTATAAAAACGGAAAATTATGGAAACAACGAGACAAGTTGCCAAAATCAGCTCTGATCTCTAAACTTAACAGCTCATATTTCAGAGAATGAAAACTTCCAAAACTTAGTTTTTTAAGTTGTACTGCATCCTGTTATTTTAATTATGTATATATAAAAATAAATTCCTTTTATAGCAAATTTTAGGGTGTTGCCAAAATTTACACACCATCAGCAGATAACGCTGAACACAATTTAAATGGAACGAACACAAAAAAAAATAATGTAATGTTACTCTATCGATTCTCAGAGCATAGAAAATAGCGCCGATAGAAATCGGAAAACCATTAACAATAACAAAAAATATATCCAACCATTGCATGAGTGCACAAACTAATTTCAGTCTGGACCAACCAACACAAATGAAAGGATATGAATTTCCACACAAGAACAGAGCAAACCAAGAGAAACCAGCAAAATCAGCAAAACCAGCAGCAAAAGGAAACCATCTACCAAACAACGAGCGCTTCCATGTGCGATATCAATTTCCAGATGCACTGATACACAATCACGTAGAAAAGGAGCAAAAAAAAAAATACTGAAAAAAACATGTTCAGTAAAAAGAAAAAATATATAATTGGCCAAACCACCAGACGACCAACCCCAATCAAGAGAGCAAGTGAGGAAAAAAAAAGCGAAAATAAATGGAAAGCGATAATTTGAAAGCATAAATTAAGGTGCAAAGTGCGTTTAATAGTTAACAAAAGCACACCCTAAAGAGCTTTTTTTGTTTTTAACGACTTAATTCAATTCATATAAGTTGCCATAAAACAAAACAACATGCTGCTGCCTATTGACTGACAGAGGTTGGCAGTCTGGCTGGCTCTTTGGTGATTGATATCCAGCAATTAGCGGTAATAACAAGGTGTTCAAGTTAAGCATAAGGCTACAAACAACAGCTAGCGAAGAAAAACAACTCAATACAAAGCTTAGTAAACATCACACACACACACACACACATACACACTCAGCCAACGTGGTAATTAAGTTGCTTCAATAGTATCGCAGCGCAAATCAAGCAATGTTCAAGAGCGTGACGGAAGCTCAGCATGTCGCAACACTTTTGCGCTTTCCTTTGTGTGTGTGTATGTGTGTGTGTGTGTGTGTGTTTGTGTGGCAACACTTTCAACATGTCTTGATTAATGAATTGATAGACAGCACGACGACAACGATGACGATGACGACGACGAGGATGACTCTGAAAGCTAAGGACATTTTATCTGCAGCATGTTTATGCTGCTGACATTTATGTGACAGTCGATAGATAGATGAATGCGACAAAAGCACTAAATTTGGCAAAAAATTTAGCGATATGCAAAGCAGCAACAAAAATAATATTTTTTTTTTTTTTTTTTTTAAAAAAACACTCCTGCAATGATGACTTGAATAATTTAATTATTTTTTATTACAGCTGTTAACCGCGCGAGCTCATTACTTGAAAGCTGCTGAGCTTTTAAGCTAGAAGTTGGTGATTCTGACAGGCATTTGTTATTTTTTTTTTTTTATTGCTCTGCCATTGTTGTTGAAATTTAGCATAATTAAATTGCTGATGCCGCTCATGTGCAAAGCTTTTATGAAGCATTTATTAGAGAGGAACCGCAAATTTGATGCGAACTGCCAAACTTTTTTTGAGTGAAGCTAAGAAGGAAAAAAAAGTTTGAGTGATGATAAGCTAAGCATTAACTTCAGCCTGAATAGAGCATTTTTCTTTATTCATGCTACAGACACGTAGCCAATGGGGGGGGCTTAAGGGGTTCACAACTTCCCCCATAGCTGCCGAAACGTAGACAAAAATCAATTCAACTCAAACAAATGTTGATATTTTTTATCAAAAAACAAAAATGTATGCAAAGATAAATCATTTGTAATGTTTTTAGAGGAAAATATGAAATTTCTCAGTTCTAAAAATTTTAAAGAAATTTTGAATTGGTAAGAAAGTTCCTAAGAAGAAAAAAAAGTAGACACGAAAATTGTTTTTTCTATCATTGTGACCCAATTGAATACTTGAAAAACTAAGTCAAGAGAGAATTTCATCGGTAAAGTAGATTTAGAGATATTTCAGATAGTTTTTAAAACCTTAATGCAGAAAAGCAGTTTAAAATTTTACGTTCTGATTTAAAAAATTTGAATTGTTTATAAATTTAATATTACCTAAGGGGGAACATGACACTGGCCGTTTTTTAAATCAACTTTTTTATAATTTTTTATTTTAGTAAATATTCTTAAGTAAAGATTTAAGTAAAGATTCTAAGAAAAAAAAAAACCATGGAAAAATTCCTACGGGTTCAACAGTTACAGCCGGATTAGTGAGCGCGCATTTTTAGTTTTCGCCTTTTGTTTTCTTTGTTCACAAAGTTTGAACGCGTTTATCTCGAAACCATGTTTTTCGTGCTGGTTGCGGTAATACACTGAGGGAAAAATGTGTTAAAATTAAATGAAATTGTGTTCATATCTAACGAATTTGTTTTTGAAATAGAGCTTGAAACAAATTCATTAAAATTAAACACAACTGTATTTAAATTTAAATTCAAAACAAAAGTTTTTGTTTTTAAAACAATGTTTTTGTTACGAAAAACAAATTTAAAACAAAAATTTTAAAATTTAAAACAAATATTTTAAAGCATATTTCGATGCCATTTTTTTAGCTTTACCGAGTTTTCAGCATCAGATGCACAGACAGCTACCCTCGGGACCTCCGAATGTTAACTCCTTTCGAAGAATTTTGCATTTGATATATTTAATATTTAATTAATTAGTTTTTATTTTATCGTATGTTCGATATTTTTCAAACCAATTCAAAAAATTCAAAAATTTTCTTGTATTCAAATTTTTGTTTGTTTTTTCAAAGAAATAATGAGAGAAAATAAAAAAAAGAAAGTAGTTTATTGGTAGTTGAAAATTAAACACACGTGTTTTAATTTTTGTTCTGTAGAAACGCAAAGGCGTTAAATTTCTATTTCAAAATTTTTTGTTTAATTTTAAAATATGTTTTTTTTCTCAGTGTAGCGGGTTCATTTTTTGACGAAATTTTTTTTTTTGTATTTTTTTAAACTTGATTCGCTATCGTATTACACGAGCTTTTTTTACTTTTTTTCGATTTTCTATGAATTTTTGAAGTCAATATTTTTTTCGAAAAAAAACACACTTTCAAATTTGGAACATCACCAAAAATCATGATAAAATAATTTTACCAGGTAGGGTTGACAAATGTTGATTCTCTCAGCTACAAGTAAACGAGCCCTTGTCAAAAACAGCTGTTCATTGTTATATTCGTTGGCCACATTCAGCTGTGTCAAGTGTTATGACAGCAACACATCAGGGAGCGCTATTGAAGTTTCAGAAAAATTGTCAAGTTTATGAAATATCAAGCTTTGTATCAAATACGAATGGAAATTTTACCAACAAATTAAAAATTTTCTATTTTTTAACGTATTTTAATGCGCAAATTCATATTTATGTGCATCAAGTTTTGACTTAGCAGTTGGCAACTGTTGGGTACGCTAAATGTGAACAGTGAAAATTAATTGAAGGGCTTATTGTAAAAACATGATATGCCACACAAAAAATATTTCGAAATAATCGACCTTAAAGTTTTTAAAAAATGTATTTTTGTATGAAATCATTGAAATTCTTACCAGAACTATTACGTATACGGCCAAAATTGATCGGGTAATGGTCCCAATATTTTCAGTGGATATTGATAATGCATCAAGGAACGTAATGAACATAAAATATGAACTTTTGAAGCAGTGTGGCATATCATGTTTCTGCAATAAGCCCTTCAATTGTATGCTATGACGGATTGTGAGCGCTCTCTTTCTTGTTATATTCTTTGACAAACGTCCGTTTCCAACAGAAACGCCAATACTACCTTGGAGTAATTATATCATGACCAAAAATTGAAAAAAATTTTAAAAAAAGCTCCTGTCATACGATAACTATTTTTGTTAAGATATGAAAAAGTAATTTTATCCAGATCGAACAATTTTTGCCACTCCCAGCGATGCAACCACGAGGCCCCGTTGTTTTCTTTACCGCCAGTTTGAAGCTTTATACAACCATTTTGGAGTGAAAAATATATTTTTTTTAATTTGTTCAATTCTCTACAGTTTTGGAGAAATATTTGTTTTTGACTGAGTTATGAATTTTTAAAAAAAGGTCTGTTTTCTCTGCCGCGAATGTTATGTCCCACCTTAAAAACCTTTAGAAAAATGAGGTAAACGCTGTCTTTATTTTATTATTTTGACCAATTCCGTTCGCTTTAAAATATATAAGATGTAATTTATGGTAAAAAAATGAACTCAAGTTTTAGGTACATTATCTTGTTGGAACCGTCAAACTAAGGGCATTTCTTCACTTGCGTAAGGCAACATTATTCCTTATAATATTTCCACATATTCGAATCTGGTCATAATACGTCCAAAATACGTTATATTGGACCTACGCGATATTGGCAAAAGCATCCCTAAACCATTATGTTTCCGCCATCATGTTTAACCGTTTTCCTAGTGTACCTCGGATCGAAATTTTTACCTTTTGGGCGACGAACATTCCTTACGGCATCATTAGAAAACAAATTTATTTATGTCTCATAGGATGTTGTTCCACTTTTTGACTACTTCATCTCCTGACCATGAGGCATGAATTGTAACAAATTCTTTCCTCGCGTGTAAGTTTTTCTTACGAAGGAGTGGAACCTTACGGGCTATTCTGCCATAGAGCTTTAAATCCACTAACCTTCTTCGATAGTCCTTGAAGATACTTTGTTGCCTTATTGCTGCTATTGTTCTTGAAGGGTCTTTTTCGCCATTATATTAATGCGATGTTCATCGTTTAGTGTGGTTTTCCGTTTTCTTTCACGTTTTTCTCTAACTTTTTTTTTTCTTTAAAGCATTCACGACAAAATTTCGAGAACGTTCAAGAATTCCGGTAATCGTTCCATATCCATTTCCTGCAGCACGCATCTCAATAGCAAACCGCTTTTCTTTGGATGTACCATGATCACCGCGACCCATCTAAAAACCAAAATCTTTTATGAACGCTTCAAAATTTAAACTTATTTTAGAAACCTTTAAAGAAACCTTCCAAAACTTTACTTTTGAATAAAAAAACACGAAGAAAACGTCTTTTAAATGTACTTAAAATATTTTTTTTCTGAAAGAGTGCCTATTTTTTGTCCACAGCGCGTTGTTATATCTCTTGTTATATCCTTATATCCAATATATCTCTTGGTAACTAAATTTTAGATTAGAAACTGCACTGAAAATATATTGTCTGTCAATAACGGGACAACTTGTGTAACGGTAAATTTTTGACTTTCAATTAAACTATGACATATTTATCAAAAACCATTATTTAGAAGATGTACTTATTTTTGTTTTTGTCCAGATGTGTTGAAAAACAATAACAATTTTCATAAGAATAGAAGAAATAACGGGGTGAGAGGTATACAAATTTCGCAATAAGACTCATGAGGACAAAAAAGAGGGTACTTTTGAAATAGTCCCGAAATTTATTTACAAATATATCTATTGAGGGAAGTTATATCTATTCTGTAAGCTATACTTATCCTTTACGGATCACGGATAAATTTTGCTGTCATTTTCAAAAAAGCAAATTTGAAACAAAACTTCCAGAACATATGTTCTTAGGTTCTCCAAAAGAATTCTTCACAAGGTACAGTCACTTCAGACGGGCCGGGCCGTAAAGGGCGAAAGCAACGGGATAAAAGTTCGTTCAGTCCACAGACAGTTCTATGAAGAGTTTCATGTAAATGAAACTCACTCCGAAGTCGTCCCGATGGATATGAAAGTTAAACATGCCAAGTAAATCCAGGCAATCAACGTTGTGTTGGAAGATATTTTTAAAGAAAATAATTGCTGATGCTCTTAATTCTTCTGCAAGTTAGAGAACTTAAACCAATCAAGGCGCATCTAGTTCTATTTGGAGGGGGCGCAGGCTAGTTTCATTTCAATTGTTAAAACATAAACCTGGTGATTTTTCTTTGGTTTTTCGAGAATTTAGAAGCTTCTAGAATGTTTAAGAATTTTCTTGGTTTGAAATAAAATCTTGACTCAATTTCGGCTGTCATACCACCACTAACTTCATATATAAATGCCTTATCCTTCCAAGACATAGACCAAATCCAATGTCCACACACTACCAGCAACTCAACACCAAACTTTCTAAACACTATTCACCAAAAATACTCCGAAGACAAAACCCACCAAACTAGTTAGTAGTTCCTCATAACTTCAGCTATATCATTAGCCAATACACCCTCCAAGCTAGCTAGTTTTCTTCCAACCACAAATAGATGGCACTAGTATCGGCTCTTGCTCCTACTGCTGCCGCAAAACCGGCATATCGTACCTACTTATTGCTAAGGTCAACATACGAGTGTTTTTCTTCACACCCTTATTTCCCCAAGAACATCCTGTAAACATAGTTGTTTGCGGCCGAGACCTCATCTTGAATCTCATCTTGAGAAAGGATTAAACAATTTTCTGCCAACATAACAATTTTCTGCAAAGTCCACATTGAGTACAATTTCCTTAAAGGAGGATTCTTCCTTTTTGTTTTCAAAACGACATGCTTGCTGGCTTTTCAACAAAAGAGTGGTGCTTAAGTTGTCCTGCATCATCCACTGCTTACAATCATTATGTCGTATACATTGAAACAATTTCTAAATTTACGTTTACCAGAAATTGTATCTTTTACTGAGATTGTGTCTTTCCTGCCAGAAACAGCTCAACTTATTTCAGCTTTTTTGAAAAATATATTCACACATATTTTAATAGTTCTAATATTACAGCTTGTTTTTTTGTTTGAACTCTCTGGAATTGCCTTTTTTGCTTTTGTAATAGCATTGCTATTTTTTCACTTATATGAGGGGACTACCAAAAGATGGCTTAATAGAGTAGAAAAACATAAACAAAAAATGTTTGAATTTTATAACTTTATTCTTCATCTCTTTGTATATTTTTCAATTTAATCGCCATTTATTTCGATACATTTTTAAAGTCGATAAACCCATCTTGAAAAACAGTCTTCAAAATTGGCTTTTTGGAGTTTTGCAATTTCATCATTGACCGAATTTATCTCCTTATTGCTGTTGAAGACTATTCCTCGTAAATTTTTTTTTATTTTTGGAAATAACCATAAGTCGCCAGGTGCTAGAGCTGGGGAAAAAAGTGCTGCTTCGTCAATTTTAGACTTTACCAGCGTTACACTTACATTGTCAGTAGCAGATTTTGGGCGGCCTTCTCGAGGTTCATTCTCCACACAAAAATGACCGGTGTGGAATCACTGTGGAATCATGTGGAACCACTTTGAAATAGTCATAAGGAATGGCGCAAGGCGCAAGGGATGGACACTCCAAACGCCGTTTGTCATTCACTACATATTTCCACAGGCTTGAGCTTACGCCGAAATCCAAAAAGAATAATAAACTGAATTTCTTGCTAGGTTGGCACAGAGATAACCAGTGGTACTGCTTCACTAATTTTACGTTTTCTTGTCTCCATTTTGAACGATCTTTCTGAAAATTAGAGTGATATACATCTACAGGTCTTTCTTAAGCATTTTCTCTTTTTTTACGACTTCGTTTCTTTCTTTAGCAATTTCAACCTCCAAACCTTGGGATTTTGCTTTTTTTCTCCTCTGAGAAACGTTTTCTTTAAGCTGCATCCATGCTTTAAAAAAATATAACCACTTAAAGTATGAACATCATGTTCTTAACATGAATCGTGGAGAGATTTGTGTCATGAAAATGTGCATCTCACAAATTTCATGAAAGATTTCATGTCGGCAGAAATCTGTCGTGGAGTAATGTTTGTGATTATCGGGTCAGAATTAAAAGTCCAATTAGAAATTTTGTTGAGCGCTCACATAAACAACAACAAGCCAAAGCTATCCCAACAAGCAAGAAAAATATTTTTCTCCCAGCTTGGAAAAAAGTGTTCAACCTCCACTTGATCTCCAAGGTAACTCCAACATCTTGAAGTTGAAATGGAAATTGGCTTGAGATGTGTAAGTTTTCTAAGTGACAATACTGTTCATGTGTCAAAAAATAATTTGTACTTGGCAGCACTGTTTGTTCTGATTATTGTATTTGAGGGGATTTATACAGTGAAACTAGTCGCATGACTGGCAAAAGTGAGGGTGCGCAGTATGAAACGAAAATGAAATGAAAAAGTCTCTCGGGCTATGATTTCATGAAACGTTTTTGACGTACTTGCATATTTTCGTCGTTGACTGAATTTTCAGAGCAAAGTCTCTGCAACTCAGTTTCATCATATAATTTGAAGATGAAACTTGAAAAGAGAACTTCAGAAAATCTCATGCAATTAGTTTCATTGTATAAATCCCCTCTTTCTTGTTATTTTGTGACTAAGACAATTTGAATAAAAGTGAATTTGTGAATTACAAAAAAAATTAAAAAAGGATATTAAGTATAATAAATAAATAAATTCATTTAATAAAAGTTTTAATGAGGAAAAGAATAAAGTGCGAAGTGCAGCAAATTGTAGATTTTCTATCAGATAGACATGCAGCAGAAGCACTAGAAGCACCTGGAACTTCCACTGTTTCAGTAAAAGCTACATTGCTTGCTGAATATAATTTATTGAAGTGAAACTTCTTTAGCCACGTATACAACATACGGCGAACGAAACTGGTAGTAAAACCGATGAAACGAATGAAACTGCGGCGAATTGAGGTGAATTTAGGCCAATTAGGTGAATTAGGTGAATTTAGTTGAAACTAGGTGTTCGCAAAACCTTATAAATTAGAATTCATAAGGTGTTCGGAAGAAAAAAAATTATCAAACAATGGTTTGAGTCCGAACTAACAGATGAATTAATCAACAAAGTTTTAGACCGTACTTTTTGAAGATGGAATTTTCAACTAAATACGTCATGCTTAAATCAATGACACGTTGCGCTGAAATTTTCAACCTGTATGATTCAATGGCCAATCGGATGCAAGAAGATTATCTGAGGTCACAAAAGGATCAGTTGCACTTTTATGGATTCCATGGAGCAGTTGGACAAAAATGGATGATTCTATGGCCAATCGGATGCAATGAGATTATCTGAGGTCACAGAGGGGGTCATTGGCAATTTCATGGATTCCATATTGGTCATTCGCAGGTGGTCATTGAAACTTTAATGGATTCCATTTTTAAGTACATTTTTTACAAGACGAACTCAATTTATAATGATGATGCTGAGAAATGGGTTCATACGGGCTGGACTGCCCTGTCACACACAAAACTGATGCCAAAGTCCAATATTCACAGTGACAAGGTCCTTCTCTGTGTTTGGTCTCTGTATTTGGTGGGGCGTGATGTACTATAGGCTGTTACAACTAGGTGAAGCTATCACAGAGTAACTCTACCGAACTCAATTGATGCGTTTGAACCGAGCATTGAAGCAAAAACGTCGAGAGTGCGATCAAAGTCACAACAAGGTAATTTTGCAACATGACAACGCTCAGCCACATGTTACGCAGCCGGTCAAAACATACCTTGAAACGCTGAAATGGGAAGTCTTATCGTAGGGCAAATAGTAGTATTTGCTTTCTTTGATGACGCATGACCTTGAAGATCAGCACTTTCGCTCATTTGAAATAAACGTAATCTTCTCATGGCTTTATATGAAATGAGACTTTTTTAGTAAGACTAAATTAAAAACTCTCTAAATTTTTGGGTTAAAGTTTCACTAATACCGTGCGTGGCGGCCACACACATATTTTTTTTAAATAATTTTATGGAAATATCTTTTATTAGGTTTGAAACTATTTTCAATGATTGAAATAAAAAATAATTGGAAAAGCTTTCTCTTAAAATACTATTTATTTTTTCATTTCGGGTTGAAGATGGTTTAGAGAAAGACATTGGAGATCAAGTGGAGATTCAGCCTTATCTCAACTGAAGATCGAAGGTCCATATCCTTAGAGAATGGCTTGGATCTCAAATGGAGGTCAAGTGGATATCAAGCACTGGAGATTGGAAAAACGAGCTGGAGTCCACTTGAGCTCAAGCAAATCTCCAAGATAAATGTTTATTAGCATGTTTTCTTAGTTACCTCTTACTTTGCAATGATTTTTTAGGTAAATAAAAACTAATGTCTATTTTGTTGTGACACGTTGGTTCCTCATTATCGTGAAATGACCGAGAACTCATTTTTAAGTACTTATATATATTTTTGTGTTTTTTTTTTAAAAACTCCCCCCAAGCAAAATCGTGGCTACGGCTCTGACATTCTATATAATGACCGATTTTTTTTTTGTTTGCGCGCAATTGAAGCCTTTGTGCTGTTTGCAACTCTCATAATTTCGGCAGGTTTCAGCATCATTTAAGGAATTTTTTTTTCGTTAAAAAAAAAGGTTGAAGAAATGCCCTCGCTAAATTAGGGCGAATAAATACCAAGCCCTAAAATTAATTTTATTTCAAAGTAATTCGTTGCATTGTTCATGGAATGTCTCTTGCTGTCTTCTTCAACGGTAACTTTGCTTTATTCTTATCAACTAAGTTTGTTGCCGCCCACTTTGATCCTTTTTTTCCGCACAGCTTATTCGCCGTTCGTCATTTGTCTGCCGTTGGCATGCTTGAACGTATTTCATTTCTGGAACTTGGCAGGGTTACGCACTAAAATACTAGATATGGCTTTTTCTTTGTTAACTTGAGTCTAACCCAAGTTGAAATAAATAAAAAAAAAATGCCTGCGGTGACTACCACCCACTCTTTATATCCCTGCAATTAACACTCGATCTGAGATTTTTGTAAACGTAAATTTAACGCACTAAAGCTTTAAAGTGGCAAGTATTATGGTTAAAAGCTCTTACCAGCAAATTTAATCTTAAATAATCTTAAGTCATACTTATTTAAACGACTATAAATTATGTAAAGCTGGCAACACTGGCTAAAAATGCACGCCCTACAACGGAAATCAAGCGTTTTACGCGCTCAGTATTGACACTTGAGTGTTTTTGCCAAGAGTTCTGAGCATCCCTGCCGCTCACTCTCTTGTAGTCAGCTGCTCCATTGTATTCTTGGGACACTTCCGGTGTGTCACACACGGAAGTCGTTGTATTTTTGAAAATATTTTCAAAAACTACAAATAAAAAAATGTCCAACTTAATGCATATTTAATTTGCAATATTTACGGTTAAATGCATTTTTAATGTTAATCTTGCAAATTTTCGGGAATGAGAAAAATCATCATTTTCAGCTCAAAAGCTTAGACGAGACAGAGTTGTGGATGATTGCCAAGTCGACAAATAAGATAGAAAGATAGAGAGAAGATCCACAGCAATTTAATGTTGGCTGTTTTATGCATGAAAATGTTTTTTGCACTAAAAATGCAAATTTTAATTTTATGCACAGAATGTGTAAAATAAAGAAAAGCAAAAAACTTGTGCTTATTAAGAATAATTGAGTAATAGCAGCAGCATAAGCTTAAAGCTTTTAAGCGAAGCTTAACAAGCAGTCTATTTTAAGCTAGACCATTAAAAGTTGCAACTAAATTGCAAACAATTGTGTGAGAAAATGTGAGTGATAGTGTGTGTGTGTGTGCGTTCGACTCTGTTTGTGTTTGAGTGAGTGTCTTTTAATGCGGTAGCATAAAATTGCAAGACACTCAATTTCCATATGTGTAGATCTCTAGAATATCATCTGGCATATATTTATCTATTGAATGAAAATTAATGCAAATGAAGCGCCTGTTGAAATTGGAGTGTGTGAAAATGCCAGAGTGGCAGTGAATTTGTGTGTGCCGGCATGTTTATTTGGCGAAAATTGTCTATTTGCTGCTTGTACTTCTTTAATTGCTTTGTTGTGCTGTTGTTTATGCTTTTCATTTGAATTTTAATTAAAACTCTATTTAACCAGCGTGTTGAATAAACTTTCAGTACACGCTGCACACTGGGCCAGAAATTTGAAAAAAAAAACTCAGCCAAAATGATGCCCCGATAACGCCAATAGTTGACTTGGCCATAGTTTATTGGTATGTCTCTAAAACTATGCCATCAGCTGTATAAATCTCAGCTCATTATAATATTTCAATTGTTCAACACTTCATTTTACATTTTCACATTTAACAAATCACATTTTCACATTTTAACACGTTTAGAATTATATTTAAAATTTCACAAGATCTAGTTGTTTTGACGTTATTAGATTAATTTTCATGCTTTGTTGTTTTGGCAGCACTGTATCAGCAACGAGCAAGAGAGCTGGCGCACACTATAAAGTTTTAGCTTAGTTTGGGTTTTAACCATTGATATTTGGCTGACTTTTTTTAATTCTTGCTAAATATAAGTTTTTTATATCACCACTATATTAATGGTACACATGCAATGGCGAATATTTTCACATTCCGTATATTGGCAAATATTCGCTGTTTTTGCATGAGGTACATTTTCGTGTAGTTTTTTGTTATTGTCGTATATAAATCAACTGTCTTTTAAATTGTTTTAAAAAAGTAGCAACTTGAGTTTTATAAATGAGCAAAAACTAAATAAATAAATAAATATATAAATAAATGGTTTGATAAATAGGTTGAAGACAAAGAAATCCGATATAAATTATAAATAATACGACAACTCAGTACATAAAATTTGTTGTTTAAAAGGATTCTGAAGTTAGCAGTTTTTGGTTTGCATTAAATACTGTAAAGTATTTGAAAATTGTGCGAAAAACTGCTAAATTTTGACAGTTTAAATTTAGCGTTAACTCTTTTTTTCCGATTTTTGGTATATTCGGCTTGTTTTCGGCATGAATAATTATACGTTTTCATCTTGGGCAGTCAAGGGTGGTGCTGAATTAACAGTTGTGAACTACTTTAAAGATATACCCTATCAGGAGTATTCACAATGTGGCGTATTTGCCCTTGTATTGTGTATTTTTGATAAATTTGATATTTGAAGTAAAATTACAAAAACAAAATGTACAGTGTTCAAAATACAACCATGTAGCAAAAATACAATGACGAAACCCTATTGTATTCTTTGTAAATTTCGTTGTATATTTCATCAACTGATCACAAAAACTTTTTGACTTAGCGTGGATGAAGGTAGTGGCTGGGTTGTGTGTTTGTTTAATAAAAGTTAATTTAATTCAGTGCTTCGTTTCAATTCTTTTATTTCCTCGTACTTCTAAATGATGTATTATCCAGACTTTAATGAAGGTTTGTTCACAATGCGTTGTAAATATAGTAAATTTTGTAAGAATTAATCAAAAATACACATCATCGTGAATACCCCTAGTGTGAAGTGAATAATATTACAATATTTTGGCGTCTGTTGTTGTATGCTCATGGATATGTTGGTATTGGTACTTTCTTCAATTAAGTTTTTTCATCTATGATATATTAATAATAGAGTAACATGTTTTTTCATTGCTTGTTCCTGGTTGTTGCTAAATTTTTTGGTTTCTTATCATAAGTATTATATATGAAAAAAACTTAAAATAAAAGTAAAACCATTATAAAACCATAAAGATTGTAATAAATAATCACAAAAAAGCTATAAAAAGTATGAATAAGTGTTTATTCGTTAATAATGCAATAAAAAGTTATAGATTTCAGCTCAAAAGTAGCACACCTAAAAAAGTAATTTGAAAAAATATCCCACTTTAAATAATATTAACACTAACAAGTCACAAAAATGGTTTTATTTTCTCAAGAGTCTTTAGGGCTATATATTTCCAGTTAGACTTCAGTCCATAGAACATTTGCTTACAGGTAAAATAAAGTTTAATAACATTGTACGAGTATACCACCAAACTAATTAATTCATTTAAAAAAATCATTGCCTTAAAAATCTTGTTAAATACAGGGGTTTTAAAGGGTATAACGGTAAATAATACTTATATGCAATGCAACTGACTTATAAACTTGAAAAAAGCTTTTTGCAAATATGAATACTATTCTATTTGCTCAACCTTCTACATAGTACAACAGCAATAAAATTAGCTCAATCAAAGTTTTGGAAAGTCTGTAAAAGCACAGGGTTAAAGGTATTGGCTAAAACTTTCTTATATTACTTTAATCCTGGCTTGAGCCATAAGACAATATGTTATAAGGAAAATTTTATCCACAAGATTTTTTTGTAAATTAAACGTACTTTAAACTGAGGAAAACGTTTTACTTTAGTGGAAGTTTTACTAAAACAAACTTCCGTAATATTTATTTATATCAACAAAACGCAATTAATAGTGTAATGAGTAATGTGACCAACCGTTCCGAAAAAATCGGAATCATTCCAAAATTTAAATTTTAGTTCCGAAATTTGTTTGGTCTTTTCCGAAATATACCAAAATTTCCCTCAGATCAACAAAAAACCATATTTAAGTCAAACAAAGAAAATGCCGTCCAACTGGCGATAAATCCCATAATCTTGCAAAATGGCAACCGCATACTTTTGGATGAGTCAAATGATTCGTGAACTCAGATTGTTATATATTTTTCTTCTCTAGCGCATAGTTACGAAAAATATAGGAAACTTCGGTAAAAAAAGGAGATAGCCTTATGTCCTGCCTAAATCAAATTGAAAACAAAAACTTCCTGGTTTCATGTGATCCAACAATACTTTAAAGCTTTGAGGTGAATCACCCATTTTAATATTTTAAGCTGACAGCACTGTCCACAATATGTTAGTTGCAATAAACTACACAGAAAAGTATCACAAAAGTAAATATAATTAATTCCACAATATAAATAATTTAGATTCTTCAAGTACTACTTGCAAGTTTCATTCTTGAACTCTTTGAATTATTGAAACTAAGCCCCAAACAACAAACAAAGATAAATACACCTTTAGAATGAAGTACCGAAGCCAATCCTAGTACTAGTACTTCTTCTTCAAATATGTGCTTGTCAAACGAAGGAAATTGTGGATTTTTAAGTTTGATAAGTGTGTACTTGCACTTTTTTTTTTAAACTGTCTTTCATTCATCGATATATGTATTTTTTAGACTTTATTAAAAGCACAAAAGTTGTCAAATTTACGTATTGCATATCATTCCGAAATTTCGAACCAGATTCAGGAATTCATTCCGAAATTTCACCAAAAGTAGTTGGTCACATTAGTAATGAGACTATTACACTCTATTGTAAAGGTGTATATATGTAGCTAAAATTTTACTGCAACATTTTTTGCTGCTAGTTGCTTTTAGTTAAAAATAAATGCTCTTTAAATGATTTTTGTTTTACCATTTTAAGATCTTAAACATTATTTAGTTCTGTAAAGAAATTTATGTAAAGAGCAGAACTTGGAAATAAGCTATTTTCTTTGTAAATACTCTTTTACAGCAATAAATATACTGATTTTTTTTTACTGCATTTTCAAAGCTAATAAATTTTAAATACAGTAAATTAAAGCATTCTATATATTAAAGGAATAACAAGTAATTACGAAATCTGATAAAGAGCTTATTTGTTTGTTTACATGCAAAAATCAGAAAAAATGGCGATCTTATTAAAAATAAAAATTCATGCGAATCGCATAACGTTAAATATTAAGTTATTTTTGTAGATCAGTTTAAGTCATATGCTTTCTTGATTTCATTTCCTTGAATTGGCTTTTCTGATCAATACTTTTTTTATCAGTAAAACAGTGTTGACAAGTGGTGTAACCAAATAAAAGTTTTTAGACCAATTTATTTTTTTAAAATAAAATCATTATTTTGAATGTTTAATGTTTAAATTTTTTTCAAGTTTAATGTTTTAAGTTTAAAATTCTACATTCACGATATCCCCTGAAGATGTTGACAAACAATCAACGAAACGTTGGGAAAAATATGAATTGAATTTTTGATTTAATTGCATACAAAAAAAGTATTGATCAGAAAAGCCTATTCAAAGAATTGAAATCAAGAAAGAAAAGAAATATTAAAGTTAAGAATATTTTTTCAAATAGATGAGATTATATTTGAGATTATAGAGATTTATATTTAAAAATAAAAAATCAAAAGCATTTTCAGCTAATTTTAATAAATATTAAAATATTTTTTAGTATTTTAAAATAATAAACACTCTTTACTTTTAATTATTTTAGAAGCTCATTTTAGTTTTACGAAGTATTACATTCAAGTTTGCGATATATTTAAAAGCACACTGAAATGCGCAGCATATAACGGATTTACAAAGAATGATATAGTTAAAAATGTATTTAGGGTGCTCACAGTTCTGTATTATCTGCTCTGTTAACTTTGCCGTCTATTAACTTTAGAATATTTTAGCACGTGTTAACTTTGATTGTTTTTGTTTTACGTACAAACTTGAGATACCACTTGTTGCTAAAGTTATCTCACTTCTGCTCATGTCATTCTTTTGTGTTAATGTAGTATCACTAATAAGCTGATTTAATTTTGCAGCAAAAAATGGAAGCAGAATAGATCGTCGAAGAAGTAAGTAAATTTTTCCATAATTCTTCGTTTCCGTTCA
Source organism: Tetanocera ferruginea (assembly GCA_958299015.1). Lineage (NCBI taxonomy): Eukaryota > Metazoa > Arthropoda > Insecta > Diptera > Sciomyzidae > Tetanocera > Tetanocera ferruginea. Next base: position 82,317,792 of record OY282644.1, on the reverse strand, counting down.
TTCGAGGCATGTTTTAAAACAAATTTCAAATTTTTGAAAACTATTTTTGCAATTTAGCTCCAAAACACAAAAGAGGTGTTCGATTGAAATATCTGTCTAAAGTTGCCAGGTGTTAACTATAGAACGAACTGTGAATTCCCTCATTATATCTTTAGTTTATTTGTCATTTTAATTATCACGAATGCTTTTCAAAATTTAAATGAATATCTATTGAGTTTATGTTTCACACACAATTATACAAATTCTGAATAAAAAAGAGTTTTGCAAGAGTTCTTATTTGGTTTTGACAAGGACTCTTTTAAAAGCTAGTAACTACTTTTTGCACTTCATATGAAGCAAAATAGTGTTTTTCATGTGAAGCAAAAATAGTGTCTTTAAACTCAAAAAAGTAGTCTTATATATTCTCTAAAATAGCTTTAGTAGCGCTACTAAAGCTTAAGTCGAAGCTTGTTGCTTTATGATATAGCTTTATAAGCTCTGCAAGATATGATATATGGCTAAAATTGTTACTTGGGTTCCGTGTCCATTTCAAAAATTTTCGGCTATCAATAATAAATTCGATCGAAAATATATTTGTACACTCATATATTTATATCAAATTCAAAAAGAAAAAAAATCCTCTCATACGACGTAACATTATACGATTTGGTTAAATGCAAATTCAAAAAAATTCTTTTTCAATTTTTCTCTTAAGGATGTACTACAAAAACCACGTTCTTTTAATCACTTACGAAAAAAATAAATATAAACAGTTTCGATAGTCTCGTAAGTGTAGACGTAGAATTCCGTTTAAGTTGTTACCTCTTCTACTTTGTCTGTTTGATCCGATATTTTTGTTCATTTTGCACGTATTTTTTATATATCTTCCCAAAATTAACAAATAAATTAATAACACTCAATTATGGACTCCTTATCGAGACCAAAACAAAGAAAAAGTTAAAAGTAAGCATGATTCAATGATCAAGCAAAAAGAAACAAGCAAAATGTCAAATTCGTTCGATCATTTCGTTAATTTTGACTGGTTGAATTTATTGATTTAGTTGAAAAGAAGGGGAAGCAAATGCCCCTTTCCATTGAAGCCACTTACACTTTCGTCTCTGTCCTATGTATAGTTTGTGGGTTCAAATTAATTTGCATTAAAGCGTTTATGTGCCATTTACACGACATATAAAAATCACAATCAAGTCATAATAGTTACTAATCTTAATAAAATTTGTTATAAAAACTCAAGTGTATTCACGAAAACCTCACCGTTCAGCTATACAAGTTCTGAAGACCTTTAACCGCACAAGTACACTGACTCATGACTACCACTATTTTATTCAAACAATTTCTCTTAAAAATATGTTTTTAAAGCTGAGTTTACACGTTCAATAGTTCTGATAATTACATGCATTTAGGAACGTTCCTTGTATTGCTGGTAATATTTACAATAGCAACAATCTGCAAATTACAAATTACAAAAATTGATAGGCTTCTTAATTTTCTGGAGGAAGAAAATTTACTGTTGAAGCACGCTTTGAAAACTTCGCAGATCTCAGCTCAGCAAAATTTCACTAACATCAAACCGTTTTAGCTTTTTTAACAATTGAAGAGTCCACGCGAATAATATTGCAAATGACAATTTATGGATCAAGTTATATTATTCACTTTTTGAACCTCTGTTCACTGACGGCAACTCTCAAGAGCTTTTCAAATGTTCACACTTTTTTTTTTTCATTCAATTTAATTTTTTTAAAACCAATTGGAGTAATTAATTATAACGGGAGTTCTCGAAACAGCCATTTCTAATAAAAATGTCACTAACAACGTTATTTTCGCCAAATTGTTGAAAATAGCGAACATTGAAGCTGTTTATTTAGAAAAGTTGATTATAAAAATGTTACAAAGTAAAGTTCATCCTAACATATTCAAATAACAGCTGTTTGTGTTACCCGTATGATGCTTTGGCAATCGCTGTCATCACGTATGAGTACTTGAAGGTTCGTGCTATTGCTATGTAATAGTCTCCTGCCATATTTCATGGCAGCACTGCGATCTGTATGTTGGGCATCATTTGTTGGTTTGTATCTAAGCTTAGTATATGTTGCCAGCCGTCAAATTGACGTTTGGCTATTTGTTGCGCTTGTTTAAAATTTCCTTTGAAAAGAATTGTTGAATTTTATTAGTTTAACTAAATAAACATAGCTTAATTTAGTATTAAAGTGAATGAAATTAAAATTATAATAAAAATGTCGAGTGCAACAACAAGTGATGAACTTTTGAAATATCTATTGAAGGGTTGTGCTGCCGTCAATGCCGGGCCAAATGCAAGAGGTTTGTTGTTGTTGCTGCTTCGGCTTCAAAAATATAGCGGATCCATTAACTTTACTGCTTTGGGTAACAGAAATATTCAACGAACAAATGGAGCACGAATACAATAACGGCAATACACAGCAATCGGTGTTCTATCAGGTGATGATGCTGTTCCAGGCCTTTGATCTACGCTATGCGCATGAATTGTTGGATGGCGAAGAGCAGTCGTACTCGGCGCAACAGCTGAGGGATAATATGAATGCATGGGAACGACAAGATTTTAAGAGGTTTTCTAGTGGTTTCCTTTGTTGCGAATGTTATGAAATAATTCTTAACCTTATATAGCAATCCGCTCATGCAATATGCCTACCAGCAGCTGCTGGAAGCTGAAAAGGGTGCTGCGCCCAAACAAGCTCCAGCAGCAGCAAGCACTAGATTAAAAACAACTAATTTTCTGCACGATGTGCGTCAGCCTGAGGAAGGAATACAACGCATAACCGAGGTCTGCCAACAGCTGCCAAAAGGTCTGCCAACAGCTCCTTGAATATAACTGCTGAAATTTATCTTCCTTTTATTATTATTACTTTCTTTCATTAGAATGGACTGTTTTGCAGCTCTGCAAGGGACCACGTGCTGACACTACCTTTTCCATTTTTTCCAAAATACGCGAAAGTAATGCTTCTGTCTATTTGACGCTGCTGCATCATGCGCGTACAGCTGAGTATCCAGCACCAATTTGTCTACGTTTTGTTGCTGGCGGCGAACAGAATTTATTCAAGAAATTTGCCAACATAGCGGAGCGTTTCAAGCAGAACATTACAGTCGATCCAGAGCAAAAACATTCTTCCGACTTCAAGAAAAAATACTGGCAGGATCTGAATGAACTGGAAGCAAACATATCTGTGTGTTGAAGTTGACTCTTGTTTGAGCTAAAGCAGCACTAATTCTAAATGTATTTTTTTTTTTCAGAAAGTTTTGCTGGAATTTAAAGACTTCTTTTTTCCTTGGCTTTGCCTGTTTACTGGCATACCTGTTATTTCTAGCGACAGCGCTGATGCTGAATTTCAAAGAGATTCATTTAAAAGTGTGGACAAATTCTGCGACGAGCATGAGTGGGAGCCTTATGAGCGCGTGTTGCTTTCCTTGGCTGCTCTGCACATCAAATCATTGTGCATGTCTGAAATGGAGGCCATATCCGCCACTCTTGCGCCCGACGAAAGTCAACAGGCTGTAGTAATGATGCTGCTTCTTAATCTGCAGCTTTCTAGTGAGTAATTTCTTTGATTTTGTTTTAGAAAAATTTAGCTAAAAGTTTGTGTTTTTTTCGCACAGCTAATACAAGCGTTGTCTTGGAGCGCTCAAAATCCTTGCCTGCCAATGAAACTCAAAAACACTATCCCTGCATTTTAATTGTGGATGAGGTCAGCATCCTACTGCGCTTGCTTCTGCTAATAAATTCAGCAAATGTTTATTTTTTTTCTTTCTTTCTGCCACAGCGTCTGGATCATTTCTATTGGGAGACATTAAATGTGAAGCAAGAATTCAGTCGCGTTAGCTCGCTGCATTCGCTATGGCGTCTGCAGCAGTGCTATAAGGATCGCATATGCAATGGTTATCTGCTGATGAACATCGAGTCTGGTGGCTGTGTGTTGAATCCAGGTACGTCTGAGACATACAGCACTTCTTGGCACGTTTATAATTTACTTTTTATTTCCATTTAGATGATAATCTTGCTAATACAGAAATGCGCATGAAGAGCTTTCTTAAATACTGGACACCACACTGGGAGATTAAATGCCGACAGAAGCTCACTACAGATGACCTATGCAAGGATATTTTCAAACGAAATTGCTTTGTGTAAGCGTCGAAGAAAATAGACTCAATGCCTTAAAAATAAAAAAATACAGCAAATAGTTAATTAAATAGTAACTCTTTTCAACAGCTACGCTGGCCATGGCTCGGGTTTGCAATATTTCAACTGCAAGCAACTGATACAGCAGCAAATGAGTGGCGTGGTTTTTCTTTTTGGCTGTGATTCGTCACGTTTGCGTTCTTGTGGACTCTATAGCGAACTGACTGGAGCGCATCGTTACTATCATGCAGCACTCTGGTGAGCTTGCCTCAAATAAATTCCACCACAAACTCATTTTCACTCACTCACCCAATTTACACATTCATTAAACAGTCCCGCTGTTGTAGGCACACTGTTGCCTGGTCTTGATGGCAACATGGATGCCATTGCGGCGCAAATACTCAGTCATTGGATAGCGCCCAGCTCAAAAAACATACTGCCTTGGCATGAGATTGAGCCACGGCCGTGGGCGAAAGAAGGCATCATCAAAGGTTAGTGTGCCAGATTTAATTTTTTTTCTGGTTGCTGTGTTTCTTAATTAGATAAAGTTTTCTGCTGCAGCTAAAACCAAGACACACCAGCAGCAACAGCAGCAGCAGCCTGTAGCAACAATGGCCAATACGCCTGATTATCATGTGGGCAGCCTGTGTGAGATCATTGCACGTGTTCATCAACGTCGGTTTGATGGCAAGCTTTACAACTGCATTGGCTATGTTTGTCGAGGTTTGCCGGTATGGAATTGTAATGTGCAGCCACTGCCCCAATAGGCATAGACGCTGCTTTTTACTACTTTGGTGCTAATTTATATTTTATGCTAAAGTCATTAATTTATTGCCTTAAGTGCGCTTAGTTCGATGTGTACTTTTATTTAAATTGTGTGTTATATTATATGAATGTATTTTTTATGTCAAGTTTAGGTTTAAGTTTTATTTTTGTTAATATATTTATTTAATTAAGTCTCATATTTATGCCAACTTTTTTTTAATAGCAACTTAGCAAGCTTTTGTAATGTTAAAATATTTAAAATTCTTAACTTTTTGGAACTCAACTATTTACAACTATGTCAAAGAAATACCGCAAAACTTGCTAAGCAGCAACTGTTGAGAGCGCAACAAAATAATTTGCATTGCAAACTCTTGCAGCTTCAGCATTGCTACAACGCCCAAAAGCATTGCTCAAACTTTGAAGCTGCAAGAAGCTGGAAAATATTAGCCAACGAATTGCTGTTCTATTTAAGCTGCTTTGTCATATTGTGTGCAGCAGAGTTTTTGTCATTTTTTGCAAAATTATTAACATTTTCTACAAAGAAGCGCAAAGTTGAGCTTGCTTTGCCGGTGTGCTATATTTATTTTTTTCTTTTGTAACTTTTTCTTGTTGCCTATGAATTTGCATGAACAAAGTTTTAATAAGCACAGCGCACATTTCGCATTGCCTGTAATTTGTTGTTTTTGCTTTAATTCAGTTGCAGCACAATTCGCTGTCAAAAGTTTTATGAAATAAACACTTCGAAGTGTCTGTGGAATATATAAAATTATAGCAACTTCTTTTGTGACTTGCGTTGACAGTTTTGAGTAACTTAAAATCAAGTTAGCAGCGAAAGTTTGAATGCAACAACTGCAACAACACTGCATTTAATTCCACAATTCTTACTTTTTATTTATGTACACATTTAAGCTTAATTCTTTTGTTTCGACAACGCGCTAAGCCATAACCAACATTTTTAATAAATTATTATAAATTTGGGCGGTAAATGTGATCAAACGCTAATTATGTTGACAAGCACGAAACTTTTTATGTTCTGTCAATATTTTATGTTCGAAATTATTTATTTGAACAGCCAAACAACAACTGCAGCAACATAAACAAACAGCAGCAAATAAAAGTTGCAAATCATACAAATAAATAAAGTAGTAGTAGTAGTTTTTTTATTGAGTCTTAACAAAACGATTTTACATGATAAAAGTAAACAGTAACTTCAACTAAAATAAATAGCGGCTGTAATGTATGGCCTGCATAACTATTACAAAATTAAATAAATTAATTAATCGATTGCCACATGGCTAACAACATAAAATTAAAGAATATTTTACTCTTGCTCACTGAGTAGTATAAGGTTGCGTTTGACGTATTGTCATTATAGTATATACAATTTAAAAAATAACCCTAAATATATGAAAGAGTGAGACAACGATAAGCATGAACAACAATACATTGACACGCTGAATAAACCTACTATACACAATATCGTTGATACTTTCTTAAGTATAATTGCCAAGCGTAAAAGAGATCGATATAAAATTACAATGTTAATTCAAACAATCATTCGATTAAACGAAACACAAATAAGAATTTGTGAACAAAATAAGACATTAAACAATGAAAGTTAATAAAGTTTGAACTTCAGTCATTTTCTAAAATTATCTTTATACACAATTGATAAATACAAATATTCAATACGGCAAAAATGAAGAAGTATAAAGAGTAATTTAGAATAGCATTTTATGCTTTTTCACACAAAAGAGACTCACTAAGCAATATTGTGCTTATACAATGTAAACATTTACAAAAGTTAGTGTTAATAAAATTCATACCAAAATAGTATATATACAGTTCATCATAAAATAGAATAAAACGTCAAGAAATAGAAAGTTTTGTCCACCAAAATTTCCCAAAAAGAAAAATGTTAGTGTGTAGCAATATAACAAATGAAGGCGTACAATTTAAGTTCAGTTAGCCCCTGTTATGACCAGGAGTAGTTTTCAGAAAGTAGGGAAGGGGTGATTCACCGGGACTACCCTCGAGATTCTCAAGAACAACTCCAACAGGAGATTGGTAAGGGGAGGATGACCACGAAATTTCAGATTGCGAAGAGTAGACTTCTTTTATAAGTTCATTCTCAGAGAGACTCATATTAACAATAAATCTTTTCATCAAACCAGTTGCATAGACGATAACTGGTGTTAAATTAGCTTCTCTGTACACAGACCCATTGGAAAACCTTTTGTTTCTGGATTCAAAATTTTTATTGATGCAATATCTAAGTACCTTTCTCTCTAATTTTCCCATTTCGTTGGCAACAGTAGGCGAAATCGAAAACCAGCAGGGGAAAGCATATAGCAACACTGGTCTAATAAGAGTTTTATACAATAGAATTTTAGTTTTCTTTTGTAAGTCATTGCTACAAAGCAGGGACGTTAAAATATTACATACTTTTCTGGCTTTTTCAATGTTGCTTCTCGCATGATGATTGAATTTGAGTAACATGTTAAAATTAACACCAAGATATTTGATACTCTTTTTAAAAGGAATCATATTATTGTCAATCCTTAGCTCGAGATTGCGGCTCTCTTTAACCGCCCCCACTTTTCCTTTGCCACTAGCATTCCTAAAACAGATACAATCAGATTTGAGGTTATTAATGTTAATGCCCCATTTTTTGTAAAAAATATTTATTTTATCAATATGACTTTCGAGCTTTCTAAGAGCATTTAAAGGGTAGTCATCTTTAGCGTAAACAAAGGTATCGTCTGCAAATAAAATTCCTAAGGAGGCAGGAATATTTTCGCCCTCATTTAAGTGGGGAAAGTCACTCATAAAAATGTTGAATAGTAAGGGTCCTATAGCTGAACCTTGAGCCACGCCACTCAGGGAATCACATATATTAGAGCGAGTACCTTGGATTTGGATAAAGAATCTCCTATTGGTTAAAAAGCTATCCAACAAATGAAAAATCTCTAGTGGAAAATTCAGTTTTAAAATCTTAAACAACAACCCCTCTCTCCATACATTATCAAAGGCCTTCTCCACATCAAGAGAGCACGCTACAGTGGATTTTTTTTCTCTTAAGCCAACTGTTATATCATTATGCACTTTTAATAGCGCATGCACTGTAGAGTGATTTCTTTTAAAACCAAACTGAAGGTCTGAGATAAATTCAAAAGGAATAACATTAGGAGACTCCAGCTTCAACATTATTACTCTCTCAAATATCTTACCCACGTTAGAAAGAAGAGAAATGGGACGAAAATTGCTCAAAATAAAGTTGTTAGGCTTCTTCAAGATAGGCAAAATTCTGGCTTCCTTCCATAGTAAAGGGAAGTACCCATTATTTATGCAATTATTAAATAATATTGTAAGGAATTTGATCGCATGTATCGAGACCTTTTTCAGCAAGAAATTAGAAATTAAGTCCGGTCCACTAGACCTCTTAGCTTTCAGTTTATGTAAAATATTGGCAATCTCACCCTGTGAGGTAAAAACCCCTGTAACTGGCGGTGACAGTGCCGAATTCTGATTATTGAAGATAAAAATATGCTCAGGCTTAAGAATTCTAGCCGACCGGACCGAATCTCTAACCTCAGTTACTAATCCGGGGTCGAACGTAGGAGATTTTTCTTGAAATACAGAACTAAAATATTTTTCAAATTCAGAAACAATTTTCCGTTCCTCGGAAACTAACATATCGTTAACAATAATCTTGTCACACTTAAAACTTTTTTTTTTACCCACAATTTTAAAAACTTCTTTAAAGGCACTAGGTCCTGGAACAATTTTATAAAGTCTTTTTCTAAATTGAGCATTTATCCAAATCCTAACCTTGTCAGCAATGATCTTTTTAAGCAATGAGATTCTACCAGACAATTCCTTATATTCACTACAAACCCTGTTGTAGGTATTGTGAAAAATACGTTTGAGTTGTTTTTGCCACGCGTGTTTTACTTTGAATAATTTTTCAATATCCTTAGGAAGATTTTTGAATTTCTTAAAACAAACATAAATATTGTCTGAGTGGCTATCAAGGGTATCTAATAAAATGTTATTAAAGTTATTAATATGATTATCAATCTCATTATTAGTAAGGTTAACAGAATAAGACGGAACACATTGATTCAACCTTGCATCCAAATCATCCCTGAAATTCTCCCAGTTCGTGCCCTTAAAAGATTTGCCATAGCTTATATTCAAAGATGAAAGTTCCATTGCTGCAAGATTAATGTTAAGGAGGACAGGAAAGTGGTCGGAGAAAGTGGGTAGTGTTTGAATAGTAAAATTGTTATTCATCAAGTTAATCAAATGCGAAGAAATCAGAAAGTGATCCAAATAGGACGAACTTCTTGGAAACGTAGGAGACCCTGGCGTTAAATTAATTAAAGATGGAAAGCATGTACTTTGCCATTTTTCAAAGCTTTTACCGTTTAAGTTGAAAGAGCTATCACCCCAATTGGGACTTCTTGCATTCAAATCACCTCCAATAATAGCACCATCAAATTGCCTAGCTTTAATTTCAATTTTGTTAATTTCTTCGACAAAAAACTCTGATCTGCAATTAGTAGGGATGTAAATTGAGCCAATCAACAGTTTTTTAACTAATCCATTAATCCTTACATTGATAGAGACAAACACACTTGCAAGCTTAATACCGTCCAAACTAACTATCTCATACTCTATATTCTTTTTAATAGCCAATGCAACCCCCTGCTGGTGATCATTTCGCAAAAAATTAAAATTATCAATATAAACCTTGTGTCTACTATTAATATGGGTTTCCTGTAGGAAAGCTACATTACAGTCAGAACCATTAAGAATTTTTTGAACTTCAATTCTCCTGCTGTTATCGACCAAAGACGAAATGTTAAACGTTAAAAATCTAAAACCCATTATTTTTCGTTCAAAATAATTTGATTCAGAAGATCTAAATAACACATTCTCTTTTCCAATATAGAAGAACACTTCTTAATATTTTTCATAAAACTTTCAATTTTACTTAACAGCTCGTGCACATTAACACCAAACAGGTCATTAGAGAGATCAAAAAACTGGCCCAACAGATTTTCTTTAGTGCTATCACTCTTCATCTGAATAGAAGAGGGACCATCCTGCCCTCTAAAATGGCTTGCATAAGACACCGTAAGCGGAGGAGGCGCACTGGGTGCGCAAAAGATTTCATCAGTTCTTTTCTTAGCTTCCGCTTTAACTTTTTGAGCAGATCTTTTCTTAAAGAGTGAATACTCTTTAAACCTTTCGCAGCCACGATAGTTTGCAGGATGGTCCCTCTTACAATTCACACAAAAAGGCTTTAGACCAGATTCCTTGGTAGTCACACATTCTCCAGGGAGATGACTGTTATTGCACTTCACGCACTTATAGTCACTTGCACAATTTTTTGCGATGTGCCCAAACTGTTGGCACCTTCGGCATTGCACCGGTCCAGAGTTACCTTTGGGTTTTTCCCAATGCACCTGTGTGTTGAAAAGGTACTTAATTTTCAACACATCCGCTACTGATCTTCCAGTAGGAACTTTCACTAAGAACAGACCGTATTTAATTTTTTCTCTCTGAGAACGAACTGTAACAAAGTTACTAACCTTCTCAACTCCACCAGGAATTAGGTCAAGTAGCTCTTCTAAAATCTCAGCATCCTCATAGGTTGAGGACAACCCTCTCAGAATTAAACTAGCGTTTTTTTCTTCTTTAGGCGTAAATGAATAGGCCTGAATCCCTGGAGTTTCTCTAAGCCTCTCGAGAAGCGCCCGGTGAATCATCCCATCCTCGACAAAAATTTTACTCTTTGATCCCATATTAATAATTTTAAAAACAACATTTTTGGATCTTAAATCCTTAACCAGTTGCCTTTCATCTACATTTTTTAAAAATATTGGTGGACAAAACTTACTCTTTCTTTTATTTTTATTTAAGCTGGAATCTGGTATGTTAACACCATCGTCAAGGCCATCTTTGCCATCCTGGCCAGTCACTCGTTCAGTAGGTCTCGGTTGACTGCGTGGAGCAGAATTCTGGGACTCCTTCCTGGCACCAGTTTTTTCCTTCACCACCATCTCATTGAATATTGCAAAACGATTGTCATTCTTCTTTTTGCAAGTTGCCTGCGATTCCTCACCTGAACTGCTATCATTCGAGACTCTTCTAGCCCTTTTAGACACCTTGACCCAGTCTCGGTGCACAGAGTCAGCCATATTAACATCATTGGACTCAACATTAGAGCCCTGCTGCACCTCAGAGTTAGTCTGCTTCTGCGGTTCAGTATGTACCTCACTGCTGTGAGATGGTAAAGCGCTCGTAGCTAGAGCAACAAGTTGTTGAGCAGCCTCAGCTTTTCTCGGGCTGGTTATATGAGCCATCATAAGCGCACATATCAATAGCACAATAAATTTTCTTGCTTCTTGCTTGAAAAAGTTTTTTCAATCGTCTTTTTAAGTTTTTTATAATATGTTTATAATTTTATGCAATTCCGTATAGCTTTTCTTGCTGATTTACACAATTTTCACACAGCATAAATTTTCGGCACAGGGCGAATTTCATGCAGCGACGGCCATTTTGTGCAATACTCAATCCAATGCAGTGGAAAATTTTTCAGTCACTTTCGTTGCAGCTTTTTGTGTAAACAAGCTAATGCTTAATCGTATTAAAAATTAAATAGAATAACTTCTAGAATAATCAGCAGCGCTGCACTCGACCTCGTGTGCGTTTTTCGTCTAGCAACAGCCCCAGACAGCAGCAGCAACCTCGTTCTTACTGGCTATAAACCAGATACCAATACCAGTCCAACGTACAGTATATATACTATTGTTCAGCGACAATAACAATTCAATTAAATAGATTAATTTTAACGCAAAAATTAATAAAAGAAAATTGGCTTTTTAGCACACAAAAATTAAATAACCATTCAACAAAATGGTTGTCGATCGGCACTATAATCAAAATCAACCATACAATTCGCTTCCACAAATAAATAAATAAATCATCGACTCTGCTCGACTGTCACTGTTTGTTGTCATTGGCTTTCATTCATGAAATCCACAATAAAATTCATTTGAAATGCATGAATTTGTTGCTATTTTATTTGCTTTTCAATTCGCTGTTATTGCTGCAGCGTATAAATCAATTGATTTGGTGCTGAATAGCAGTTGATATAAATTTTGTTATTTTTTTTTAATTTAAAACGTAGAAAAACTGTCACATCATCAAGCGTTAAAAATGCAAATACCGTTAACTGAATAAAAGCAATTTGACACAGCGTGCTAGCTTTAAACAAAGCCGACTGTTAATTTTCAGTCAAATTTGATAAAGCATAAAATATACGCAATGCTAAAAAATTAATCAGGGATAAAAATAGAGTGAAGCATTTTCCTTTTTTTTTTTTTAATTCAATATAATCTTTGCTTTCATGCAAATGCTATATGAAGAAAAAACCAAACTAGAGCACCATTCAAGTTTTTCAACGTTATGTCAAATCTTGTTTAAAAACATGAAGGAAGGTTAAAGTTCTCGTATATCTTTTGCTGATTTTACTTGATCTTCTATTAAATTTTTAAAGGTAACCAGAAATTAAGGTGATCAAAACTTTTTCAACAGTATCGTGGCGTAGCAATAGAATTTGTTTTCCAAAGGCTTCACAGAATATAAAAGGTACTTGCATTAAGAAACAAATTCTAAATATGCTTACAATTGTCTTTTTACAGGGTCTGATCAACTACAATCAAATTTGTGCTCTTTTCTTTTTCTTGGGGGGAACTCAATTGTAAATCACCTATAACGAGTGGAAAGTAATCGGGTTTTGAAATGATATCAAGTTTATTCCACAAAAGACACGACGTCAACCAGCTGTAATCAAAACGGACAGTCCAAGCCGTTGGCAATTGACTCTTGCTTATGCTTCAAGAAACCACATATCACACTTTATGGTACGAGTGCCGAAGCGGTGATAGGGCTACTCAACCAAGATGCTGTCGGTCTCCAAGTGACAGCACCACCACTCTTCAAATGTATCATATGTTCGACGGGACCTTAACATAAGCACAACACAAATGTCAGATCGATTCGTTAATGAATAGTAACGTTACATTGTTCTAAATGAAGCAACTTTTTGTATTGTTATAAAAATGGATAGCAAAGAATCTCGTGCCATGATTAAGCATTACTTTTTGCAAAATCAAAGTGCGTAAGAAACAAAAGAAAAGCTTTATTAATATTATGGTGAATCTGCTCCATCGTATTCAACTATAAAAAATTGGATTGCAGAGTCGCAGCACGAAACAAGGTCGTTAGTAGCACTAGATTTAAGCATCTCAATATTTATAAGGCCACCCCCCCTATAAGGTCTGTTCCCTGATCAAAAAACACGCAACCAAATTAATCACGTTTTGATTGACGGAAGACACTATTCCAGTGTACTAGATGTACGCACGATGCGTGGTGCTAAGATAGACTCTGATCATTATCTTGTCGCAGTCAAGATCCGCACTCGTCTGTGCGCAGCTAAGAATGCTCGCAATCCTACACAAAGAAAGCTTGACGTCAATAAGCTGCAGTTAAAACGGACAGCCGAAGCCTAGGCTACTCGATTCTCACTCTTGCTTCAAGAAAGCACTCCTCCGATCGACGATATATGCGCACTGTGGACGCACATATCCCACTCTATGCTTACAGCTGCCGAATAGGTGATAAGCTACCACCGTAGGTTGAAGCGCAGTAGGTTGAAACGCGTGCTGTTATGTAATACTGAGAGTCGAGGAGGGAAGTGAGAAGCCTTTTCAGGCGAAAAAAAACGAGAAGCGAAAATGCGTGAGTGCGAGAAAATTGAGATGCATGGTGACAAGAATGAGACTCCAAAATTTTTCGAAAAATAAGACGCCTGGGCGATGGTTTAAAGACCGGTGCCTCTTCCTGCAAGGATGAAAACGGCAATCCACTGACAGATATCCAGAGTACACTGATGTTATGGACAACAATTCTGCCAATAGAGATGATATCCCGGAAACCCCAATTTTGGATGACAGTGTTAAAATTCCTCTGCCCGACTATAACGAGGACTTAAGAGCTATAGCTCGGCTTAAAAACAACAAAGCCGCAGGAGCCAATGACCTACCGGCTGAGCTGTTTAAGACCGGTGGCGAAGTTCTATTTAAATTCATTCACAGGCTTCTGTGCAGAGTATGGTCGGAAGAATGCATATTATGTGAGAGACTGCAGCCCATTGTCAACCAACATATTGGACTTATCAGTGTGGCTTCCGACCTGGAAAATCCACCATCGACCAGATCTTTACGCTGCGACAAATCTTGGAGAAGACCCTTGAGAAACAAATCGACACACACCATCTTTCTGTTGATTACAAAGCCGCCTTCGTCAGTTCAATAAGAAGTCACCTATACTCTATCGTCTGAAATTGGTATTCCTGCGAAGCTAATAGGTCTTTGCAGGATGACACTGAACAACACCAGCAGCGCATTGAAAATCGGGAAGGATCTCTCCTCTACGTTCGTTACCAAGTTATGTTTCAGACAAGGTGATTAATTATGCTGTGACTTTTTTAATATATGTATCTTGTGTTTACAAACAAAAGGTCCTAGCGTCTTGGAAACTACGTCATTGTTGACAACAGCTTATTTGAGTAGTGAAGGACTTTACCTGGGATCCAGTATTAACTTCTCAAACGGTATCAGTATTGAGATTAAGGATAACTCTTGCCAACAGGTGTAATTTTGGGCTCAGTAGGCAATTGGGAAGCAAAGCTATCTCTCGACGAACGAAATTGATGCTCTTTAAGTCAATAATCATGAACGTCCTACTATATGATCACAAAACTGGACGTTGAGCAGCACTGATGAAAGGATTTTGAGAGCGTTCAAGAGAAAAATGCTTCGTAAGATCTATGGTCAATCTGCATCAATGGTGAGTACCGGAAATGCTTAATTCGGTACCTAGCGGCGAGGAAGACCACATCTCCATTGGAAAGACCAGGTATTGGATAACCTGACGAAGAGTTTCCAACTGGTGCCAGCAATCGCATGACAAAGGCGGCTGGTACAAATCTTTAGACGAAGCCACAACCGAGCTACGGTTGTAAGTGTCAGCTAAGTAAGTAATCACCAGAAAGTGTCTCATGAATATCTGCACATCTTATGACAATCAACATCGTCAAGTGTCACCTCTGTTTTTAATTTTTTGGTGAGAAAATTGTTATTCCCTAGATATATTAAAGACGCCTAGACGAGCTTGCCACAAACAAGTCGTGTCAAAAGTTATCACGTGGTATTTTGCTCGATATATCACTTGTATCGTGTCAAAAATATCGATTCGTATTGCGAAAGACGATATCTCTCCTAAATTTCCCTCATAGTCAAAAGAACCTCTTAAGAAAAGTTGGGTATTATGTACTAAGAACTTGTTCCCCTGATATTTGCGGACATGCTGAATTGTAACTTTGTTTATATCTTTCTGAAATCTGTCTATTATTATTAAAAAAAAAAATTTAAATTTGAGCGTTTGTAAATCTAATTTACGCTTCAAATACAATTTTGTTTTTATTCGTTTTAATTGAATCTATTTTTAATTGTCAGCAAATATTTTGCTTTGAGGTTAACATTTAATTGCTTCATTTAATGTGAAAATTAGCAATTAATAAAAATTTGTATGACAACAAAAACAAGATTAATTTCATTGATTGATGATGGTTAAAAACACAATCAAACAAAAACACTGGCAGGACAATTAACCCATAAACATACAACAATTAAAAAAAATTGGATATGTATGTCCATAATATTGCGTTCATAAATTATGAACTTGATAGATTTTATAAATTGTACAATATTAAACGAATGAAAGAGTTGATCCATGAGCCAATAGAAGAGTTTCTTACTCTTCAATTTAAACTATTTTTTCATATATGAAGAATTTTTATTTTTGTTTACATATAAAACAGAATTATAAATATTTACGATAGTGTATTTTTCACCATCAATTAAATATCAATAAAGTAACAACATCACATTGAATTGCTAAAAGTTGCGATGCGAATAAAAATAATTGCTTTACAGTTAAAAAATTGCAATATAAAAATGAAAGTACATTTTTTAAATAACGTCATTAAGTTTTGAATTTAATTTGAAAAGCTTGAAAAAAAATTCTACCATAAACGAAAGTTTCTGCACATGTTGGTGTTGTGAAAAATGGTAGCTGGTAGCGACATTTAATTTTTCAATTAAAAGTGCCAACTTATGTGTATATGTGTATGTTTTTTTTTCGGAAGCATTTCAGCAATTTTTCAACAATTAATTTAAATGAAAACAATTACAGAGATTTTTAAAACAATTTGCTTTGAGCGTGTGTTTGTTAACATGTTAACGTGTATATTAAAAAAAATTTCCAATTAAAAATCATGCTCTCTACAAACAAAATATCCATCGATATATTTACATGACGTTGTACTAGTAGTTCAAATGCTATGAACTCTTAAAAAAGCAAAAACAAAATATGAAAACATAAAAAAGGCAGTCCAGTCTGGACGCCATTAAATTTCAGTTCGATTAACTTCTCAGTCACCTTTTAACCATCTCCACCCACTTTACGGCTGCACCAAAACAAATCACAGCTCAAGTTCAATCCAAAGCCTAAATATATGCATCAATAATTTAAAGGCTCACCGCCGCACTCGACATTTTTGAAATTGCAAAATTTGTATGTTTAACCAATTTTCAATGTTCGACCAGATATGAAAATCGTTTGTTCGTGGTGTCGGTAAATGTATGTAGTAACAACTGTGTTAAACACAACAACAACTGACATGGAAAATGGTTGCTCTGATTTGCCATTTGCGCTGCTGCTTTGTGTGTTTGTATGCGTTGAAAGCATTTGTTTTCCTGTCCCTACTTCCGCTTGCTTTTCCACACTGCGTTGAACTTAATATTTATGGCATTCGTAATGCAAAAAAAATTTTATTTAAGTGCTTTTATTCTAATTTATAGAGATTTTCGCAAACGCATAAAATCAGCTAAAATTTTTACTAATGGAGCACATGGTTTTATAAGCAGAATTATGCCTGTTTAAAATTTGCCACAAACCATGTAAAATTTCGATTTTTTAAAATTTACTTACTTAACATTTGTTTATAATTTTAAAAGTGGGTGGAGCGACTTAAAAGAGTATAAATCGTCACGTAACGAAATGAAAAATGCCGTATCGAACAGACTACCCAACTAGCACATAAACTTCTATAAAGATTGCTGCAGGAAGCTTTATAACAACTCTTTATGAAAACCAAGTAGTTATTGACTTGTATAACGGTAAAAAGGAGAACTTTTTATTATTTTGTAGATGCTTCTTGGACTTTTATTAAACTTCAGAAACAATTTCCGTAGGATTGGTGTGTGCTTGCTTATACAAGCATTATACAGCTTTTATGTATTTCTAATAAGCTTCGGAAAGTAACCTGCATAAAACAGTTCTAAATTGAATGATGTAAACTTTACCAAAACAGCAAAATTAACAAAATGAATTGAACTTCAGTTAGAGC
The DNA here is from genome assembly GCA_958299015.1 of Tetanocera ferruginea. Classification (NCBI taxonomy): domain Eukaryota; kingdom Metazoa; phylum Arthropoda; class Insecta; order Diptera; family Sciomyzidae; genus Tetanocera; species Tetanocera ferruginea. Next base: position 82,300,330 of record OY282644.1, on the reverse strand, counting down.
TTGAAAAGACGGTTTAAGTTTCTATTAAAGATATATGTATAGAGATCTTTCGCAGACTTAGATGCAGCAATTTCATTTGTTCTTTCAACCGATGCTCTTTTGAAGTTGAGGCTTCCGTAAACGAACACTGAAAGGCTTATTAGAAGCTTTGAAATACATTTTTATAAAACTTCTAAAATTAACTTATGAATTATATTTAACAACAGTTATTATGCCAACTTCGTTAACTTCCAGTCGCAAGCTCTTTAGAAGGCCAAACCAAGCCTAAGCTGTCGAATATTCCAATTTCTTAACCTTTTCGAAGTTCATGCGATAGTTGGGTACACAACTAGTTTCTCTCCGTGTGATAGTTTCTCTCCCTACTATCCCTCCGGACAAAAGAATCGGTTCAAAACCTATCACGTGATAGGTTCCAAAGTGATAGTGACCGGTACCAATTCTGACACCAACATATGAAACCAACCGGTCCCTTTTACATGGCGTGTTCATTGACTGGGGTAAATTGACAGCAGCTAGATACCTTTGGACCAATCTTAGAACCGGTTCAAAAATATATCGGAAAGTGTCAACTCAGAGGCGTTCCTAGGCTTGGTGTCACCCGGGGCGGATACCCGTGGTGTCACCCCTATAAGAAATTTCTAAATGCAATTAGAAACCAATTCGATGACATTTTGTGTTTTTATTATTTTCTTTATGATTTCCGAAAAAACAACAGATGACAAACAATAGCAAATTCTTAAAAAAACAGAAAAAAATATTTCATTTTGAAAAATTTTTGTTTTTATTATAGTAAAATGCGATTTGTTTTTGTTTTTAAAAAATTTAATAACTGTTATTTGAACTTTTTTGGTTGGAAAATATAATAAGCGCCGCAGGCAAAAATTTCGTATTAAAATTGGCCGATTTTAAATAATTTAATTTATAAAAAATCGCCCGCACCGAACAATTTTACTACTCAATTTGTAATAAAAAATATTTTATTTTTTATAAATTAAATGATTAAAAAGAGGGTTAAAAGTTATTATTGCAGGCGAAACGTTTTTATTAAAAATGTCGTCATTGTTAAATTTAACAAAAATTGCAAAAATGGTTGAAATTGGTCAGTTCCTAGGGGTACTTTCCTTGGGTACTTTTCCTACATTAAGTTTTTACATTATTTTGTATGGGAGATGCATGCCAAAGTTGGCCGATCTTAACAAAATTTGGTCAAATGGCTAAGCAATTAGAGAAATAGATGTGCAATGAAAATGGACAACCTCCCTAGGATGTATATTTAAATTTTAAATAATTTTGTATGGAAGGTACGTACAAAAGTAACCCGATCCTAACGAAACTCAGTGAGAATGCTAGGCATATAGATAATAGATGTTTATTGAAAATTACAGAAATAAGTAAGACTTAATTTTTTATCCTGCATAATTTTCTTGTTTATGAAAAGGTGCAGATAATATTTTGAAAGTCAAAAGTTAATACTTCAAATAAAAATTCAAAAAAGTTTCGTTTAAATCCAAGAATCCATTTTTTTTAAGATTTTAAAGATATTTTAAAAAATCTCTTAAACTTTATATATCTTAATAATTTGGTTCAATATTCTAAAATTAAGAAAAACAAAAAAAAACAAATTTTGTTACTAATTGACCATTTCCATGCATTAAAAATGAGCTGTCCTAAATACTGGCATTTCTTACTTTAAGAGTTGCAATATTTGAAATTACCTCATAGAAATCAGTAATATTGATTTCAAGCTCGTTTGCAATGGATAAAAAAGCAAGATCGGAAACTTTGGCCTGTCCCATGGAATACCTTCGAAGTCCAATGGAAGTCCAATTAAGTCCGTATTCCGTACCTCAAAAAATTCAAAACAATAAACTAAAAAAACATATTTCAAGTTTTGAAAAAAAAAAATATTCCAATGAAACTGACAATTTGCATTATTTTATCAAAAATTTTTGAAATATTTTTATGTTCTATGTCAAAGTTTTAGAATTTTTACTACAGTGCCGCTCAAATATGTTTTTTAATCTCAGTTTAAATATTTAACCGCCGATAAAAATGAGATGGGTTACGAAAATAATTTTAACTGTGTTTAAAATTTAAACTCTGTTTACGAAATCTGATGTTAAGGAATTTAAACTTCGGAGATCAGTTGTCGGACCTTAGAGAGTTAAGTTGATGGAATTTTCGAATTTCAAATGAAACTTTGCTTTCCAAATGATATTTTCTGAATCTCAAATTGAATTCATAAATGAATTAGTTTGAATTTTTAATATAACTTCTGACATTCAACTGATTTCAGTTGAGATTTTATGATTTTATTTAAATTAATCTTTATTGAATTCAATTATGGTGTTCTGAATTTCAAATGGAATTTCTGAATTTCAAATTCAAAATTTGATTTTCAATAGACATTTTTTAATTTTAAATTAATCATGAATTTCATAATTTCATCTCAGAATTTCAAATCTTTTATGAATTTCAAATTATATTTTCTATTTTTTATTGATATTTTCTGAATTTCCGATGAAATTTCTAAATTCAAATGGAATTTCTGATTCTTAAATGAACTTCTCTGAATTTCAGATAGAATTTCTAAATTTAAAATTATCTTTTCTGAATTATAAATAGAATTTATGATTTTAAACTGACCTTTTCTGAATTTCATTTGAAATGTTTGTATTTTCAAATGATCTTTTCTGAATTTCAAACGAAATTTCTAAATTCAAATTGAATTCATGATTCTTAATTCATCTTTTCTGAATTTCAGATGGAATTTCTTAGCTTTAAAAATTATCTTATTTGAATTTTAAATAGAATTTCTGGTTTTCAAATGATCTTTTTTGAATTTCATTTGAAATGTTTGTATTTTCAAATGATCTTTTCTGAATTTCAAACGAAATTTCTAAATTCAAATTGAATTCATGATTCTTAATTCATCTTTTCTGAATTTCAGATGGAATTTCTTAGCTTTAAAAATTATCTAATTTGAATTTTAAATAGAATTTCTGGTTTTCAAATGATCTTTTTTGAATTTCATTTGAAATGTTTGTATTTCAAATGATCTTTTCTGAATTTCAAACGAAATTTCTAAATTCAAATTGAATTCATGATTCTTAATTCATCTTTTCTGAATTTCAGATGGAATTTCTTAGCTTTAAAAATTATCTTATTTGAATTTTAAATAGAATTTCTGGTTTTCAAATGATCTTTTTTGAATTTCATTTGAAATGTTTGTATTTTCAAATGATCTTTTCTGAATTTCAAACGAAATTTCTAAATTCAAATTGAATTCATGATTCTTAATTCATCTTTTCTGAATTTCAGATGGAATTTCTTAGCTTTAAAAATTATCTTATTTGAATTTTAAATAGAATTTCTGGTTTTCAAATGATCTTTTTTGAATTTCAGTTGAAAGGTTTGTATTTTCAATTGATCTTTTTTGAATTTCAGATGAAATTTCTAAATTCAAATTGAATTTATGATTCTTAATTGATCCTTTCTGAATTTCAAATGGAATTTCTCAACTTCCAAAAATTATCTTTTCTGAATTTTAAATGGAATTCATGATTTTCAACTGATCTTTTCTGAATTCCACTTGAAATGTTTGTATTCACTATAGATCCCAACATATTTCAATTGAGATTTTCTAATTTTCAATTATTTTTTAATTCAATTGGGCTTTTCTAATTTTCAAATGTAATTTCTGAATTTCAAATTGCATTTTTGATAATCAATAGATATTTTTGAAATTTAAAATTAAATTTCTGAACAGCAGCAACTAATCTTTTCTGAATTTCAAATAGAATTTTAAATTTTCTATTGATCTTTTCTGAATTTCAGATGAAATTTCTAAATTCAAATGGAATTTATAATTCTTAATTGATCTTTTCTGAATTTCAAATGGAATTTCTAACATTAAACAATGATCTTTTCTGAATTATAAATGGAATTTCTGTATTTTCAATTGATCTTTTTTGAATTTCAGGTGAAATTTATAATTTTAAATTGTAAGTTATGATTCTTAATTCTTTCTTTCTGATCCTTTCTGAATTTCAGATGGAATTTATAAACTTCCAAAAACTATCTTTTATAAATTTTAAAATGGAATTTCTGATTTTCAACTGATCCTTCTGAATTTTAGTTGAAATTTTTGTGTTTCAAATCGATTTTTTCTGAATTTTAATTGATCTTTTCTAAATTCTAATTATAAATCCAAATTTCGAATAGAATTCTTGAAATAAAATTGTGGTTTTTATGAAATTCAAATGGAATTTCTGAATGTAAAATCGAGTTTTTGATTTTTAATTGATAGTTTCTTCAATACTATTGAGCTTTTCTGATTTTAAAATGGAATTTCCGATTTACAATTGATCTTATTTTAATTTGAAATCGAGTTTTTGATTTTCAATAAATTTCTGAATTTTAAATGGAATTTCTGATTTTCAACTGATCTTCTGAATTTCAGTTTACATTTTTGTGTTTCAAATTGATCTTTTCTGAATTTTAATTGATCTTTTCTAAATTTTAAATATAAATTCGAATTTCAAATAGAATTCAAATAGAATTTCAAATGGAGTTTCTGAATTTAAATTCGAATTTTAGATTTTTAATTGATATTTTTTTCAATACTATTGAGCTTTTCTGATTTTCAAATGGAATTTCCGATTTTCAATTGATCTTATTTTAATTTAAATATAATTTTTTGTTAGTTGATAATATCTGAATTTCAATTGGAATTTCTTAATTTCAAACGAAATTTCAACTTAAATTTCTTTCCATTGATCGTTATTGAATTTCAGATGAAATTTGTAAATTTCAATTTAAATTTTCTGAATTTCAAATGCAATTTTTGATTCTAAAGTGAGCTTTTTTTGTATTTCAGATGAAATAGCTGAATTTCAAGTTTTTTTAGAGTTTCATTACTTATTTTGAAATGAAATTTCTGATTCTTAGTTGATATTTTCTGAATTTCAAATTGAGTTTCAAAACTTAAAACTATCTTTTCTTAATTTTAAATGGAATTTCTGATTTTCAACTTTCTTTTCTGAAAATCTTTTCTGAATTTAAGCAGAAATTTTTTGTCTTCAGTTGATTTTTTTAGAATTTGAAGTGAAATTTCTGAATTTAAAATTATATATTTTTTTAGTTTTTTTTTAAGTTTTATGTGTTGCATTAGAATCTAAACTCTTGAATTAAAATTGATTTTGTCTGCATTTCAAATGAAATTTCTGATTTTAACTTTTACCCCATTTGTGTTTCAAATGTGATATCTGAGTTTCAAATAATATATTCTGAATTTCAAAGACATTTTCTGAGTTTTTAATTGACATTTTCTGAATTTCAAGTATATTTTCCGAATATCAATAGATCTTTTCTGAAATTCAATTGAAGTTTTTATGCATTTGAAGTGTAGTACATAGTTTATAGCATGAGTCGTACTCTAAGCGATAACGATAGCAATTTTATGTGTTGGAATATTCATGTTCTCAAGAAGCTTAACATAGATTTATTTACTTAGTGAGGTTGATTCCATTTTTCCACAAAAAAATTACGACCACTTAGAAAAATTATAAGCTTTTCATATAGTTTCTTCTTGAAGATAAAATTTGAACTCGTAGATTCGTTTGCATAGAAATCAGTTAACATTTTTCCGTTAAGTGTAGCAAATAAAAGGAAAAACCCAACAAACTTTTTAAAGCTGCTTTCTAAGCCACAGAAACTTATCATGGCTGGGAAACTTTTATTGCTTTCGCGTTTCTATTTTGCTACAAACACTCTCTATTCTAGCTGTGTTATCCTTTTATCGCCTTTATAGCTAACATCCTTAGCTGCAATTATGCAAAACAGCAAAACGCTAATGAATTATCCCGGACTTGACTTTGTTCTTTCTAGCGGTTTCGACAAGAATTTATTAGAATGGAGAACAATTTTTTAACATTGTTATTGTTGTTGCTGTTGTGTTGGTTGTCTTTTGTAATGTCCTGCAGGAAGCAAACAAAGTCAAAGCTGCTGCAGTTGCTGCTCTTGCTTGAGGTTGGCATTGGTTGTGTGTGTGTGTGTGTGTGTGTATTTGTATTGTAGAACTTTTCAAATAAATTCCATTGAATGGCCTGAATGTCAAAAGTGGAAACTGGAGCGCAAAGAAAAAAATGTGTATCGAAAAAGTTTTCACTTAAAACGCCTATTTTTATGTTCCCAAGTAGAAGAAAATAAAAATTGTATACTATTGATTGTAGTGTTGTTTTTTCTTAGGAATTAACTTTTTAATTAATTTCTTTTTGATGTCACATAGGAACAAATACACACACATGCGCACACACACATACTATATAGTAGCTGAGTTCAGCTCAGCTCTTCGTGCCATCATTATCATCATCATCATCTGGTGCAACATCTGTCTCAGTTGCGCCCCATAAACGCAAGATATGACGTAACCACAAATTATTATTTTCGGCTTTACCTCAATCAACACAACCAACGCAAATTGTTGCAACCAGCAACAAAAAACAACACCAGCAACAACAACCCCATAAAGCAGCCAGGAATTAAATTTATCTGCTGCTCATGCGGCGGTTGACATTTATTGCAAACATTCCGTTGTAGCAAGCTTTTTATTTTTAATGGCCATAATGAAGTGTGTTTAACAAAGGACTTGTGGACATTTTGTGGACCGTTTGGGGTGACACTCAAATTATTCATTCTGTGAAGTCCAAAAGTTTGCATGAAAATTTTCAGTTATTTTTGGCAACATGTTAAATTTACGACATGTACTTCATTGATGTAACACATAAAAACAACAACAATAACAGCAAAAACAACATTTAAGCACATCACTGATATGCTGCAGCCTGAACCTAGTTCAATCAATGCTCTCTATAGAACTACGATAAATCGATTTTTAAGAATTTTTCATGACCCCTACAACTATATCTTATTAAAAGGAGTAGTTGAGAAAGAGAGTGCTATAAGGCTGTTAGAAATCTGCAACAACATGTTTTGTTTGCTTTACAAATAATAATAAATAACGTCCATGGATGTTTGCTGATGCTTTGGCGAGGGCAGAAGTGTCGTCTGCATGTCGATTGGAGTGACATTTTTTTTGTTGTCAAGTTAACGTGACACTTTAAATTAAGCTCTTGAAATTGGTTACTTGTTTATACATTGACGAACTGGATAATGAGTTGTCTGCTTTGAATGACCCAGTAAGAATATAAACAAGTCCTCCGAATTGTCACTTAACTTTCGATTTTTGGTGTGCATAAAACTGTTTGCACAGGACTATTTAAATTTTTCATGTTCGCTATTATTTACTTCCAAATTATTAATTCATATTTATAATTTTTGAGTTTTCGAACAGAAAAAAATTTGAGTTTTATTACTCACAATTAGTTAAAACTCATATTTATCTGAGTTATAATATGGTTGTCTTTCGTTTTCATAAATACAAAGGCCTACTTTGAGTTCGTAGAAATATAGCTATTCGTTCTAAGTGTTTGAAAATACTCATACTTATGACTCTTCAAGTTCACAGCATCTGCTTAAGTTAAACTCTTTTTTGACTCATAATTACTCCAAGTACTAATGAGTACTCATTTACATTATTATGAAACAACTTAGAAATTCTCTCCCATCGAAGATTCAGAAATCAAGACTTGATCTTTTTGAATAGCATTCTTTATGAATAGCATTCATTTGAATAAAAAAATTAATGCATTATTCAGAATAACGAAAAATGAATAATAGAAATGAATAATAAATCAATTTTTTAAAATTGAATGTGAACTCAAAATTTTATTCATGGATCAATTTTGCATTCATTGAATGCATTCTTTTACAGCTCTGGGTATAACTCAATGCAAAAAAATGCCTCAAAGTATGCACTAAATTATTACAAAATTAGAACAAATTGAGCATAGCTTTAATTTATGAATGAGCGAAACAGTGTTGCCAAATGATCCGATATCTCAGTTAAGTTATTATATTAGTTTACTTTAGTTCCATCATTTCTTTAGTCCAATGATCCGATATTTACCAAAATTTTTCAGAATAAACGGTTTAAGTAAATATAAATCCGACATCGCGCAGCTTGAAACTTACTCTGGCCTCTCTTTTTCACAATCAGACCGGAAATCAGGCCTAAAATATCACAAATAATCACTTTACTTATTTAAGTTGGGATTTGAAGGCTTCTTATATGCCAATCTGACTGCAGACTTGAAAGGACCCAAAAACTCAGGATTTATTTTTGTAATGTCGCACGCTTTATTAGACGGTTGCAGAATAAGTGACTTTATTATAGCTCTTCTTTTCTTACATTCTATTTACATGGTTGCAAAATATAGTTACTTTTAAAGGTTGTCAGTACTTGTTGTGTTGCCATATTATTATGTTACATATACATATATAAATAAGCAAATACCTCACACGCTCCCCCTTAAGTTTTTTATTTTTTTTTTTTATTTTTTTTTTTTTTTTTTTTTTTTAATTTTTTTATTTTAAAATTTAATAACTTTGCCATCAATGCGTGGCCTTAAGCTACGTTTTGGAGTGTCGTTATTACAAACGTCTTGAGCTGGAATCTCCACACGACTGTTACATTGAGGTGCTGAGCTGCAATCTTCATCCGATTTTTCGACACGAGTTTCAACAACGGTATTTGGTTCTTCAGTTTCATTTTTTCCTCTAATTTGATCCGTGTGTCTTTTTATAGACCGATTAGAGTGAGTGAAAACGCACATATATGTTCGATAACCAAGTTTCTTTTGAATTGTTGCAGGGGACCAACAAGGCTTGTTCGGGTCCTTATAATCTCTAATATAAACGTTTTGACCTTCACTAAACTTTATATTTCGGTTCCCTTTGTAATTCAAAATATTTTTGTTTTGAGCTGTTAATATTACTGTTCTAGTCGTAGGTGGCTTCAATGACTCAAATCTTGTTTTCACAGTTCTACCTAAAAATAGTTTGGATGGCGTTTCGCCGGTAGTGCAATGAACACAATTTCTATAGTCAGCTAAAAATCTATTTATAATTTTATCCAAATCAAAATTTTTGTTATCTTTGAGATTCGCATAGATCGATTTTTTTAAAACTTTCACAAAACTCTCTGCCTGTCCATTGGTAGATGGATGTCCAGGAGCTGTAAAAATATGTTGTACACCATTCATTTTCAAAAAGTGCTGAAAATCAGCAGAGGTGAATTGTCGACCATTGTCGCTAACAATTACATCAGCTAATCCGTATCGACAAAACAATTCCCTTAATTTATTTATTGTGAACTCAGATGTTATACTTTTGGTTACAAAAACTTCAACCCATTTCGAGAATGAGTCAACTACCACAAGCATAAAGTGATTTTTAATGGGACCTGCAAAGTCAATGTGGATACGCTTCCAAACAGAATCTGTTGGCGTCCACGGTATTAAATTGCATTTATTGGGGCTAGCTTGTAATTCCTGACATGGTTCACAATTACTGATTAAAGTTTCGACGTCTCTATCCAGACCTGGCCACCACACGAAAGATCGCGCCATTGCCTTTGTTTTGACAATGCCCAGGTGAGATAAATGCAAACAATCAAGAACCGATTTTTGCAACTTTCTTGGGACTACTGTGCGGTAACCCCACATTACACAACCGTATTCAACAGACAATTCTGATTCTTTGTTTTTAAAAGGTTTATATTCATCTCCCTGAAGCTTGGCTACGGTGCCCTGCTCAATCGAGAATGCTAATTTCGATAAGATCGAATCACGCCTAGTTTCCTTGGCTATATTTTTAAAATTCAGATTTAAATGGTTTTGTTCCTCGACAAAATTAATGTAACTACATTCTTTGTAATCAGAAGCTGTTGACGCTTGAGGAATTCTCGATAAACAATCTGCATCATTAAATGTACCTTTTACAAATTCAACCGTATAGTCAAAACCAGACAAGATCAGTGCCCATCTCTGAATTCTGGCAGAAGCCATTAGAGGCAAGCCCTTGTTCTCGCCGAAAATTGTGATTAATGGTTTGTGGTCTGTTCGTAAAACGAATTTGAGACCCAATAAATACTGGCGAAGCTTAGTCACACAGAAAATAATAGCTAAAGCTTCTTTTTCTAAAGTACTGTAGTTCCTTTCACACTTTGAAAGCGCCCTAGAAATAAAAGCAATAGGTTTCATCTTATTGTTTGGAAATTTATGAGCCAAAATTCCTGCAACAGATGTATTACATGCATCTGTTGTGAGAACCAATTCCATATTTGGATTGAAGTGTACAAGGACTTGATCAGATGTAATATCAAATTTTATAGTTTGATAAGCTTTTTTACACTCTTGTGTCCAATCAAATTTAACATTCTTTTTTAAAAGCTCATAAAGAGGAGACATTTTCTCAGCAAAACGATCAATAAATTTTGAATAGTAATTGGCCATACCTGTAAAAGCCCTCACTTCTGATACATTTTGTGGTTCTGGAGCATTGACTACACAAGCAATACGCTCATCATTTTTCCTAAGACCTTCTTTATTAATTGTGAAGCCTAAATAAGATATCTGTGTCTGAAAGAATTTACATTTTTTTATATTAAGTTTAAGTCCTGCTGATTTTAATTTGTTTAAAACCGCCTTGAGAGTTTCAATGTGTTCTTTTAAATTTGGTCCAGTGACCGTAATATCGTCCTGGTATACAACAACTTGGTTAATATCTCTGAACAAACTTTCCATAACCTTCTGAAAAATGGCAGAAGCAGTCTTAACCCCAAAAGGCAAACGTTTAACTTTAAATGTACCAATATGGGTGCTCCAAGTGCAAAGTTTTTGTGACTCTTCGTCTAACATTAATTGATTATAAGCCTGAGACAAATCAAGTTTGGTGAACAATTCGCCACCCTCCAAAGCTGCAAAAATCTCGTCTATTCTGGGTAAGGGATATTTGAAATCCTCAAGAAATTTGTTGATAGTGACTTTGTAGTCAGCACATACACGTATGTCTCCATTCTGTTTTAATATTGGTACGAGAGGCGTACCCCACTCGGAGCTGTCAACCTGCTCTAACATGTCCTGATTTATTAAATCTTTTAATTTCTTTTCTACCTTGTTTTTCCAAGCTAATGGTAAAGGGCGAGGCTTAAAAAAAATTGGTTTAGCTCCATCACACATTTTTAATGAAATTTTAAAGCCATTAAATGCGCCTAATTGATCACTGAAAACTTCAGAAAATTCAGTTTTGACAGTATCAGCTAAAACTGAAAAATTGTCAGTTGAACTAACCGCGTTAACCTGAACTAAATCGAACTTGAATGCTCGCAAAAATGTGCGCCCTAATAATGGTGGATTTTTAGTTTTTGTCACAACAACTACAATTCTTTTAGTGATGCCTTGGTAGGAAATCGATGCGTCAAACTCACCTAACAACGAAATTCGTTCGCCACTGTAATCCACATAAGGAGTTGCACAGGGCCTAAGTATAGTTTTGCTTCTGATTTCCTTAAAAAATGAAGCTGAAACCAGTGTACATGGAGCGCCTGTGTCGCACGCAGCATTTATTTCTACACCCTCAATGATAACTGGAAGTGTGTAAATTCCATTACAAGTTTTATTCGTGTCAATACTGAAAATATAATTAGAAAATGTATTACATAAATTAGAAGAACTATTGCTATCAGAATCTGATACGTAATTTACGATGTTGTTCTTGCTGTGTTTGTTTCTACAAACCGATGACAAATGCCCCATTCTGCCGCAGCTATTGCATTTAAATTCCTTATACTTGCAATGTTGAGAATCGTGGTTGCGCCAACCGCAGTGCGCACAAGGTCTTTTTTTGTTTTTCGTTGATTTTCCATCACCTTCATTCCTATTATTAGCAGTGCCGGAACGATGATTGCTGTTTCTCTGTTGAGCTTTTTTGTGTAAGTAGTTGACAGTACTTTCCACATGAGATGTAACCTTCATTTTTGCACGTGACGCTAGCTTCGTCTCTGCAATCAGTGCTTTTTTTAACGCCAGTTCAATGGTCAGTCTCTCATCTTCTTCGCAAATCCTTTCGAAAATTTCATCCGGCAGCCCAACCACAAATTTTTCGAGAACAAACGCATCCAAATTTGTCGAAAATTTACAATTAAGTGCGAGTTGTTTTACCCTTGCAAACCAAGCCGCAACTGTTTCGTCTTCTTTTCTAATAGCAGTGTGAAATTTTTTTCGTTCATGGAACACTATTGTAGGCGGAGTGAACTGAACTTGTAGCATTTGGCACAAATCTTTGTATGATTTAGATGACGGAGTTTCTGGACTGCATAAGCTGTGTATTACACTGTAGGCGTCTGCGCCAATAGACTTCAGCAGAATTGCCTTCTTCTTTGTATCATCGTCAGTGCACTTAACCTCACAAAAGTGAATCTCCAAACGCTCCTTCCATATGTCCCATGACATGTGACTTGGTGAGAATTCCGGAACGTTGGATGACTGAAAAAGTGTGATGTGAGCGTTTCCATTATCTTCCGTGGTCGACATTTTTATTATTTATTAAATTTAATTTCAACACGTTTTTACGATTTTTCGCGATTTTCTCGTCGCCAATTTGTAATGTCGCACGCTTTATTAGACGGTTGCAGAATAAGTGACTTTATTATAGCTCTTCTTTTCTTACATTCTATTTACATGGTTGCAAAATATAGTTACTTTTAAAGGTTGTCAGTACTTGTTGTGTTGCCATATTATTATGTTACATATACATATATAAATAAGCAAATACCTCACAATTTTTAACCGACTTCAAAAAGGAGGAGGTTCTCAAGTTGGTTGGTTTCTCTGTTTTTTTTTTTTTTTTGTGAATGTATGTACATCGATTACTCCTAAAGTAGTTGCCCGATTGCCGTAATTTTTTGTCAACATATAGACATTATCAACGCGGAGGTGCCCGTCTGTGAAAGGGGGCGGTATTCGGAAAAGGGGCGTGTCTCTATAAGAAAACCACCATATCTTAGTACATATTGACACTACGGTAATAAAATTCACAGTAAAATTACAAGAGCAAGCACAAATTTTTAAAATTACGATCACTTAAGTGGGCGTAATTCTAAAAAAAGGTGTGGCAATATTGTAAAAACTCTGTATCTCAAAGAATATTGACACTAGAGTACTGAAATTAAGTACAAAGGTAGGCACAATTATTGAAAATTACTATAAAAAAAGTATTCGATAAAGGGGCGTGTCACTGTAAGAAAAACACTGTATCTCTGTAAATATTGACACTAGAGTACTAGAGTTAATAAAATTCACAGCAAAAATGCAAGGGTAGGTACAATTATAAAAAATAACGGTCAGTTAAGTGGGCGTTAGTCGTCAAAGAGGTGTGGCAATATTAGAAAAACTATGTATCTCGAATAATATTGACACTAGAGTAATAAAGTTAACTACAGGGGTAGGCCAGTTATAAAACAATAAATTTCAATAAAGTGGGCGTTGTTTGATAAAGGGGTGTGGCAATATATAAAAAAACATTGTATCTCGAATAATATTGACACTAGAGTACTGATATTTAGTACAGAGGTAGGCACACTTATAACACTTAATTGTCAATAAAGTGGGCGTCATTCGACAAAGGGGTGTGGCAATATTAGAAAACACTTAATCGAATACTGACACTACTAACTGAAAAAGTACAGACGTAGGCACAATTATTACAAAATACTACCGAAGAATTGGGCGTTATTCGACTAAGGGGTGTGGCAGTGTGTAAAAAAACTGTATAAAATTGACTTAAGGGTGATAAAATTCATTGTTAGAATGGGTAGAACTATTGAAAACACTATGACAAAGTGTGTGATATTCTAGACAAAGAGGCGTGTCACTATTACAAGTACACTATATTTCAGTCAATATTGACATTGGGGTACTGATAAAAATACAAGAGTAGGTATATTTATTATCATAAAAAGTTAATATATTTATGATAAAAATAAAAAAAATTCAGAATAATTGATATCATAAGAGTTCCAATATAATAATATATATAAATAAATTATCAAATTTGACCAAGAAATAAATAGTAAAAGTAATTTAAAATTATTTTCTACTTTGTAGTGATTTTGAAGTAGGTTTTTTTTTTTGTTAAAAAGTTTTTATTCAGACCAAATTCCATAGCTGAAATAGGAACTTAATTTTGGCTTCTAAGGACCTGAAAGTAATCAAAAATTTAGGTGTATATTTTTTAGGCCAGATTTCAAAGCTGCAATTGTAATTTATTAGTACACATCATGCTTGTAGAGGAAAAGTTAATTGTTGTATAACATATAAGATAACTGCAAAACAGAGATTTGAAAATCAGAATTGTCAGAAAACACAACAAAATAATTTGTATTATAGACAATTATTATAATTTAGACAATTCTGACTCTTAGAGAGAGAGAAAGAATATTGGTAGCCCTACAGCTACCTGTTTTTATGGTTAATTTTTCTTAAGACTCAAATCAAAGTTCAGAGCTAAAAAGGAGGACTCTAATACACTCAGAACTGTATATTAACAGTCGACTGCTGTTATTTCAAAACACTGTTAGATTGAATGATTTGCAAAATGAAACAACAAGACTACAACCAGCTAGTCTGTCTTCTCTTAGCAATAGTTTTTAAATGTTTTTGCTATATTTATCTTATCGTTACCAATATCTCAGTGGAATTGTGCTAGACTGCTATGCGGAGGATGTGGGTTTGTATCCTAGCTGTGTGAGTATAAAAACTTTTAATTTAATAATTGAAATTTTAATTCTGTTTTATTAACTATTTGATCGAGAATAGCCTTCGAAACAAGTTCGCTTACAATCTTGAAAATTTCAAATAAAAAAAAATTCTTCGTTTGCCTCGTCGGTGATTGAACCTAGGTCAGTCGAGTACTCGACACAAACGTCAGCACACTCGGCTAAACTTGAACTTTCAAAACTGTAATAAAATTTCAAAAAGTACGTATTTGTACGAGTCAACTGGCTGTTGATTTGAAAGTTGCATATGTTGTACGGTAATTCTTAAGAGTTTGGTATAAAGGACTTAAGTCAAAAAATTGGATTTTGGGTTTTTGATTGGGTTCTAGTCAATAATTTTTCCTCTTTCGATTGCTGTCAACAACTTGGGTGTATTATAACTGCACCCCATTCTAATTGGTTGGTCCAAAGGAATTAAGTCATGAAATTTCATTATGTGTTTGGTACAAAAGACTTAAGTCTTTTTGCGCAACGCATTTGAAAAAATTTTTTATCTAAAAATATTTAAGTCCACAACAATACATGTTTCAAAATACATTTTTGTTGCATTGGAATGCATTTGGTAGATCACAATTGCGTTTTAAAAGCAGATTTTCTCTGAAGTGTCAATAAATGTCAGCAATATTTTCTAGTCATCAGAATTCGGAGATTTGAACAGCCATTCAGTTTTGTGGAAATATACACAAAAGAAAACAATTAATATTTCTTAGCAAAAAATGAGTCCGCTGTAGAATACGTTTCGTCACCCACAACGCATAATTTTAATATTGACTCTGATGACAGCATAAATGATAAGGACTTCATTCCTAAATGCAGCAATAGTCATAGTGGACGCGTCAGCGCAAGTAGTGTGGAGACATCCTTATCTATGCCATCAGCAAATGTCAAAAAAGTGGTGTAAGCGTTCTAGGACAGAGAGAACATCAAAAATGCAAAATGGGTAAAGCTACATTACTACAGAGCAAGGGAGCTACAAATCTTAAAACAGAATAGGAAGAAATGCAGCGCGTTTCTCAAGGATGAGATAAGACAAATAATTTTTGACGAGTACTGGTCGCTAGGGACGTATGCAAAAAGTGTTTCCTTTATTGCAAGCCATATTCATGCGAAGGATACACATGTTTCTCGGAAAAGGAAAGTTGGGAGTCTGAATAAAAGTACGGTTTCATACGAGTACTTTTTAGCAGTAAATGGGGAAGGAGTGGCTGTATGTAACGGGTGCTTCCGTAGTACTTTAGATGAAAAAGAAAAATTTATATCGAACGCTTTAAAAAAAATAAAATGCACCTCAGGTATAACGACGGATGATCGACGAGGTAAAAAAATACCCGCGCACAAAAAGTCTGAAGAGGTAATTAATATAGTCCGAGCTCATATATTATTATTTCCGAGTTACCAATATTCCATGAATTTATATAAATTTAGTTACTGAAATCAATGAGGATATAGATCCAGATTAAGAGGATTCAGAAGTTGATTATGATGCAGCAATTTCAATATATATTTTTATCTCTTATTTTACGTTGCTGAAATTTCTTAGATGAATAATAAAACGTATTATAATTTGTTTTTTTACTTGATCTTTGTTTTATTTCCTGACTTAAGTCTTTTTGCTTTTCGAAATTTATAAAAAATGTTTGGGCAAAAGGACTTAAGTCATCGGAAACTTGGTGAATAGAAAATTAATCCTCCAATTTTTTTAGTGAAAGTATTTATCTTTATTAATATGTTAATTTTGCATCATTGCTTATTAAAAAGTATTTCACCCTGATTTGCAATTAATAAAACAATCTTAAATTTCAATTTACTCAAAACTACATTTTCTGACTTAAGTCTTTTGTACCAAACTCTAAAGAATTAACAGTGTCATTTGTTATTTCAACCCATTATTTGTTTGATATAATGGCATTTTTTTTCCTGAGCGTATGAGCAATTCAGTTCTGTTTTCAGTATTGCAATTTTAAATCTGAATCTGAAGCTGGTATTCAGATCAAAAATCAAATGTAAAGATATCAAAGAAATGGTACCAAATTTCAGATATGAAGAGATGTATACTTATCAGCACAAATCAGGGCTGTTTTAGAAGAACAATCAGGCCTAGGTCATGCCTGTCAGGCTTGAATTACAGAGTGAATATATTTATATTTTTCAGTTATAAAATACTTATTCGAATATGGCTTTACTTTTTTCAAAGGCAAAAAAAAAAAATATTCAAAAAAGTCAATTGAAATTCGAATTTTTATTTAATACTGAGAAAAAATCATTTCAAATTCAGAAAATATCAAACGAAATTCAGAGAAGTGCAAATGTTTTTCAGAAATTCCATAAGAAATTTTATTATAAAATTTAAATTCAACTATATCTTTCGAAATTCAGAAAAAATCGTTTAAAGTTAATAAAATATCAAATGGAACTAAAACAAAAATCAATTGAAATTCTGAAATTCAATTTGAAAATCAGTAAATTTCAATTGAATTTCAGAAAAGATTTACTTAAATATCAATTGGCGTTTAGAAAAAATCACTTAATATATAGAAAATATCAACTTGAACTAAACAAAAAACCATTCGAGTTCATTCAATCATTTCATTTAATATCTATTGAAAAAAATCGATTGAAAATTGCAATTTGAAACATAGAAAGATCAAAATGGCAATGAAAAATGGAAATATCAATTGAAATTCAGAAAATATGAATTAAAATTCGAAAACTCAACTTGAAATTCAGATAACAGCAATTGATATTTAGAAAATATCATTTGAAATTCAGAAAAAATCAATTGAAATTCTGAAAAGATCAATTGAAATTCAGAAAATATCAATTGTTGTTCAGGACTTACAACCAAGTTATATTTTGAAATTTAAATTCAGAATAAATTAATTGAAATTCAAAAAAATCCCTTTGAATTTCAAAAAAAAATCATTTGAAATTTAGAAAAGAATCATTAATAATGTAGAAAAGATCAATTGAAATTTAGAAAAGATCAATTAAAATTCAGAAATTCCATTTGAAATTCAGAAAATATGAATTGAACTCGTAATTAATATTTTCTGAATTTCGTATATAATTGCGTTATATCAATTGAAATATACGATTTTAAAAAATAATTCGTGAATTTCATTAGTTGTTTTCTGAATTTCAAATGTAATACTGTAGAACCTCGTTTATCCGGCAGGCATGGGAGCAAGGTATGCCGGATAAAGAAAAACACCAGTAAAACAAAATTACCTGTTTAAAGTCTTTAGACTAAAGGAAATATTAGCATCTTCATTCACAAGAAGCCAACGGATTCTGGTAGAAAGAATACAAAAAAAGTTTTGGCGATTTGAAAGTTCACGTCTGAGTTTTATTAAAAATATTTTTATTTAGGAGGATTTTAATTTTCCCCTTTTTTGCAAATTCTTATGATGAATCGTGATATAAAATCATGTGACCTTTGCAGTTTAGGTGTAGGATGTGTTTGTTAGATTTATGTACAGTCCTCTCAAATGCGTTTTTTGTGAGATATTTTAGTACCAATTCTGAATAAGTTCGAGATCAACCCTTAAGCAGATTGCAAGTTTTCATTTATGGCATCAAAGTTAAATATTGAGCTTTGGTGTGTTCAGAGACTTATAGTAGAATTTTATGATGACCATTTTTGATGGACATTTTAACCCTCTATAGCACTATACAATGGGTCTTTTTTGTCCCGTATTCACAAAGGGTCAAAACAGACCCATACAATGAAGTGTTAGAGGGTTTAAATAGTCTACAAAAATGTTGCTCGTAGTTTTTTACATAAATCTTTCAAACACATCCTTTACCTTAAATGTAAGGTACACATGGTTTTCTATCACAATTCATTATAAGAATTTGCAAAAAGGGGAAAAAATTAAAACACGCCCTTAAAGTAAAACCAGATTTTAACTTTCAAAACGCCGATAAATGTTATTTTTTTTTTTGGTCCTTTGTACCAGAATTCGTTGTCAGAACCTTGTTATGTTTCTTGTGTTGAATAGTGTTATTAATATTATAATCAGAACGTTCGAAAAACTTAAAAATGTAAAGAAATTTATAAAAAAAAATTCCTAAAAGGATAAAAAAGTTGCACACATATATTTAATAACATTTGTTACTTGCACGTTCATTTTCTTATGGTTTAAAAAGAAAGTAGCTTTATTGAAATCACTTGGGAACAACAAAATTTCAGTTCAACATTTACAATTTTGACATCAACTCATTTTTCATCACTGAAAAACTGGTATCCCAACCGAGTTTAATGTGCACTGAACTCAGCTCCAATTCAGTTTTATGTGTCAGTGAATGATTGAAGAGTTTTGAGTAAACTTTACAGAGCTAGTTTGAAAAATAATACCAAAAATCTTGGCTAAAGAAAAGTAAACTGGCTCACTTCAGTATCTCAAAAATGACAATAGATTTGATGCTGTTCATTGTAGTTAGCTATTTGTCATCATATATGGACATTGTTGTAGTAGAGAAGACAAGTTTACAATTTTTTTTTTTCAACTTTTTATCTTCAAAAGCTTTTTAAGAAAATTCTTTTTTATTCAACTAAAACAGTGCAACATAAGACTTTGCTTATTTATGATCATATTGCTGAAAGTGTTGCACTGTTGTTGCACTCCACTTTTTAACAGCAGCAAGCTTTTCAAATTTAAATGCATTGTCTTGTTTAAGCCACGCGTTACTCTAATTTTGTTTTTTTCGTCACCCGTTTTTAGCAATGAAATGCATATCCTGGCATTTTAGTGGTTTATAGTTCTGACTAAAACTGCAAGTGGCACTTGGCGCTGCGTTCGTTGGTCATTTAAGCGGGATCTAAAATATTGTTTTTTTTTTTTATCCTAATGTGAAAGTCCTGTTTTTTGTTGTTTTTGTGCGGTGTGCTACCGCTTTTTTAAGCATGTCGCATAAAAGTTCACCATAACTCATGCCTAGCAGTGAAATGTGTTGCTTATGTTCGCTGTGAGAATGAATGAGTGAGCTTGAATGTGTGCGGCAGCCTTGCGCCTGAAGGCTTGATGTATGGTTTAAGCCTGTTTGGTGGCAGAACTTTTGAGGCTTGTGGAGAATGATAGCCGCAATTTAAAAAAACCTTTATTTTTTCGTAATATAATAATATATCCCTCCATAGAAACACACAAACACACACACACACACACACACACATACAACCAAAGATATTTTTATAAAGTAATTTAGTATTTTTAGATTGCATTGTTTACAGATTGCATTGCATTACTTACAACAATTGAAAGTTTCCGCTATTTCCTTCATATTCTATGCTATGCAGCATCCGCTACTTTTTCCATACAGCGAACAAGATTTTGTCCTTGTTTTGTTTGCTATATTCTGTGTGTTTTTTTTCTCATATTCTTTTTTGACATACCAAAAAAATGCGAAGAATGTCATACAAAAATTTTAAGTCTATAGCATAAAGTGGATAGCTTTTTTTTCTTTTTGCTAACCGTGTGTCAAAAAGGACTTTTATATCATGTGGACAACAAAATAAAAAAAATTAAAAGAAAAAATTTAAAAAAAGGAAAAAAGGGATTATTATTGTTAGCATAATGATGTTATTGTGGCATTGTAAAAAAATTGAGGGTCAGGCAGTGAGCAACCTTTACATAATTCAAGCTTTTTATTGACTTAAAGCTTTGCAAAGGGATGTATTTTATTTTTTTAAGAAAATAAAGCAAATGAATTGAAATAAATCAAAGTATGCTTAACCTAATTCAGACTCAAATATTTAAAAATCTTTTAGTATAAAGTAGGTAGAAACTACTACAATGTGAAAAAATTAAAAACTGCGTAAATATTTTTGTGTAGATATAGCCAGTTTGAAATGATGACCGAGAACGGTACCTACTTATTTTATGCCGACTCCGAACAGCTAAAGTTCATGTTCTCAAGAAGCTTAACATGTCATTATTTACCCACTGAAATGTGCCATTGTCTCCAAAGAGGTGGCGGGTGTACGAAAAAATGATTTCTATTGAAAAAAACGTTTGCCCAAGGTAAGGTTTGAACTCGAGATCCGTTGGCTCGCACTCAACACACTAAGCACGCACGATCACGGCTACCACATGATATTAAGAAATAATGGTTATCATTAATATCGAGACGTATAGACCGATCTAAATGAAGAACCCTTAATACCGGGGTTTTGGGACAAGAGCTCATCAAATGCAAGTTTGCAGCCAAGGCAAATACTGTGCCTTTTCTGACCGGGCCGACTAAGAGATAAACACTGGCCTTACCGTGATATTGGAGCTCATCATGGTGGAGATTTCTCCAAGCCACAGAGCTTGCTCTGCTCTGGTGACAAAATGAGTAAAAGAACCAGGTGAATACAAACAATAACAAGGAAGAAAGTATACCTGAAGTGCTGAAAGCACTGAACTTCCAGACAGAAAGCAAACGGTGGAAATGCAGTGAATACCAGCCATAGTACTTCTGTAGTTTCTCATAAATCATCCACTTTTTCTAGGGTTATCGGAAGTACCTACGGATAGCGTTATCTACGGATCTGAGATCCATTTACCAGAAGGCATTCTTTGTTTACTAGGAATGTGAACATAACTAGGAATGTGTAGCTGGCACCGATCATGTCTGCTACAAGCAAGATAAAAAAGAAGTTCCAAGCTAAGGCCGACGAGTAGCTTAAACAGCCGGTTATCGAGTCTGCTAACAGAGCTGCCTCGAAGCACAATAGCTGTCAGGATGAAGATGTAAGTGTGTCGAAGTGAGCGAAGGAAGCCGGTAAGTCGTTTCAGAGGGAAACCAACAAACATCCGCCGCACCCACAATGATGCAGGAAGGATCTTCTGCAGGTTGCAATTTTTAAAACAAACTTCAGTAGTTGTAAACGCATCTCAGAGGGGTAGATAAATAACAAGGGCGGTACTTTTCAGCGAACGACTTGAGTCGACGGCTTAAGACTATTAAGAGGATTTCAGAGCGATGAAGTGCGAGAACCAGTTTTCCAAGGAATTCCTGAGTGAATTTATATCTAAGGCAAGAGACGCTTGGAATGCCTGAAGTCTGAAGGTTATCCCGGCGAAGGCTATTTCAAAAAGCCCTCCAAATTTGGAATATTCTAAGGCTTTGTTACTCAAGACTAATCTGGAAAATGATAGCCTTTTAGAAATTCTCTAAAACCACAGCCCCAACATCCTAATTTGGTTTGCAATAGTGATGTATGGAGATCTTTAGTAACGAGATTTTGATCTCCAGGAACCCTAAATTTCATTAGGTTCAACAAAAAAATGTTGGCCATATTGCCGGTGGAGTGATAAAAAGTTCGACCAACCCCCATTAAATTTTGTTCTCCAAAATTATTCGGGAACATACCTTAACCTTATTTCCTTCCTCTAAGGTGGAAAATAAGGTAAGCAAATAATTTGTAAGCTCCCATACAAAATGGATCTTAGTAGAAAATTGCATCTCACCGCTTCAAGGGTGTGGCTAGAAGGTTAAAATTTGTAATTTTTATCTGACTCCCATTGGTTTTTCCCCTCCAACATAACCAACTCTTAAGGACTGCTTTAGAAACTTTTTTATTTTTCTTTTTTTATGAAAATGCGAGACTGACGCACATTAAATTTTCTTCTCCAAATTTATTTAAGGGAATACGTACCCTTTATAGCCACCGTTAATAAGAAATATGAAATTGCAAAAATATTTCTCCCTTCTCATTTCGGACCGATCTCAATGGTATTTGATTCAGGGCTTCTTTTCGAAATCAAGCATAAAATGGCAAATGCGTTCCCCATACATTCGATGAAGAAAAAGTGGAATGTGAGGATGAGTTATCTGATGATGAGATGGACGTATCAATCGAGATGATAGAAGTTGTAAGAAGTTGTAAGTTGTAAGAAGATGATAGTGTGCATAGTGGCGGCAACGGAAATCTGTCATCTATTTAACCGCATTAAATGATTTCCTCCGTGATTTGTTTGAAATACTTTCTTGATGGGAACTGAAGGTATTTGAATTGGAAATATACATACATACATATGTTGAAATTATTGGAATAATAAATAATAAACATAATTAATAATATTCGCAATAAAATTAAAATAATACGCTCGGACCGACTTCCAGCAGATGAACATCGATGCCGTTATTATTTCAAGCGGAAATTGCTATAAAAGTCCTGGAATCTGTTGAAATAATACTTAAAACACTTCGTAACTGTCATCGATTTCTAAATGAGATGCCAGAGCAAGACTTTTATGAGGAAATTAGCTATTGTTTCAATGAATCAATTATAGGTGGTATTCGGAAAGCACATGCTAACGCAAATAAGACTTGGCAACCCAAAATTAAAATGGTCAAAATAACTTCAGTAATTTTGTCCCCTTTTTAATGTATTTTCGCCACAAACTCAAATGACTTTCACTTATATCTTTTTATCTTAATAACATAACGCTATTTTTCATAGCCTTTGTCCATGAAGGAAGGTTAAACTTCTTGTAAGTGAAATTTTCATCGAAATCTATTCAGTTGCTTATGAGTTTACCTTCCACATGTCAAAAATCTTTTACAGTATTAATATAGATAAATAAATAAATATAAAATAACTAGCTGGTACCCGGCGCGTTGCTGCCGTCCTTGTCCAATGGCTGTTCCAGATTGTCAATAGACAAACTCCACTCTAAGTTTCAATATTCTTTGACCAGTATTTCCAAAGCTATTTAATAAAAAAATTTTCTTTTATGGGTGGAGCCACCCGTTTTAGTTTGCGAGTATATTCGAATAGTAGGATATTACCAAATGGTTACTCCAAATCCAGTTTATTTGATCTGTAACCGTTATTTCCAAAGCGACTCAATTTAAAAAATGTGTCTTATATGGGTGGAGCCACACCCACTGTACAATGCCCATTCTAGTCTTCCAGTAGAACACCACCAAATAGTAACTTCATTCTGAGTTAAAATGTTATATGAATTTTACTTCCATAGCTATTCTGTATCAAAAATTCGAGTTGTATGAGCGTATCCACGCCCCGTTTTCCAATGCCAGTGTCTTTTTTATAATTGAAAGACCTGACCAATCAGTTATTTCAAACTGAGCTTTACTGTTATACGACATCAAGTTCCAAATCTATTCTATATCAAAAAGTTTAATTGTGTGGGCGGTGCCATGCCCCCCTTTCTAAAGATCGCTCAAATTTGACAGTCGAAGGGCGCGTGTCAACAGTAAGTTCGTACCGACTTTCATTTATGTGCGATTTAGAACGAAAGTAAAACCGAAAATTTGTTTTCTTGAAAAACTGCCACGGCCCTCATGGGTAGGAAGGAGTTCATACACTAACACCGTGACACGAGATTTTTATATATTAGTTATTCAGTTTTCTGAAAAAAAGTTTTCTTTTACGAAGGTCAGTTTTCTATTTTTCCTTTTTCCTTAATCGCTTCGTGCCGACTCGATTGACGACATTGTCGACTCGAATGACGACATTGTCGACTCCATTGACGACATTGTTGAATCAATTGGCGACATTATCGACTCGATTGAAGATATATCAACTGCATTGACGTAATTTTCGACTCGATTGACAACATTATCGACTAGATTGAAGATATTATCGACTGTATTGACGTCATTGTCTACTTGATTGACGACATTATAGACTCGCTTGAAGATATTATCGACTGTATTGACGTCATTTTCGACTCGATTGACGACATTATCGACTAGATTAAAGATATTATCGACTGTATTGACGTCATTGTCGACTCGATTGACGACTTTATAGACTCGATTAACGATATTGTCAACTTGATTGTCGACATTAACGACTAGATTGACGACATTGACGACATTGTCGACTCGGCTGGCGACATTATTGACTCGATTGACAACATTGTCAACTCGACTGAAAACATTGTTGACTCAATTGATGACATTATCGACTTAGTCATCGATTTGAGTAACAACATTGTTGACTCGATTGTAACATTGTTGTTTTTGATCAATCATTGTTGATTGAAGATATTATCAACTCAATTGACGACAATGTCGACTAAACTGACGACATTGTCGACTCGATTAACGAAATTGTCGACTCTATTGATGACTTTATCGACTATATTGACAACATTATCGACACGATTGACGACATTGTTGACTCGATTGATGACATTGTCGATTCGATTACCGCGTTTGTCAACTCGATTGTTGATATAATCGACTCGATTGACAAAATTAACGACTCGATTGAAGGCATTTTCGACTAGATTGACTACATTGTCGACTAGATTGCATCAATGCATTACTTTATACTAGAAATGAACACACTGCAAAACTTCAGGTACGAAGAAAAAATAAAAACAGAAGGTTTTTGAAGGCATATGGATTGAATCAATGCTTCGAAAATTATTATGGAGTTAAAAAGATTTAGTTTGTTAAAGATTAAGTTGTTTCTAATTGAAAAAAATTTTTTGAGATCAAGAGAATTCTCAGAAAATGAGCAAAATATGTTAAAAAATTATAAAAAAAATTATATAAGTTATAATTTTGGCTAGATTTTTTTTCGATATAGTTCAAACGCTGATTTCTATTTTGTAAAACTCAAAAATTTTTTAAACTATTGCTAAAGTATGTTACATAATTTTGAATTAATTTTTCAATTAGTGCCAAAAGACACTTAGCTTAAGCTTTTTTATTTTTCTGCCATTTATTTTATGAATTTTTACAAAAAAAAAAAACTTTTTTCTGTTGTGCGTTTCTTTGATGTTATAATTAAGTCTTTGGAATTTGAGCACAAAAATGCCGAAACTCATGACTGCGAAGAAAAGAAGATGCGAGAAAGTAGCCAGTGTTACGCTTACTTTTTCAAGCAGCAAAGTACGAGAGTATCTAGTATCTGAAGCACAACGAGAAAACAAAATTCAAAGAAATAACATGCTTTATAGACTTACAAAAATAACATGACTGCAAACATTCACACACACACACACACACACATAAACAGACATACATTAACATTTGGCACAAACAATAATCAGTCGTAGCCGCAGCTGCAACAGCGTTGCTAGCAATTTATCATCAAAATGAGCGCAGTTAAAGGATAATGGATTTTTATCCTGTTCAGCGGTAGCTGTCGCTTTTGCAAAGCTTTTACAAGCAGTCAAGTGAACTTGAAAAAAAATAAAATAAGAAATGAACATGGCTTAAATAAAGTAGAAAGACTTCAAAATGAATTAAATAAAAAAAAAATTGAGACATAAACAAATGTACAAAGGCTGTAGTATGGTAAAGGAGGAAAAAAAAAAGAAAGATATATAGAATATAGAGCACTAGACAACATAGCTCCATATGGTATGCGATATATCGAAGGGACTTTTTTTCTTCTTCTTAACTGCAGCTGTGTGTGCGTGCCAAATGGGCCAATAAGTTGACAGGCAGCACTTAAAAGATATAAACAAACAAACGAACATAAGTTGCTGTATAGCTCTGCTGCCGAAATGTGGCACAAATCAATAGTTCAATCAGGCAGAGGCTGAGTTGCTTCAGCTTAACGCCTGGCTAAGGCAAAGCTCAATGTTTGTGCCTCTGTAAAATGTCTTCGAATGTACTAAATTATTGTTAAATATTCTGTTTGGCTAACAGTCTGACCTTTTTAGTTACTCATCAAAATCATATTATTTCTTATACTAACACTTACCTTAGTTTGCTGAGTGAGCTACTGAAGAAAGATATCCTTTTTATGCCTGCTTTTGCTGCTGCGGCGTTGCTTGAGTTGTAGTTTTTATAACTTAATTTATTTAAGATTTTCTGCTATTTTGCCATCTTTGCTTGCGCTGGCTTGAGTTACAGCTTAATTGTTTTTTAATAAGCTTCTGAGTTGATAATCCCTTTTTATGCTGCTTGACTGCGAACTTTGTTATATTTTTTATGGCATTTTTTGTAGTTGAATTTTTTTTTTGATTTGGAAACTTATTAAGAACTTTTAAATGAATAGCTTTTGTTGGCAAGAAAAAAAAATACAACACATTCTGCACTGCGTTAAACAATGCAGTGCAAAATGGCTGCACTTCCGCTGGCGTTGGTTCCGCGCTTTTATTTTAGCTTTGTGCTATTCTACATTTGGTAGAATTTTTTTTATCTGAATTTATTAGCCTTGAGTTGCACAAAAAAAGCGAAGAAATAATTTTTATGTTGCTGAAGTTTGGATTTAAAAAAATTGTTTCTTACTTCTTTTTGAATTTGTTATACACAGTTTCACTTTGGAAATTATCTAACAGTTGTTAGAACTTCTTATATCATGTTATGTTTATAAGCTTTTTCTGCGAAGTTGTTGTTGCGATCTGTTATAAAAAAAATTTAATTTATTAGTTAACAAAAGCGGCACCTTAACATATACCATCGCAAAAAATTAACGAAAGCACTTTTTTTATGTTTTAATCATTAAAAGCTTTTAAAGCTATTAAGCTTGCCTCTGGCGCAATTTTAAAGTTTTTGTTACACTCTTAGCACCTAAGCCTAAGCCAGCAAAAATTTAAAGTCAATAATTCTTAAAAAAATGTCTACACTTCAAAACAGCTACTGCCACCTTAACTTAAAATTTCAACTTCCATTTTAACTTCTTTCCACTCACTTTAAGTCGTATGACATTAAATTAAGCAATAATTTCATCGTGGTTAAGCATGAAGCCAACATTTTCACGCACACTCCACGCTCTATAATCCTAATTTTATGCGCGCAGTCAAACCAAGAGCTTCATTAAGAAACGCGACACTTCATGCGTCCTGCAAGAATACTCGTCGTTGTAAGTCACATGAAATACGAGCGCCTGCCTGCCATATATATTCTGCCACATGCCGTAACACAACGCATATCCTTTCAATAAAATGAGTTTGATGAAAATTTATAACTTTGCCTTAAGCAGTAGTGAAGGCATGAAAATGAGGCGAATGAAGGGAAAATCACAAAAAAGTTAGAGGCAGCAAGAAAGTGGTAGTGGTAGAGTGAGTGAGAGGGAGTGTGAGGAATGGCAGTTAAAACAGCAACAAATAACAATCTAGGGAAATGTATACGCATACGAAGGAAGAAAGTTTCAAGTGTTATAAAATATTTTCCAAGCATTGCTTTAGACATGCAAAAAATAGGCTTGGTTGGCAATGATTAAGTGATTTAAGCGCAATGCAAGTGATTAAAAGCTGCATTAAGCATATGAAAAGCTTTTAAGCTAATGAATATGGCAACATATTTAGCAATATTGATGATGGGAGCGGCTTTAAAGAGAAGGCAAGAAGATAGACTTTTGAGTTAATTGAACACAATAATGCAAAAGCTTTGAAAAATTCACAATTTATTGCAAATTAGTTTTTAAAATGAACGAGCTTTTGCAATATATAGGCTAAATACTGAGAAATAATTAACTTCCAAGCAAATGTTTAAAGCTTAAGAAAGTTGGAAGAGTTTTAAGTTTTGAATTGCTTTTATTGATGCTTAAAACTAAAGTAAAAGCATAATTCTAGTTACAACTTTGAAAAGCTTTTAAAAGCTTTTAAAAGCTTTCATTCAAAATAAAGCAATAACGTTTTAAATGCCATCAGAGGATGGTTTACTTAAATTTTACGACTTTGACCTTTATAAAAAATCTTGCGAGAGAGCTTTGGAGTTACTTTCAAGACTAGATCGAAAGCTTAAGGAAGTTTAAAGAGTTTAAAGTCTTACATTGTTTGTATTTATGCTTTACATTTATATACAAGCATAACTCTGGCTAAAAACTCGAAAAGATTTAAAAAGCTTTCAAAAGCTCTCATCAAAAATGTATGAATAACGTTTCAAATGGTATCAGACGATAGTTTACTTAAGTTTTAAGAGTCTGACATCTAACAAAACCCTTAGAGAGAGAGCTTTGCAAGTTATTTGTAAGACTAGATCGCAAGCTTAAGGAAGTTTGTAGAATTTTGAGGTTTGTTTTGATTATATTTATGCTTAAAATTTATGTATAAGCATAATTCTGGTTAAAAATTTGAAAAGCTTTTAAAAGCTTTCAAAAGATCTCACAAAAAAATATATGATTTACGTTTCAAATGACATCAGACAATAGTTAGTTTAAATATGTTGAGTCTAATATTTATGAAAAACCTTGAGGGAACTTTGCAAGTTATTTGTAAGTCTAGATCGTAAGCTTCAAAAAGTTTGTAAAGTTTTAAGTTTTGATTTGTTAATATTTATGCTTTAAATTAAAATATAAGCCAAATTCTGGCTAAAAATTGTAAAAACTTTTAAAAGCTTTCAAAAGCTCTCACCAAAAAAAAATGTGAAAAATGTTTCAAATGACATCAGACTATAGTCTACTTTAGTGTAAAGAGTCTGACATAACAAAAAAAAAACCTTCAGAGAGCTTTGCAAGATGCTTGCAAGACTAGATATAAAACTTTTTTAGAGCTTTAAGTTTTGATGTGCTTCTTATTTTCATTCAAAATTTAAGTCTGAATCTAATAGATTAAACGAAGCTTTCAAAAGCTTTTTAAAGCTTTTAACACAAATATATGATTAACATTCTGAAGATATAAGAAGCTAATTTACTTTATTGAAATGAGTCTGCAGTAAATGAAAATCCTAAAAAAGCTTTGCAAGATACGTGCCAAATGCTTCCAAGACTAGATCGAAAGCTACAGCAAGTTTGTAGAGTTTTGAGTTTTGAAATGTTTCTAGTTATTATTTAAATGTCAGTATAAACATAGTTCATAGCTTTTAAAATTCAAAAATCTTCTAAAAGCTTTCATAAAAAATGTCTGAATAACGCTTCAAATGACATCAGACGATAGTTAACTTAAATTAAAAGAGTTTGATGTTCTTGAAAAGTTTTCAGAGAGCTTTGCAAGATGCTTGCAGGATTATATTGAAAGTTTTATAAAGCTTCTTAAGTTTAAATTTGTTATTATGTATGCTTAAAATTTAAGTTCAAGCCAAATTCTGTTTAAAATTTTGAAAAGCTTTTAAAAGCTTTCAAAAGCTCTTATGAAAAGTATATAAACAACGTTTCAAATGACAACAGATGATAGTTTTCTGAATATGATAAGCCTAATGTTTGTGAAAAACTTCAGAGAGCTTTGCAGTATGCTTGCAAAAAGCTTGAAAGACTAGATTAAAAGCTTAAGAAAGTTTGCAGAGTTTCAAGTGTCGAATTGTTGTCATTGATGATTTAAATTTAAGCATAAGCATATTTCTAATTTAAGCTTTGAAAAGCTTGAAAAACTTTTAAAATTTAAAAAAAAAAATTTAAAATTTTAAAAGAGCTTTTAAAAGATTTCAACTAAAATGTATGAATAGCGTTTTCAAGTTACATCGGAGAGCTTTTTAAGATGCTTCCAAGTTGCGTGCAGGTCTCAATTGAAAGCTGAAGAGAGTTTGTATAGTTTTATGTTTTGAGTTGTGTTTTTTTAATGCTTTAAATTCATGTAGAATCATAGTAATGGCTTACATTTTGAAAAGCTTTTAAGAGCTTTCATCAAAAATTTAGGATTTCTACCAAAATATTTATTAAAAAATAAAAAAAAAGATTATTTCCTTGAAACTACGTTAATATTATACGTAGTTAATGTTGCTTAAATTTTTTAAAATATAAAAGAAATTAAGCAAAACTAAGCTTTGGATACGTTTCGTAAGCTTAAGATAACTTAAAAAAAAATTCAGTTAAAAGCTAACTTTTTAAATCACTAGAAAAGATTGAATTTGAGAGCATTTAAGAAAAAAAAACAAAAAGTTTTTAACAATGAAAGCAATTTTTAATAAAAAAGAAAACCAGTTTTTTTCAAAACAGCTTTTCAAACTTTCAATGTTATGTATATGTTGTTGAATTTTTTTTCATTTAAAAAAAAAATCACTAAAAAAACTTTTTTTTTGGGAATCAAATAATAACACAAAAAAGCTTTCTTTGATAATAGCAATAAAAAGAAGCAATTATCAAAGTCAAAAATGAAAATCAACCCATTAAAAATAATTTCAAAGCTTTAAAAAACATTCTATTTAATTGCACATTATCATTTAAAGCTAGACTTAAAGTGTCCTAACTTTCAAAAGTTTTTTTAAATATTTTGTTTATTCCAAAGAAAGTTCTTAATAAAACATCAAAGAAGTTTGTAAATTATTCAGCAAAACCGTTTTAAAGCTCTAGCAAACTTGAGACAACTTTTTTTTAATAAAAAATAAAAAAATTGTATGCTTTAAAATAGATTCTGAAAATAACTTTTTGAAAGCTTTGAAGTTAATTTTGTTTGCTTTTTTTCATACTTACTCAAACTGGCATATTTTTCTTTATCCTATTTATTTGCAAAAAATATTAAATAACGTTTAAAAGTTAGTTAAGCAAAAGCAAAAATTTCTATTGTTAACAGTAAAAATTCTTAAAAATTCTGCTGCCAGCTACTTAACAAGGTTGTCTCATATCAAAAAAAAAAAACTTCTAAGATTACAAAATAGTTACATAAAACAAAAAGAAATTTGAATAAAATTTTCAACTTATGATTCCTGTTGTTGTTGTTGTGCTGTCCTTTTTTCATTTCTTTTCTTCGCCTCACAAACCATGTCAATGTCGAGCTTGCTGCTTTGTTTACCTAAAGCTCTCTTGCAAGCTCGATTTGTGGTATTTGTATAGGAATTTTTTCTTTGGAATCTGCTTTTTGTGTTAGCGTTTTGGTTTTAGCTGTTGTTCTTGTTGTTGCTGTGCTTTGTTTTATGCAACTATTTGTTAAACGAAAAACGTGGTAGATGATAACCAGCATAGAAAATAAAGAGAGAAAAAAAAAAATATAAATAAACAAACAATGGCATCAAGCAAGGCACAGGAGCAGCAAAATACTTGAGCATTTAATAAAAGCAGCAGCAGCAGCAGAAATGATAGCAAAATGCACACCACCATCACCATCACCACCTACGGTAAACAAATGAAGAAGCTTTTTTTTGCAGGGCAAACAAAATAGAGCAAAATAAAGTAAAATAGAATAAAATAAGAATTCATGTCATCATCTGAAGGACTCAAACAAAACTTTTTATGTGAAACAATAAAAATAAACAAAGAAAACAACAACTGAATATGGAGCATAAAAATGCACAGAACAGCAGTGAAAATGTTAATCACAACAATAACAATAACAACAACAACAACGTTTTGAAGTTTGTCGAAAATGCCAAAAACATAACATGGAATGCCAGTTCGAGAGAGAGAGAGCAAAAAGGTTGCGACACGCATTCTTAAGAAGTCATACACAGAACACACACACACAAACTCACACGCACACTCTTCAGAATAGATAATAACATAAAAGCACTTATTTTCACATTTTCCACATTTTTGCTTATTTACTCGAGTCATGGGATGGCATAAAAAGCGATTGAAAAACAAAAATGCTAAACAAAAAAGGTGTAAAGGTGAAGAATTCAAGGTGGTTACGTGCATTGGTAGCGACAAGCTGCAAGATCAACCAACTTCAGTCATGCAATCAAAAGCTACGTTGAGGTAAAATAAAAAAATTTTCTGCCCTTAGTCAAACAATCAGCGGGTCATGCGTGTTTTATTCCACGCAGGTAAATGCTGGTATCAGCTTGTCAAAGCTGGTGGAAGATTTTGAAAGCTGGTTAGGCTTAAATAAAAAAATACGGTTAAAAAATTGAGTGCAACGCATTTCATAATACATATGTTAAGCTTGAGAATGATGTAAAAACCAAAAACATAAGAAGAAAAAAGCTTTCCTTTTGGCGTGACAGCGAGAGTTGAAATAGGCTTCGTTCTTTAGTACATTTACTTCTGCCTGGCAAGCCCTAAAAAGGTTTTTTAAAATTTTCGAAGTCTTCGTATTATAAGTTTTTGGCATTGAGGTTCGGATTTTTTATGGCGGAAAAAACCAACGCGGAATTATACGCGCCTTTTAATGCAAAGTAAGCAAAAATGACCATCTCACAAGTAGGCAAAAGTCTTTTCTCCAGATTTGGAAGTTGTGTCTTTCCCAGTCATTACATCTTATACCAAAATAGAACTCGCTAGTTAGGGAATTATCCACCATCATCTAGGGAAGGAGAAGATTAGTGTTCTCTAAGCCACTTTGAAACTATAATGCGGACATATTTTACTTCGTCAGGCAGAAGAGCGTTGTGATAATCTCAGAAAAACGTGGGCTTAATAAAACATGAAGTTATATCTGCTTACTTTTGTGACTCAGAATGATAGACCTCCCTATTTTGATAGGAGTACTTTTGGGTCACTGTTTAATAAGCACAGAAGAAAAGTAGTAGAAGAAAATATGGAGTATCTGCTATGCCTTAAGCAGCACTTCCCGGCAGCAATCATAGAAAATTTAACCGAGCTTCATCGATAGTTTTATCAAATAAACTTAATGGTTCCACGTAGGGCCAAAAATATAACAAAAAAATGTAAACGAGATTATGTGGTCGCACAATGGGACGTGGCTGAGCGTGCGAAGTCTTTGGCGTGCAAGTCAACGAACCTCTGTAGCCCGAGTTCAATGCTCAGATCTAAGTAAAAGTTTTTTTAATAGAAATTAATTTATCTGATCGGCTGTCACCTCTCTGCAGACAATGTCGTACCACAGAGATTAACAATGTTTCTTGGGAACATGAACATGAACATGAACACGTGTAAGAAAACACAAAAAGGAGCAGCAACATCTATGTTCCTGGTAAACATACACAAAACATACTTTAGTGCTGGTGAAAACTGGCCAAAGCTGGTAAAAGCTTGTCGAAGCTGATTAGAGCTTGTCAAAACTTGTGAAAGCTTATAACAACTGGTTGGTATTCTTTTATTTAAAAACATAGATTTATTATACCTCAGACCTGAACAGGTCGGGCTATATTAACGTTGTGCAAATATTTGAACCGCAAAGAATTTGGCGAGTCTGGTATAGAAAAGTATATATATTCTTGAATAGCGGCACCACTTTAGTCAATTTTATCCCTGTCCGTCTGTACATCCATTCGTGTGTTATCCATAAACACAGAATAAGAAGACGTAGTTAAGATAAATGCATGAAACTTGATACAAATGGACTCTAGAATCTGCAATCTTGATTATTTTTGAAATCCGCCGATGGATATGCCTACACCCATAAAACCATAAAATTGAAATCACTAATGTACTTCTAATATAGCTACAGAAATAAAACTTTATATATACACATTTTATATCAAAACTAGGATTTATAAAAAAAATGGGCGCCATCCAACCACAAACACGCCTACTTCCAATACAACACAGAATAGTTAGAACACTATAAAGGAGTTTATATGTAGGCGACAGGCATAAAACTTGGTTTTTGTATATGTTTCATCAAAACTGATATGTATATAAATCATACGCCCATGGACATGCCTTCTTAAAATACAACATTCAAAAATTAAAACTCTATAAATAGGTTTATAATTTTACATCAATCTGCATCAATCTATTTTTTACATCAAAACGAAGTATTTAAATAACGATCTTCTTTTACGTATATAAATAATGATTTTTCCTGCGCTGATGGACACGCCCACCTCCCATGGAAACTAACAATTGAAAACTCTATAGAGGTTGATATTTGAGTTGGAGGCATAAAACTTGGAAAACTTGGTGTGTAAGTCACATTAAAACTAAAATGTATATAAAAATGAGCTTTATTTGCACAAGGACACGCCTACTTTCTATACCATTATTAAATATTGAAAAAGTAAGTTCAGGGTATTTCATAGTCAGGCTGGATGGACTTTAGGCTTTCTTTATATTTTAAAATATGAGCGTCTAGTAAGACACATCGAAAAATAGTTGACGTGTTGGTATTTGAAATAAGAGTTTAGGTCGAGAAAATAAAATCAAATATATTTTTTTAAAGTGTACTTCTCTCTTTAGTAAAAATTTTTTAAGACCTGGTTGAAAAATATTTATGGGAACCTCCACAAAAAAGTATGCAGTAAGTATGATTTGTAACAAGACATTAATTTTTATAATATATTTTTCTTGACAACAGGGTGTCCCAAATCAGTTTTGTTAAGATATTTTTTTTTAAGAAATTTTAAGAATTTTTTTTAATAAAAAATTTTTAGTAAAAAAATAATAAAATTTGTCAATGCGATATGAAAGCATGTTATATGTAATGCATTTTAAACTTTTCACTGATTGCAATATGTTCAATAACAAGAAGGATATAAAATTTTTAAACTTTTAAAATTCTAAACAAATTTTAATGATATCTGAAACACCTTGTCGTACTTAGAATAAGAATTTAAGTTGCAAACTCGGTACAGTCCTGTTAGGACCTGTTTGAAAAACTGTTTTTTAACCCACGAGCATACTCAGTACTGTGACAAGTGCAACTTGATTTTTGTGTTTACTTAACCAGAGGAGAACTCTGTTGAGCATTTTTGTGAATTAAAGGGGCTAGATTCCGACAGATTTATAAAAACAAACAAAAATATAAATAAAAAGCAGCAGCAATTTTCATGTTTCTGTTAAGCAAGAAACCAAGAGCTAAATTAAAGTCTTAACAAGCAAAAAATAAATATACTTTGGTGCTTGTGAAAGCTGGTAAAAGCTTGTCAAAGCTGGTAAAAAATGTTTAAAGCTGGACAAACCTTGTACAATCTGATGACATCTAGTTGGTTTGCTTTTATTTAAAAACAAAGATTTTGTGGCCACTGAAATGCTTACAAAAGCTAAGGAGAGCTCGTGCCTTTTTCAACTTTAAAC
The DNA here is from genome assembly GCA_958299015.1 of Tetanocera ferruginea. Taxonomy (NCBI): domain Eukaryota; kingdom Metazoa; phylum Arthropoda; class Insecta; order Diptera; family Sciomyzidae; genus Tetanocera; species Tetanocera ferruginea. The sequence continues at coordinate 82,264,886 of OY282644.1, read as the reverse complement.
AATCAATTGAGTTAAAAAAATTTATAAATAAATAAATTCTTGGATTGATAAATGCTATTAATCTGTTGTCATACTCGATAAGAGTATTTATAAATTTTTAGCTTTCCTTTTTTTAGACAAAATAATAACAAAAAAAGCTTGTACAAGCTGTTTAGAGCTTGCAATGATTCTGCTTTTTTAATGAAAAATTATGTATAAATTCTTTTCGCTGCATATTCAGTTCTTGAAAGCTGGTAAAAGCTTGTTGAAGCTGATTAAAGCTGCTTAGAGCTTGTGAAAACTAATGAAAACTGGCTGGCATTATTTTATTGAAAATTAAAGATTTTTGGGGGAATAAAGAATGCATTTAGTCGTCCTGAAATGATTATGATCTTAATTTGAAGGCAACATTAGCACAGTGCACTGAGTGTAGAGCTTTTCTAACATTTTTTTTAAAAGATGAATACTTCGAAATCTGTTTCAATAGTAGATGAGAGTACTCATATATTACATACCTATTGATAAAATTGTAAAATTTAAGAAGAAACTAGTAAGGTATATCTTCGACTTGGCCGAAGTTAAAATACCCACACGGGCGATTCGTAAGGTTGCAAAATTGTAGCTCTTTTTGTACGAGATTTAAAAAATTCAACTATTATTATGACATCTAAAATACATTCACATCAAATTGTTTTCCTGCAGAGTAAAGACAAGCCTCTTTATCAAGTCTTCAATTTTGGGGTTGCATGAGAGCTGGGCGTGTACTTGGGTGGAAGACGTCAATTTTTCTTACATGTCGCAGTTTTGATATAAAATATAGGATATGCGGGAAATGGCTGTGTTCGTAAACTTTTCTTGCACGATTTACAAAATACAAATCTATATTATTTATAGAGTTTTAAATTTTGGGGTTCTAAGAGAGGTAAGAGTATACATCGGTGGATGACGCCCATTTTTCTAACATGGGTTAACTTTGATATAAAGTGAATAAATAACTATTTTCACTTTTGTAGCTTCGATAGCCTATTAATATATAGTTTTCAATTTTGGGTTTGTATGGGAGGTAGACGTGTTCGTTGGTGGATGATGCCCATTTTTCTAACACACCTTAGTTTTGACATAGAACGCACAAGTACTGAATTTATGTAGTGTTTTTTAAATAGTAGCCTCTTAATAGAGTTTTAATTATTGAAGTTGTATGGGAGGTAGGCGTGGTTTTCATCCGATTTAGCCCATTATCGAACTTGATCTTCGTTTTGTAGAAAAAGTGCAAATATCGAATTTTAGTACGATAGCTTCAAAATAATGGCTGAAATTGTGTCCACAGACAGACGGACAGGCAGACGAACATGACAAAATCAACTCAGGCGGTGATGCTGATTAAGAATATATATACTTTTTTATACCTACCACGCCTCCTTATGGGCGTTACACACGTCGTGATAAAATTATATATTCAGAATTCGAATGATTCTGCTTTTATAAACTAAACTGTACTGCATAATAACTTTCCGCTACAAATCCGCTAGCTGGTAAAAGCTGTTGAAAGCTGGTAAAAGCTGATGAAGGCTCTTTTTTATAAATTCAGCTTTGTTGAGCTTTTAAAGTACGAAAAATGCGCTAATATTGATTAGTATGGATTTTATTTTTGTGCTTTTGTTTTGCCGTACAGAAAAAGCTTTGTTTGATCACATATTAAAAATGATATACTTTTTAGTATTTTTTTTTAGTATTATGTAAATAGGCACATTTAAAAATCATTTGAATCTTGGCGGCTTATTGTAAACTTTTGAAGCAAAATATAATGCAGACAAATTGTTTCTTCAAAGTTTAGACAAATACAAAAGGCACTTTTATTTTATGACTTAAGTTCATGGTCCTTGAATATTTAAAAAAATCTTTGGCAATTAATTAAAAAAAAAACAAAAAACGGAAACTTTAAAGTTTACATCGCTTTTCGTTCACTAAAAACTCAAATCTTAAGTGATTAATGTAACTGCTACCAAGTTACTCTTATGACAAGAGCGTAGCTATGAAGCTGGTGAAAGCTGTTGAAAGCTGATGAAAGCTGGTACAAGCTGATGAAGGCTTAGTTTTTATAAGTTAAGCTGTATTGAGGCTTTCAAGTACGAGAAATGAGCAAATTTTGATTAGTATTGATGTTTTTTCTTGCGCTTTTGTTTTGCTTTTCAAAAAAAGCTTTGTTGTTCAAATATTATCAATGATATACTAAAAAGAATTATATGAATATGTACATTCAAAAATCACTTGAATCTTGGCTATTTATAAAAATTTTTTGAATCAAAATATAGTGCAGATGAATTGTTTTTTCTTAGTTAAGACAAATACAAAAGGCACTTTTATTTTATGTCTTCATTTCTTTGTTTTTGAATATTAAAACAAAATCTCTGGCAATTAATTGGAAAAACACAAAAAAAGGAAACTTGAATGTTTACAACGCTTTTCGTTCACTGAAAACTCAAAGCTTTACTGATTAATGTAACTGTTACTAAGGAAGTCTTATGACAGGATAAACTACAGCTATGAACAACAATAAGAAAAACAACAACTAAGTCAAAGTTAATTAGCCAACATTGTTACAATCAGAGCACGAAGGACACTTGTATTCAAAGCTTTATATATTGCAGACGTTTCGAAAAAAATATTAATATATTCTAGAAGACAAAATCATAAACAAAAACATGTGTAGCTGCAGTTGTGTGTATGTGTGTGTTTGTGTGTAAGTGTGTTTACAAAGCAAAGGACATAAGAATGTAGGTGCACGTAACGGAAATCTGCGCTCAATGCTCTAAATACTGACCACAATTATTTTCATGTCCTGACCTGACAGATTTTTGTGCTTATTGTAAGCATGCATTTTGGCTAAATTGCATATGCATAGTCAACACATACGCAAACACACACATACTTTGCTATAAGCTTTACTGAATTGCGAAGCTCATTCATCATAGCAGCTGCACAATAGTTGTCGCTACTTTTTGGGCAACGAGTCACGGACAAAAAGTCACGTTTGAACATTTACCATGAATAGTTACTTGTCTTTGTTGTTGTTGTTGTTGTTGTTGTGTCAGCTGTAGTTTTCAAAAACTATGTGTCTGTGTGCGTGTGTGTGTCTGAGTATGCGCGCATAACAAATGATGTAAGCACAAAATTTATAATTAATAGCAGGATGCGCGTACGCAGTATCCAGTCTTATGACAAGGATAACAGAGCGTTAGAAAAGAAGCAGCACAACTGCAACGACGTGCTTCATTGCTTTAGTGCTTGTCTGTAGAAGTAAATAAATTTCATAACATGCTTAGAATTAGTATTTTTTCACATGAATAAACGGAAATTTTTAATGAAACTTTAGGTGATAAGTCAAAAAATAATAGCAGAGAATAAAATCAATGCTCAAATTTAATAAAAAACAATTGAATTTCTAACAATTGCTTTTAATTTGCAATATAAACAGTCATGTTGACAGTATTACTTAATTTAAGAAACACAAGAAATATATTTAAGTAAAAAAAAAAAAATGATAAAATCCTTTTTATCTGTCTCCAACAGAAGACAAATTTTAAATTTGATCATCTTAGCAGCTCAATGATACCAACATTTTTGTGCTACTTTCCGTACAATTGAGTTTTCAAGATGCTTTTGTATGAACTAAGCTTGCTCTACATTCGACATTCTATGGAATTAAAATAAATAAATGTTACTCATACCACGTGTTGTTCGAATAGAAATGAAATTTTCTGCAACTCTTAGTTACTAAGAGCTAAGCTTTGCCAATTTGAGAAATTTTTTTTTGCCAAATTTTTGTTTATTTATTATAAAAATATGCCGTCTATATAGAGTGATATAGAATTAGAAAAAAATTCTTATCAAAACTCATCAGGAGCACAGGCATGGCAGCAGGCAACTATTGCAACTGCTGAAGCCAAAATTGAGCATTATACGAAGCTAGCTAGATTTGTAAAATTGTGTTTGCCAAAGAATTTGGCCAACAACAGTAGCAACAACAACAGCAAAAACAAAGAGTAACGCTTACAAGACCACAAGCACACATACGCAACACACAAACACACTCACACATTCCCATGCATGTTAACATGTACAGACATATCTGACACTGCAGAGATTTCTATGCTTGCTTGCTTGCTTGACGTTTCGGAAGCACAAAAAGATGTTAGTTCCAAAAATTGCTCTAGATACGCTCGCATACATGCATAGATTTTTCTGAGCGCCCATGCCAGCAAAGGGTAAAACAAAAAATTGTTGGCCTTAAATAAAAAAATTTGCTTCTTTCTATGTGTGCATGTGTACTTCACAGAAGCAACAAAAAACAAAAAAAGAACAGCACATGTACATCAAACAAAAAGCGAACAAATTAAAAATCTTTGTCGGTGTATGTGTGAGTATGATTAAATATTGATTTTTAAATACTTGCTTGAAAAAACAAAAAAAAAAAAATGAAATACGAAAGTAACTAAAACTTTTTGAACTTAATTTTGGTTTCTTTTTTTTGCAGATTTTAAATAAGCTTAAATTATTTAGCAACGTTTTTTTTTTGTTTTATTTTGTTTGAATTTCGGCATGAAAAAAAAACAGTTTGATAAACTTTAAACGCAGCTGTTTATGTGTGCGTGCGTGTTTAGCTGATAACATGTCATAAATTTTCAGCTCTTCTTCATTGCAAATTCATGCATGAATTGACCAGCATTTTGAGAACTTTACATAACAGCAATTTGTTTCTAACTTCTATACTCAGAGGGGTAAAAAACGTAAAAAATAAAAGTTTACAACAAAATAAAGCATGCAATCAAAACCCTTTTTACTGTTGACAAAAAACACCGTTGAACACAAAAACTAATAATAAGGTTCCAACAACAAAAAAACATATATGCGTGACATTCTGAAAGTTTACGTCTGAGTTTTATTTTAGGACGAGGGTTCAAGTTGCAGCTTTTTGTACATTCCCATTCTGAATTGGCATAAGAAACCATGTGTTCCTTACATTTTAGGTAAGAGATGTCTTTGTAAGATTTATGTAAAATACTACTAGAAACATTTTTGTGCAACATTTTAACTCTCTAACTTATCAAGATATGGGTCGTTTTTGTGCATTTGTTGAGATGTTTAAAAAAATACACATAAAACATTAATTTAACGGACTTAAATGTTCTACAAAAATATTTGTCATACAATTCCACTATAAGTCTCTGAAAAACACCTAAACTAAAAATTCAACATGAATGTCATAAATAAGTAAAAACTTAATATATGTTTAAGGGTTTATTTCGAACTTTCTTTCGATTTCGAAAGAAAGAAAATTTAGAAGGTAAGGTTGTGTAAACAAATTGATACGTAAAATTTCACTTTAAGTCACCATTTAAAATATAGCACTTTACGTAACATCTATTAATAAATAGTTGAGTTAAAATTTGAGTATTTAAGTAAGCATTACGTTATTAAAAACTTTTTAGCCTATTCACAAATATACCAAAAGAAACCTTAAATTGAAGTGTTAGAGGGTTAAAAAATTCCACAAAAATGTTACTCATAGAATTTTACAAAAAGCTATGCAACACAACCTACGCCTAAAATGTAAGCTTCACACGTTTTCTTTATGGCAATTTACCAGAACAATGTGCAAAACTAGCCAACTTTAAACCTTCCCAAAAACTGAAAACTCCCACGTATATTTTATTTTTGTTTCCTCTGTTAGAATATTTTGTTGGAACCTTTTTATCTTGGAAAACAGTTAAATTTTGCTAAAGAGTGCAATTTAATGTTTGATAAGAAAGTCACATTTTTTTTTTATTTCCTTGCATTTCATTTGAATTGCAGTTTTGTATTTTTTATAAACCTTATCCTGTTGCTCTGCAACTTTTATTAAGAATATAATTATAAAGTAGTATTCACTTAAATTTGCTTTTTTAACTTTCCTTTTTTATTCTCGAGTCTTCGCGTCATTTCAATTGTTGGCTGAGTGCTTTTAAAACTTATTGAAATAATTGTATTAAGTGCAGCTGCACTGTGTAAATAATGTTTCGATACATTTTTTTTTCCATCTTCGTTTTCTAAAATATGCAGCTCAATTGCTTTAGACTGCTATTAAAAAATAGTTTATGATTAATTTTTTTCACGCTAATATTAACTGTTTAGGTGCAAGACAGTGGCGTAGCGAGCATAACTGGCGCCCGGGGCAAAACAATTTTTTGGCGCCCCCAAATGAAATAATGAAACAAAATTAGGATATATTATATATAATTTTTAATATTTAGTACAAATAATTATAATACACTTATTAAATAACATTAATACAAAAAACACTATGCGTCAAAATCAGAAAAAGGTTCTGTACACGACAGTTCATTATATTTTGTTATAGGTTTAGGGTCTCTTAAGACGAAAATCGAAATTGCCTGATATTTTTGACCGAAAAAATAAAAGTCACAAAATAACTGTTATGTTTGACCGATAAAATAAAAGTCAAAAGTAACCGTTATTTTTGTCCGAAAAAATAAAAAGCAAAAATAACAGTTAATTTTTAACTTTTATAGAATCAGTCGAAAATTTAAAAGGCACTTAATATTCGTGAAGCTGAGGCCATTTGTATCATAATGGTTTATTTGAAAAAGTCGTTCGACAATATTTTTATTGTGTCTTTTTCATTTAAAAATTGTAAAATAACAGTTATTTTCGGTCCCTGGAAAAAACTCTCTCTAGTTATCTATGAACTGTCAAGTTTAAACAGTTGAAACTTCTCGAGCCTAATCAATTGTAGGTATGAAAACTATTTTATGTTCGCCAGTGCACCTGTCAATACCTGTGCGATGATTAATTAAGTTTTTAGGTATTTCAAAACTAACCACCTTCCATTACAGATATCTCTTTTGGTATTGAAATTTCGAAGAAGTATTATAATTCTTCCAATTTCGAGGTTTAACTTATGCAGTGGCATTCCTGAAGGATAAAATTCATTCAAAAACTCGGCAGGGTAATTTTGTTTATCGTTATCATCACTGTCTTCAATTTAATCCGTGCTCAAATCTCTCACTGTGTCACCAAATAAAATATTAAGAACTTGCTCGTTGACTTCGTTCACATCGGAATTTTTTTGGCACAGAATAGCAATTTTGGAATAACGGTCGATGTTATTCGGACTGAAAGTATCACCAAAAATCTATTTAACCTAATCAATGGACTTGTCCATTATATTGGACACTTCGGAAATTTTTTTTTTTTATTTTCCAAAGTTTTTTTCTAAAATCAAATAGGTTGGTGCTATGAAGTGAAGTTGTGCCAACATGACAAAAATAATTTAAGGGAGATATATAACGTTTAACTTAGTTGAATTCGATTTTATGCCCAACAGTAGCCTTCCATTTTTTTATATCGCGTGTTAATAAATTTTGCAAATAAAGTTAGTATTGTGATTGGTGTGCAAAGTATAATTTTTTTTTATAATAACAATTGCATAAATAACGCATTTGCATGTGTCTCCGGTTGTTTTAGTTGAACTAAAATATTATAATACAACGTTATCGTGGTTTTGTCCATTATATTAGACAGCCTGCCAAAAGCAAAGCAGCTCATATAAAAATCAGAGGAATGTTTTTTAATCTTTTTATTGCTTAAATGATGGGAATATAAGCTCAAAAACATTTTCCACGATTATTCTAGGCAAGCCATTGAAAGGGTTAATAAGCGAACCTTTACAAACAAAATGATCGGGAATTTCTATGATATCTTCATCTCCATTTCCTAACTTGAGTAGCTAATCACTAAAACTTGGATCAGAAAACCGAACATTGTGATTTAATTCTAGCAATTCCAATTGACACCAACGTCACTGAATGTAATAATTGCTGTTCAGTTTATGCAGACCGAATAGGTTCTGGTTCTGTAAATTAAGAAGCACTGTAATAGCAAGACATGATGTTTGATGTATAGTAGAGTTGAGGAAAATGTCGATAGTCTTCAAGTACAAAGATTTCCAATACATAATTTAATAACAGGTTCTGGTCCAGGCTGAACAGGTTTTAAAAGGTTTAGTAAGTACAAAAATTTCAAATGGATAATTTTACAACAGGTTCTGGTCCAGGTTGAACAGGTTTTACGATATAAAGCAAAAGGTTTAGTAAGTACAAACATTTCAAATGGATAATTTTACAACAGGTTCTGGTCCAGGCTGAACAGGTTTTACGATATAAGGCACGCAGCAGGACGCTTGTCTTTTATATATTAAGATTATTATTAAGAAATCATTTGTACAGTAAGAACTTAGTTCTTTTATAGTACTACATGAAGCATAGTATTAATCATTAAAATATACTATATTATATTACATAATTATAACAACAAGTAGAATAAAGAAAAAATAAAATAAAACAATTAAAATAAAATATTTAGAATAACACACAAAAAAATATTAATTATTTATAAGGTTACGAGTAATATTTATCTTAATCTATTTCAAATTTAGCTTAAAATATGAAAATAGAAACTTAAGAGATTTAAAAGACTAGTTCTAGAGATGAAAGATAAGAATAGGAAAAAAAATAAGCAAGACTAAGGATTAGAAAAATAAGATCAGATAGATTGTCTAAAAGTACCTCTCCTATTGATTTCCCTTATCCTACAAGGCAGGCTATTCCAAAGCTTAATAGCGTTAATAAAAAATAGACGAGACGAATTAAACGAATTATACCTAGGAACTATAAGAACATGACTTCTTCTAGATAATAAAAAGTGAAGTTTGTCATACAGGTAGAAAAGAGTTTTCATATAAATGAGCTTATGTAAATATATACAGTTACGCGCTTTAAGATATGCTGTTAGTTCACATTCAAGCATTGTATTTCTAAAGGTAGATAGATGGTAAAATTTTCGTAAGCGTAAATATACGTAGCGTGTAGCATAATTAAAAGCAATTTGTAGTTTTAAAAGAGAGGATGAGTCAAGTTTATTATATACTATTTCTGCGTATGATATTATAGGTAAGATCAGTTGTATTACCAGTCTACGTTTTATTTCTATAAGAGTAACACAAGCGGACATGCTTAAATTGCGTAGGACATAATAAACTTTTTGGACAACAATATTAATATTATTCGACACAAGATAAAGAAGAATTAATGCAGAAACCTAAATTTACTATTTTCGATACAACAGTTAGCTTACTATTTCCAATAAACAGATCAGGAACGTCATTAAGACAAGTTTTACTCTTACAAATAGGTAGGACATATGATTTAGCAGCATTTAGTTGCTGACCATTACTTTTAGACCAGTCATTAATACTATTGAGGTCATCATTTAATCGGCAACATAGGTCATCAAGTATTCCAGTTCGTCTAGAAAGATAGAGCTGGACATCATCGGTGTAAGCATGAACATGGTGAAAAGCGGAGGACCAAGTATGGAACCCTGAGGAACTCCACATGAAACATTTTTATAAGAAGAAAATTCGTGGTTAACTTTAACTCTCTGCATTCGATTATTTAAATAACTAGACATAAGATTAACAGCACTATCACAGAATCCATAGAAAAACTTAAGCTTCTGACACAAATATTTATGGTTAACTTTATCAAAACTTTTTTTGATTCAAAAGCTTTTGAAAAGTCAAGTAAACAGAGTAGAGTCATAGAACCAGCATCAAATTCGGGTCGAATGTCATCCATCATATTTACTACTGCAGAAGAGCATTCATATCCTGACCTAAAACCAGACTGCAAGGGTGATAATAGTTTTTTCTCAAATAAATATTTGCTACACTCAGAAAAATATCAACTGAATTATTAACAGTCGGCCGCTGTTATTTCAAAACACTGTTCGATTGAATGATTTGCGTTTAAGTAAACAATTTTCTTTGTTGAATGAACGTTTCAAAGTATTTTTGTGCTGTTAAAATCATCTGTTGAAATCTTTTTGTGCTTATATTGAATTGTCAATTTTTTCTAAGCAATAGTTTTTATACACAGAGGGAAAAACCTATGGACTCAATACATAAATTTATGTACTCATCGCATAGTTTTCTGCACACAAAAATTTTACATTTTCCATGTATTGAGTACATGTTGCAATCTCTATTGACTACATAATGCTTTAAAGCGGTTATGTAGTCAATAAAGAATTTTATGTACTCAACGCATAAATATGTGTCGTGAATTTATGGATGTATGCGGTCAGTACATTCACACTGTACTCATCGCAAACTGTTACAAATAATTTTATGCAATGAGTAAAGATTTTATATACGTATTACATAGATTATTGACTCAGTACATATATAATTTACTCATTACATATTTGGAGTACATAATTTTATGCAATGAGTACATACATTATTTACTCATTACATATTTTAAATGCATAATTTTATGTAATGAGTACATACATAATTTACTCATTACATATTTTTAGTGCATACATTTATTTAATGGGTACATCACCCAAATCACCCTCTTAACAAATGCAATAAATAACTTAATAAAGAAATGACTAGATTTCACAAAATAATTGCCAATGACTTATAGAAACCCAGCCATTTATTTCTTATCCAATCATCGCTTTTGTTCTAGAGTACAGTGGATAAACTCTGATTTTCTACAGGCTTTAGAGGTGTTGCTTATTTGAAAATCAAGAAACGAATGACATAAAACAACAAAATCGTGTGCCGATGTGCAACAGATACGTATACTGAGTCCATATGTTATGTACTGAATAAATATGTCACTTCAATCGTATAAGGGGGACGTGTACTGAGTCTATATTTTATGTATTGAGTACATTTATTACTTCCATTGATGTGTACACGTCCGCTGTACTTAGTCTATAGCATATGTACGATGTCGTGTTGCAAGCGAGAAATGTACTGAGTCTATATTTTATGTATTGAGTAAAGTTTTTGTAAAAAATTACATAACACGTTGATTGAGTACACGCTGTTTGTATCTATTGAAGTCTGCTTTGTATTCAACACATAACATGATGTATTGAATACATTTTTTATTCATTTTAAAAAGTGAATAAATTGATATGTAGTCAGTACACGCTCCCTTTACTCAGTAAATACTGCTCTCGTGCGTTCTCATACAAATTACAGTGAATAGATTTTACATAGCTGTCTCTGTACTGACTACATAACTTTTTCCCTTAGTGTATGTATTTTGCTATATTTATATTATCGTTGCCAGTAGCTCAGTGGATGTGCACTAGACTGTCATGCGGGAGACGTGGGTTCGAACCCTAGCTGTGTAAGTATCAAAAATTGTAATTTAATAATTGAAATAATAATAATTCTGTTTCATTAATTGTTTGGTCAAAAAAAAACCATCAAAATAAAATGCTTACAATCTTGCAAAAAAAAAAAAAAAAATAAAAATTGCAATTTTCAAAAAAAAAAAATTTTTTTTTATTGGCCTTGGCGGATTTGAACCGTGGACACTCCAGTACTAGACGCACACGTTAGCACACTCGGCCATACATGAACTTTCAAATTAGTGATCAAATTTTAATAAATAAGTTTTTATACGGGTTTCGTGTTCCATAGACCAAGAGTCAACCGACTGTTGATTTGAAAGTTTCATTTGTTGGATGGTATTTAACAGTGAAATCTGTTATTTCAACCCATGATTTGTTTGATAAAACAGCATTTTTCCCTGAGTGTAAGGACAAAAAAATTGTCAACATTTTTGTACCCTAAACCTGAAAGATATATAGAAAAGTATATATATTCTTGATCAGGGCGACCTCGTGAGTCGAGCTATCAATGTTCGTCCGTCGGTCCGTCTGTCCGTATACACAGGATAAGAAGAAAAATTTAAGATAATTTGATGAAACTTGAAACACATGTTCACATGGATCCAAGGATCTGCACTATTGAATATTTTTGGAATCCACTCACGGACACGCCTACCTCTCATACAACGCAAAAATTGAAAACTGCATAAACGGGCTCATAATTAGCCTACAACAATAAAATATGTATATATTTTATATCAATACAAAACTGTCTTCGAATCGGGTGTCATCCGCTCACGGACACGCCCACCTCCAAAACAATCCTATATTTAACCCACAGAGATAAAATTTGGTACGAACGTATTCTACATCAGAACAAAAAAAAATAATAAAATATGCAAAAATAGTTTATAGGATTTCCTCTAACTTTTGAGTCGGTTTCCGACTGATTTTTTTTTCTCCATACCAAATCGACCTGACTTAATGGACAGGAAAATATATGTATTTATCTTGACCACACAAATTGTGAGAATACAAATATTAGGGATATTCTTCTGAGAACTTATTTAGTTTTGGAAAAACTACTTCACACCTTTTTAGTCAAAAATTTCATAATATTGAGAAAAATTTTTCGAATCAATGTATGTACGTTTAATTGTAAGTACTCTTGCATTTCTTAAATGTGAGTGTAGATTCGTTAACAGTGACATAGCTTTAAGGAAGAACAGTTATACTTTATAGTTATCAAATAACTTCAGCCAAGAAATAGGGTAAAACAAAAATTGTCAAATAGTTCTGGCTTTACTTTAGACTCGATATTTTGTTTTAAATAAATGTTGCTATAAACTTTACTATGCTCTAAACGTTTTTCTTATCCTGAAATTCAAATTGTAGTTTTAGCCAATTTTATGCTTTTTTAATGGTATTGATTAAAATATGCCGACAAAGTTTTAAAAATGTAATAATAAGAATTTACTGTTTAAAAAAAGTCACTTCCTTTCATAGCATTATATAAAATTAAAATGAAAGTATTAAGTTAAAAGTAGACTCCAAAACTACTGGACCAATTTTTATGAAAAAACTTTTAAAATTTCATATTTGTGCTACAGAATTACATAGGCGGACTTTCTTTAAGAAAATTTAACAATAAATATATTTAATTTAAGTGTTAAGTTTTTTAGAAAATCACCAATCATGCTACGCATTGCTTGGTAGTTTGCTTTTCACGCGTTTGTGTTACGAGACTTCATGTAGTAACATGATTGATGATTTTCTAAAAAACTTAACTTTCTTTTCTAAAACTTATCAACACTTCTCTTTGTGCTCAGCTAGGAACTGGAACACATTCTCTTACACTCTTACTTTAGTATAACTTTTTTAGCTAGCATTTAGCAATGAAACAAACAGATGATAAACTCTATTAGCGTCGAGCAACGTAAAAACAAAAAAAAAAAAAAATAAACCAGGGGAGACATTTTGTTATTGATTCTTCTATATAAAGTTGTTTGATCTCAATCTCGCTATCGCTAAGCAAAAGGAGTTGGTGCTCTTTGACATGATTGGGAATACAAGCCCCCAAACCTGATCAAAGCTGCATAAAAATATTTTTTAAAAGAAAACCAAAAATTGTAACGGGCTTCATTAGGTCCAATTTTCGAAGAAATTTCATTTATCACCATTTTTTCAAAGTCTTCTCTTCACTAGACGTAGAATTTTCTATATTATGCTTAATAGTTACATATTGTTTAATTTTTACAAAAAGAAATTGCTTTTGCTATTCTAAAGATGTTATGTGAACATACCGTACAATATAAACTAGGTATTTTAACTTATTTACTAGTTTGTTTTTACTTTTTTGTACTGATATATTTTTTTTTGTCGAAAGCATCTTCTAAAGGAAAATCCTGGCGTACAAGTACATGAGTTTCATGAATTTTTTCACTTATCATATGAACTATTCTTGCTGCCCTTGTACTTGTACATGAGTTATATGATTTTCGCTCACTGAACTAATAAAATACTTCATGTTTTTCTTGTATAAGTACATGAGTTTCATGCATTTTTGTCACATGATCTCATGCATGAAGTGTTCTTGCTCTTCTCGTATTTGTACTTGCATTTTATGAATTTTAATCATAACAATTATGCATGATTCATGTCTCCCTTGCATTTTTTCATGGCTTTTACGAAATTATTTGTTGATTCATGTATCTTCTACACACTCTTTATGAACTTTAAACACTAGGCTTATGAAATATTCACGTTCCATTGGTTTTTAATTTTGTGTTTTTTGTACATTGATGTAATGAATTGTTCATGTGACTCATGTAAATGATTACTGGATCAACATTCATGAATGCGTTTCATGAAAATCATGTTAAAATTCATAGTTATTGTGTACTTCTTGGTTCAGTGTTACCAGTTCCCTTTTACAATGTTAATAGTTTTTCCCAGAAAGATGATGTAAGTAAATGGAGACTTCGTACTGAATTTTCATAAACTATTTTATGTAGTTCTAAGCTTAATTAATGGTTCAAGATATATGGCAGATATCATAAATCATTGTTATGTTTTCAGTAAAATCATGTTAGAAAATTATGAAACCACCATCAAGTTCCAAGTTTCCATGCTTTATCGTCATATAAACGATTTGAGTGGTATATTTAAGGTTATTTTTATATAGAATATCATTGATTTGGATTCAGTTTAAGGACTAACAATAAGTCAAAATTGCTTTCGAAATTCGTTATCGGTTAGCGCAGACAGATAAACATTTAAAAACATTTAATAAATTGTATCTTATTTCAGTTTAACACGTTTTACGTGGAATATAAAACATGAAAAAATTGGTCTTAAAACTGATTTGTTGTCATTGAAAACGAATATTTTACAAGGAAATGCAAAATAAAATATCAAATTGTATGGTATCTACAAATATACCAGATGATGCTCCCAGTTAGCGATTGGAAAGTAAGTACCTGGAAACAAACGAAAACTAAATGTGCCATTCCTGAAAAATGTATCCTTCGTTTTGGTTTTATTTTCTCAAATAACGCATGAGCACAAACTAAATAAATTAAACTAGCTCTTTCAATGGGAGTGGTTGTGGATGTAATAACGTTAATTAATATAAATTCATTGTTAATTCACACAAAATCAAATTTTAATCGCATGAAAAATTCAGCTAGATATCTATACATGCTTAAAATTCTTGCATACATTTTATTCTCTAGTTACTTCAATACTAATTGAATTCACATAACGTTCAAAACATAGCATGTATGTTTTAATACAATATATTTCATTTAAATTTAATTAAAATTATCGTCCTGTGCGCTTTGCATACTTCAATTTATCTTCTTCCTGGAATTATTTACTTTTAATGGTTTTGGTCGGTGTAACATTATTTGTCTTTATATTCTATATTAGTTTAATATTCTCTTCAAAATTCTTTTCAACCCACAAGCATGTTCTTAAATTTTTTGTGAATTCTCATATGTAAGCTCATGTTTGCAAAATTTTTTATAAATAACCATCACTTCAATTTGAACAGCTGCGGCATGAACCTTGCGCTCTCTAGTGAATTGCGTTCAACTTTAAGCGGAAATAATTTCTCAATTTGTATGCCAAAATGTAATTTCCCGCAAACCATAACCGAACTCCTCTAACACAGCATTCCACCAATTCATCCATAGAAATGGTCATATTGAAATCTTTAACAGTGATTCCAAGCTGTACTGTGCGATGTGCTCTGTGCCAGCGCAAAAACCATCATAAGGAAATTAAGACAAAAAAAAAAAAAAAAAAAAACACCACCAACATTAATATCTACGAGCAACCACAAGAAGCAGAAAAAACAAAAAAAAAAAAATAAAAAAAATATAAAACACAAGGAATACAGAATATAACAGCGGCAAAAAGTAATTTCCGTCTATTGTGCTTTTTTGCCACATAGTTTTTCTTTTTTGTTTTGTTTTGTTTTTGTGGCAAAGTAAAAAGTTTTTGTTATTGAAATAATTTTTAATTTCATTGCAATTTTGACAGAGCTTGAATTCGACACTTGATGTTATTTGTTGCGCTCCTTTGGAACTAATTGATATTTTGATGCTTATTTATAACAGAGGGTGTAATTTTTTGTTTTTCTTGAAAAGCATATCTTTTTTGATGTTTGAGGCATATCAAAATGAGGCATATTTATGCATGTCAATTGCAATTTTGACAGAGCTTGAACCCGACAAGCCTAAGAAAATAAATTCTTAAGTTTTTCGAAAAAAGTGGTCTAGCAAATTTTGAAAATTGCACTCTTTTAAAAGGTTTTTTTTTAAGTTAAATTTTTTTCATACCAGAATTTTTTAAAAAAAAAACTTCTAGTGAAATATTAATAATGGCCAAGTACAACAACAACTGTTCAATCAAACATTTGCATTTTAAAATTAATATATTCTGCACTCAACTTATTAAATAATTCAAAAATGATCTCTGCTCCAACTTTGAAGAAATAATTTTAATTAAAAAAAGCTTTAAGCTCTAAGCATATTCATTTTCAATCATTATTCATTCACAATTTCTGTTGACACGAAATATCGCACCGCTCCTTACGTATGCCTCCAACTGCTGCTTTTCTTATCTCTTAAGAATCTCATAAATAATTTAAGATAGCAATCTTCAAATAAGGTATTCCATTCCGTATATTACAGCCTATCAGTTTAGCTGAAGAATAAGATAAGAAAAAACAACAAAAACTTGCCCCGAACAATTCCCAACGTAATCTATCAATGTTATTCGTGTTTAACATAACGTTACATTGTTTCAGTCACATAATCACGTAATCAATAGCGTGGGTGGTGTCAGCAACGCGGATGTGCGTGTGAGTGCAGTGACAAAAAAATAAAAACACACACGCACACACTCACTACACATAAACACGCAAACAAACAAACAATATATAAGCCATATAGTCAAAGTTATGCGAAAGAAAAAAAAAAAAAAACTAACGAAAAAAAAAAAAAAATTAATACAAAGACTGTTAAACATGTTCTCAGTAATCAAGGGAATATTTTTTTTTTTTTTTATAAGCAGCCAATATCGATAAAGATATACTGACACTGCAAAGTTGTCTCTGGCAGACTTTATGTGAACTTTGAGTATAAATTAAAATTTTTTTTATATTTTTCGTCTCATTAGCTTTAAAACAAAGAGGAGTTGTAGAAGAAAATTGATGGTTAGCTGTCGCTGTTGAGTGAGAGTGCAATTTTTTTCCATTGCATGATGAACAATACAATGAAAGTAAAGTGTCAAAAAAGTTGTTAATTGCTGTAACGCTCAAAATTATGCTACATAATTTTCTCGACTCGGTACTTAAGAACTTATTTTTTACACTGTACGACTTTTTTCTTGTGAGTAAGTATGTTTATGTTTTTATATTTTTTTCTAAAACTAAATTCTATTAACTTATTCAGGTAGAACGATCTGCCTCACAAGAGGATGTGAACAAGGAACTTTCTTAAGTGTAATTCATATCCTTGGATGAAGTTTTCAATTTTATTGTGAATTGAAATATTCATTTATGTGGCGGCCGTGGTCGTGCGTGCTAATTATGTGGCGTGTGTACCAATGGATCCCGAGTTCAAACCTCACCTCGGGTATAAGTTTTTTTTCAATTGAAATACATTTTTCAGTTCGACGATCACCTCTCTCCAGACAATAGCAAACCTCAGAGAGTAAGCAAAGCCATTAATAGGTTCTTGAGAACATGAACTTTAGACGTTCAGAGTCGATATAAAATATGTACAAACATTTAGTAACACACACAACACATTTGATCATAAGAAGCTCGGTCAAAGTTCTTTCAAAGGCTGAAATGGCCAATTTGTTTGTTTGTTTTTTTTTTTTTAATTATTTATCACATCCACACTGAACCGCAAAAATAATCTATAGTTATGAATTTTTACATGATTTCCATGAATTGCATTCATGAAATTTGGTTCAGTAAACAATTACATGAGTCACATGATTTACTCAACATAGCAATGTACAAAACACACAAAATACAAAAAAAATCCGAACATGAATATTTCATAAGCCCAGTGCTTAAATTTCATAAAGTGTGTGTACAAAATACATCAAGCAAAAAAAAAAAATTGTTCACACGACATAAAAAAATACAAACTGAAAATGAATCTTTCATAATTTTTATGCATAAAATTTATCAACTTCATGCTCAAATACGAGCAGAACAAGAACAGTTCATTAGATATGTGACAAATATACATGAATTTTATGTGCATATATGTAGTTACAAGAGAAACGAGAACTAGTTTATGGGATAAGTGACTGAAAATTATATAATTCATGTACAAATACAAGAGTAGCAAGAAAAGTTCACAAGATATGAGCCAAACCTGCATGAAACTCATGTATTTATTGGTGTAAAATAGGCCGGATCATTCTTATATGGATAAAAAATGTCAACCGCTCGGGGTCTCAAAAGTAAGAGGTACTCATTCAAATGATTTCTGCATGCTTTTTTTTTAAATCGGAGAAAAACCGCCGAAGCAATTTTGATTCACCTGAAGGTCCTTTTTGGTAAAAAAAAACATGTTTTTTGCTTTTAGCTTTTTATTTTTCACAGAACGCATGCCCACATTTTCTTAAATGTTAAATTTCTTATTTATACTAACATTTTGACATAAAAAAAATTTTAAAAATTTTTTTTCATTACAACTCTTATTGACCACCGAAAATTGTATTTTTTGCTATTTTTAAAAAGGCATTTTTTTAAAACCGCTGTAAAAGACACATTTTTTATTAGATTTACGTGTTATTGTTATTGTTGGAAAGGTATTTAGTTCTTCTTTTGTTCTGTGTATCGCTTTAATCAAAGTTGACGATAAAGCAGTGAACAAATAAAACTAATTGTTTGTATGCATAAGAAATGTTTCATTTTATCAGATTTCTAAACTCGATTTCTCACATTCTGTCAGTTTTCGCACACAGCTTTCATGAAAGCGATACACAGAAAGAAAGAAGAACTTAATACCTTTCCAACAATAACACTTTCACGTAAATCTAGATAAAAATGTGTCTTTTAAAGTGGTTTTAAAAAAATGTTTTTTTAAAAATATCAAAAAATCCAATTTTTGGTGGTCAATAAGATTTATAATGAAACATAATTTTTAAAATTTTTTGTATATCAGAATATTGGTATAAGTAAGAAATTTAATATTTTAGCAGATGTGGGTATGCGTTCTGTGAAAAATAAAAAGTTACAAGCAAAAAACATGTTTTTTTTTTACCAAAAAGGACCTTCAGGAGAATCAAAATTGCTTCGGCGGTTTTTCTCCGATTTCAAAAAAAAAGTATGCAGAAACCATTTTAATGAGTTCCTGTAGTTTTTGAGACCCCGACCGGCAGAATCTAAATTTCGATCCGGTCTAGTGTACAAAAATGTTTTAAAGAATTGGTTTTTAGTTTGACTCTTTATTGTGATAAATTTACTGCAATGATTTTTCAAAGTATTGGCCATCGCTGACCACCACTTTTCCACATCTTTCTAGGAATTTTTTGATACCATCTCGTAAATACGATACGTCTTGATTTGATCTACGAATTGCTCCAATTTTGGAGTTCTTCAAAAGAGCGAAATTGCTGATTCTCAAGGCGGCTGGGGTAGGACTATTCATTTAAGCATTTAAAGGAAAGTTTTGACCGTTTCACTTTATTAGACATCAGTCCACTAACCCGTATGCGGAGAGTGTGTACCGAGCAGAATATTGCTGCTGTATCGTCCAGTATCAATGAAGATCGCGATAAGTCATTTTGTTACCGTTCTCAACGATTGAGCTTGTCTTATTCGACCATCTGAAAAATTTTACTTCAAAACCTCGGTATGAAACCATACAAAATACAGTTGGTGCAAGAACTGAAGCTGGATGACATACCACAACATCGTTTCGTTGGTGAAACTTTTCATTCTTAGAAAAGTTGAATGCAGATCTACATACACTTAGAAAAATATCAACTGTAATATTAACAGTCGGCAGCTGTTATTTCAAAACACTGTTCGATTGAATGATTTGCGTTTAAGTAAACAATTTTCTTTGTTGAATGAACGTTTCAAAGTATTTTTGTGCTTTTAAAATCATCTGTTGAAATATTTTTGTGCTTATATTGAACTGTCAATTTTTTCTAAGCAATAGTTTTTATATGTGTTTTGCTATATTTATATTATCGTTGCTAGTAGCTCAGTGGATGTGCACTAGACTGTCATGCGGGAGACGTGGGTTCGAACCCTAGCTGTGTAAGTATGAAAAATTATAATTTAATAATTGAAATAATAATAATTCTGTTTCATTAATTGTTTGGTCAAAAATAACCTTCAAAATAAAATGCTTACAATCTTGCAAAAAAAAAAAAAAATTCAAATTTCATTTTTTATTAAAAAAAAATATTTAAAAAAAAAAAAAATTTTATTGGCTTTGCCGGATTTGAACCGTGGACACTCGAGTACTGGACGCACACGTTAGCACACTCGGCCACACATGAACTTTTAAACAATTGATCACATTTCAATAAATAAGTTTTTATACGGGTTTCGTGTTCCATAGACCAACAGTCAACCGACAATTGATTTGAAAGTTTCATTTGTTGGATGGTATTTAACAGTGAAATCTGTTATTTCAACCCATGATTTGTTTGATAAAACAGCATTTTTTCTCTGAGTGTATTTATCAAAAAATTGTCTTCAGTGATGACGCTCATTTTTGGCTCAATGGCTACGTTAATCAACAGAATTGCTGAATTTGGTTTGCAGAGCAGCCAAAGATAGTTCAAAAGCTGCCAATGCATCATGATAAATGCACTTTTTGGAGCGGTTTTTCGTCCGGTGGTATCATTGCAGCGTTCTTTTTCAAAAATAATGAAAATTATAATGTTACAGTTAATGCAGCAAGGTACCGTGCAATGACTCTTTTTTTTGACTTTTGACTTTTTTTTGCCCAAAATGGAAGAATTGGACTTGGTTGACATGGAAGATGGTCCCACATGCCACATGACACGCGATACCATGGACCTATTGAAAGGTGAGTTTGACCTTAATCTCTCTATGCGATTTGACCCCAATAGACAATCTTTTGTGGGGCTACGTGAAGTCTATCGTGTAAAGGGTCAGCCACAATTGCAGCCATCATTGGCGAGATACTGTCCAAAATACTGGAGAAAGTATGCCAAAATTGAAGCTGATGGATGGGCCACTTCAGGCAAAGCCGTAGGCAATATATAAACATGAAAAAATCTTAAGAAGGAAATGACAGGCATCGCTACAAATAAATGACTTAAATAAACTACTACTTAATATGTAGTCAAGAGTAAACAAGTAAAGAAAGTCTAAAGTCGGTCTAGGCCGACTATGAAATACCCTTAACCTATTTTGCATTTAAATGTTGATGAAAAATTTACAGATACCAAGTTTTATTCCTGTAGCTCACAGTTAATGCCTTTATTGTGCTTTCGCTATGGGAGGTGGGCGTGTTCATGGACGGATTACGACAAATTTTTTAACACACCTTAGTATTGATATAAAATACATTACATATCAAATTTTATCTCTCTATGACAAACATAATCTTATTTATTGAGTTTTAAACTTTTTGGGTTGTATGGGAGGTAGGCGTGTCCGTGAGCGGATGACGTCCATTTTGCAAAACCATATTTTTTTTTGTCATAAAAAAACATGCGTATCAAATTTTATCTCTGTAGACTGAACAGAGGCTTATTCATTGCGTTTCAATTTTTGGGTTGTATGGGAGGTAGGCGTGTTCGTAGGCGTATGATGTTCATTTTTCAAAACCATCTTTTTTTTGGCATAAAAAACTTACGTGCCAAATTTTATATCTGTAGGTTAAACAGAGGCTTATTTATTGCGTTTTCAATTTTTGCGTTGTATGGGAGGTAGGCGTGTCCGTGAGCAGATTCCAAAAATATTCAATAGTACAAATTCTTGGGTTAATGTCAACATTTGTACCAAGTTTCATGCAATTATCTCAACTACTTCGGACAACACACAGACGGACAGGGCTAAATCGATTCACGATGTGACTCTGATCAAAAATATATATACTTTTCTATACTGGACTCGCTTCGTTCTAGGAGGTACAAAAATTTGCCCAAAGTAAATGTACCCTGACCTTGCAGGTTTATGGATCCATGTTTATCTAATAAGAGTTGAGAAATTAAACAAGATTCTCTACTAGATTCGCCTACAAACGCATAAGTTGCCACAGATAAAAAGCAAATATGTCTGGCATTTTTTAAAAACAACAAAAACAACATTTTTTTAAAGCATAGAAAAAATTTTAATAAAAATTTAAATTTTTTTAAATTTGGTCGAGCAAACAATTTTTTGTTGTTTTTTTTTTTGTATCACTTGATATGGTTTTGGACTTAGCTGCTTGCAGACTTTTTCTGCTGGTATAAACTTGTTTGCTACATTGTTCATATTTAAGGCATTTTTGATATATAGCTATGTTTTTTTTTTTTTTTTTTCTTAAACGGTTTTCGGTTTTAAAATTTTTAACAGGCTTAAAAATGTTTCATTTATTCAATAAAAATAATAATAATATTATTATTTCTGTTTTTATGCCAACGCGCTTCTTCACTGCTCTGCTTGTTGTTAGTGCGGATGGCTTAAAATGGA
Organism: Tetanocera ferruginea; assembly: GCA_958299015.1. NCBI lineage: Eukaryota > Metazoa > Arthropoda > Insecta > Diptera > Sciomyzidae > Tetanocera > Tetanocera ferruginea. The sequence goes on along the minus strand of OY282644.1, from coordinate 82,242,457 downwards.
TTAAATGGAATTACAAACAAACACACGCACAGCATTCACACCACCACATACATATATACACACTAACACTGCCATACACAAACACTCACTGTGTGCAGTATGGCAACAATAATGAGCACTACTTGTGCAGCAAACAGCAAAAGAAGCTTTGGTGAATTGCGACGGAAGCGGAAGCAAAGCAACGGAAGCTAAGCTGCGCATGTTGTTGTTAATGATGACTTTTTGTTGTTTGTTCTATTTAGTTGTTGTTTAGTTGGTGGTATAGTTGTTGTTCTTATTGTTGTTGTTATTGTTGTTGTTTTTGAAGTTTGCCATGTTAGCACAATAAATCACAAGTACGTAAAAGTAATTAAAATAAAAACATTTAATAACAAAGCAAACGATGGCTTAAAACCATTAACTAAAGGCTGTTTTTGTTTTGCTATTTTTTGTGTTTTTGTTTTTGTTTTTACTATTTTAACAACAGTTCAAAATTAATTGGCAGTCTAAAATGACGTTAGCTAAATATTTTAGTTTCATAATGTTTGTTTGCAAATCGTTTAGTGATTGCCTAAATCATGCCTGGAGGTGAAATGAAGTGTTGAAGACTTGTAATATTTCTATGAGTTAGTTTTCAAATATTTTCGACAGATTTTAAGAGTTAAAAAAATATTTTTAAAAATTTGGTGATCATTGCTGCGAAAGGTTTAAAGTAAAAGGGTTACGACCCAGCAAACATTATGACTCTTTTATGACTCTTTTAAGACTCATATTTATGAGTCTGAGCGCTCATAATGAGCTCATAAAAGACTCCGATAAGAGCGTGTTTCCCTTCCTGGAAGGGCACACAGATCTGAGTCCGAAATATGACTCTTATAAGAGTTCAAAATATGTGTCTTTTAAGATTCATATTTAAGAGTCTTTTGTGACTATTAAGAAAACAAAAAGTATAGACCCTTTTTCGTATTAGACAAAGCTGTTTATCGAAAAAGTTGCTCTTAACTATATTGGTGTGTCTGAGTGAGAGTAATGAGCGCTCCAAAAACCATCATAAATATGAGCTTTTTCTGAATCATTATTCTGTGCGCTCATAAAAGTTTCATAAATAAAAGACTTTTCGGACTCAAAATTATGAGCGCTCATAATATCGTCAGAAAATACCCTCTTTTAAGAGTCATAAATATGAGCGCTCTTATAAATGTTTATTGGGGAGTTTCAAAATAAGCCATAATTTAGAAGCTTATCATTACTTTAACCCATTTTCGACCGCTGTTCGTTTCATTGTACAGTAATGTTGCCTATTTTCTATAATTTTTTAGAAAATACTTGAGAAGATACTTGACAACCAAAGTATAAATCAAGAGGTGACGTTGATCAAGAATATATATACTTTTCTATACCGGACAATATGTTACAAACTCTTGGAGTTACAAACGTTTGCACTAAGTTAACTGACCTTTCAAAAAGTTGACATTAGTAAGTACAATGTACTAGTACATACTACATAGTAAAAATACTTTTATTGTCCTAAATGGCAACAGTTATTTTATGATTTTTTGTGTAAAACTTTAAAAAATATAAATAGCATTCTTCTCTAATGCCTTCAACATAATGATATTTTCCTTGAAATATTTTCAAAATAATAGTTATTTTCTGTGTCTGATACTAACAATAACGATACAATGAATTCTATTCTACCTGCTCAATAGTGTTCAAAACTTCTATATAGCACAGTCATGAGCAGGGAAATAAATTTAGTGAGCCAAGGTTTTTGTTTTTTAAAACAAACACAAAATTATCCTCATATATGCTTTTGCTCATCGTTGCAAAAAAAAAAATTAACCAGCAAAACAAAAACAAATCATGTGCTTTTTGTGCTACACATGTACAAATATTTCAAGCGCAGCACAAGCGAGTTACGCTTGCTTGGCTTTGCATGCATGCATTTGTTGTTGTTAGCAAGTTAGAATTTTGGTGAACGTCATTTTTGTTGCTATTCTTTGTACGTGTTGTTGTTATTTTTTGCACGCGTTGTTGTTTTTACAAATGTGCAAACACAAAGTTGAAAAAACAAAACATATTTGTAGCTGAGCCAACTGAGCTAAGTGAGCTACTGGAAGCTCATGTCTGATATAGCAGTTAAATAAGCTCGAACGAATAGCAGTTAAATAAGCTCGATCCGAGTTTTGGAAGGGTCTTTCAAAAACGCAGGGCTAAAGACAAAACTTTCTTTTCATAATTTGGCCTTCTGAGCTTGAGCCACAAAATAACATGTTTAAGGGGGGACCATGACATTGGTCGTTTATTGAAATCGACTTTTTTTATAATTTTGTATTTTAGTAAATATTCTAAAAATTCTAAGAAAAAAAAAATTTCATGGAAAAATTCCTGCGGGTTTAAAAATTACAGCCGGATTAGTGAGAGCAAATTTTTATTTTTCTTTGCTTTTTTCTTTGTTCACAAACTTTAAACGCGTTTATCTCGAAACCATGTTTTTTGTACTGGTTGCGGTACTAGCGGTTTCATTTTTTGACGAAATTTTTTTTTTTTCTATTTTTTTAAACTTGATTCACTATCGTATGACACGAGCTTTTTTAATTTTTTTTTTATTTTTTATGAATTTTTAAAGTCAATAGTTCTGTTTTTGTACTCACACTGTGTAACTTGTGTGTTACTATTTTCTGTTTCCGTACTTTCTATGCATAAAATGTGAGAAGTAGAACAAGCATAAATCGCTCTCTCGGGCACAGAAGTTTACCAGAGTGTGCTTGAACTCAAGACTACGAGTAAATTAGGAAGAAGCATCAAGAAGAATAAGCATATGTCAAATTGACGTTTGTTTATGTTTTGCAATTATTTAATTCAAAAATTGTGCGACGATAAGTTGATTTTCTTTGAAATTTATTATTAAAAGAAATATTTTTGCTTTAAACAATTTTATTTATTTACTTCACAAACAAATTGACGATAATTTCAATCGGCGCTATTTACGTTTGACACGACTGCTGTCAGAATCAGCTGTTTTGTGCTCGAAACTTACTAGAAGCTGTTTCCGTACTTTTGTAACTATTCTCAAATTTCATTTTACTCTCGCAGCCCGAACCTTACACAGAACTTACACAGTGTGGAGTACGGAAACACACCTAATATTTTTGTCGAAAAAACACACATTCAAATTTGGAACATCACCAAAAATTGAAAAAAAATTTAAAAAAAGCTTCTGTCATACGATAACCAAATTTGTTACAATTTAAAAAAGTCATTTTTTTCCAGAATGGACAATTCTTGCGACTCCCAGCGCTGCAACCACGAGGCTCCGTTTTTTTCTCTGCCAGCAGAGGTATAGAACCATGTTGGAGTGACAAATATATTTTTTTTCTTGTTATACATATGTTCAATTCTCTACAATAGTAAAAAAAATTTTGGAAAAATGTTTGTTTTTGACTGAGTTATAAATTTTTAAAAAAAGGTCTGTTTTCTCTGCCGCGAATGCTATGTCCCACCTTGAGCCAAGATAATCAAACATCATTGGATGTATATTTCCATCAAACAATCAAAGAGAGAAAAATACACACAAAACCAGTTTCATTTATGAACACTTTGAGCTTGATTTTAGCCCATTTTTTTCTCTCCGTGCAGCCCTAGTCTTAGGCTGCGTTCATAGTGAACGCCGATTCAGACAGGCAGGCACACAGGCAATGTAAACAAGCGAGATAGATAGCTATTTGTATCTGGTTTTTTCACACAGATTTCAGCCTGCCAGTCTGCCTGTCTGTCTGAATCGCGTTCACTATAAACGCGGCCTTAGGCAGTCCTTCCTAGAAAGAAGCGAGTCTGGAATAGAATAGTATATATATCCTTGACTAGCGTCACCTCGTGAGTCTCGCTATCCATATCCGTCCGTCCGTCCGTCTATGTGTTTTAAATAAACACAGGATGGAAAGAAATTTGCATGAAATTTAGTTCACATGTTCACATGAACCCAAGAATCTGCACTCTTGAATATTTTTTTCTCCCTCTTCATCGCTGTTAAGAGGGTTACATTTAAGCTATAAAAAATAAAGTTTTACATGTACTTATGTCTTTTTTATCTACACGTAGATGTTCACAAAAAATGCGCGTGAGCCGCCCATAAAAACTTTCACCTCTCATACAACTCACAATATTATCTATAAAAAGGTTAATATTTGATCTAGAGAGCTAAAACTTGGTATGGAAGCATTTCATATCAAAACTAAGGTGTGCACAAAAAAAATGGGCGTCATCTGTTTACGAACACACACACCTTCCATAAAACCCACTAAAGTAAAAACTCTATAAATCAGGGACCGAAAATAACTGTTATTTTACAATTTTCAAATGAAAAAGACACAATGAAAAAATAGTCGAAGGACATTTTCAAATTTACCATTATGATATAAATGGCCTCAGCTTCAGAATATATAGAGCCTTTTAAATTTTCGACTGGTTCTATAAAAGTTAAATATTAACTGTTATTTTTGGCTCTTTATTTTTTCGGTATAGCGATAACCTTTGACTTTTATTTTATCGTTCAAAACTAACAGTTATTTTGTGATTTTTGTTTTTTTGGTCAAAAATATCAGGCAATCTGTGTTTTTTTAAATGCCGCTTTTCCGATAAAAAAACTATTGATACCATATGTAAAACGTGATCACCGATGAAACCAAAATAATGGTATCGATAGTTTTTTAATCAGTATAATGACCTTTGAAAAAATACAAATTGCCTTATATTTTTGACCGAAAAAATAAAAGGCAGAAAATAACTGTTATTTTTTACCGATAAAATAAAAGTCAAAAGTAACTGTTATGTTTGCCCGAAACAATATAATGCACAAAATAACTTTTATTTTTGTCGGAAAAAATAAAAGTTAAAAAGTAACAGTTAATATTGGACTTTTTTGATAAAATCCATAACCGGTACGGTCCCTGCTATAAAGTCATTTATATATGAGCTACAAAGTTAAAACTTGGTATGTGAGATTATTGTATCAAAACTAAGATGTCTACACAAAATGCACGTCCTTTGCCTAACAACACGCCCACTTCCCATACAACCCATAATATTGAAAACAGTATAAAAAGGTTTATATTTGACCTAGAGTGGTAAAATCTGGCATGAGAGCATTCTATATCAAAATTTAGGTGTGCTCAAATGACGCCCACCTACCATACAACCCACACTAGCTAAAACTGTATAATTCTATAAAGAAAATATAGATTTTGAACTAAAATGGGAGGTCATTTCCATTTGTTCTAGTATATTAATATATATTTAATACCGTTACTTAAGTAAACATGTTTTCGTTTCTTATATTTGTTAGAATAGCTGTAAAAGAACATTTTTTCTTATATTAAACTCTACACTCAGAAAAAAGTTTCTTGAAAAATGATAAATAAGATCTCATATGGTATTTAGAGAAAAATGCTATAAATTTTACTTTAGAGAATGCTTTTACCTTAATGTGATCCCAAAAATTTACTTAAAATGGCTAAAAGCTTTCATGAAAAAGATAAATATTTGCTCATCAATTAACAGAATAATATTTGCTTTTAACCAGGACCCGGATTTTGTTGAATTTGCCTTTATTTTGTTTGTCTTTATAACAGTCCGGAATAAAAGAATCATGCGTTTTAAGTGTTTCTGATTTCAAATATAAAATTTATTTCATCTTGTTTTGCCTTCATTACAATATTTTGCCTTTTTTGAACTAAATTAAAAATTTTTATATATTGTTAATTTTTTAATTTATTTAAGGATTTCATTACTTTTTATATTTGCAATTTTTTTGATTGTATTTTTTTTTTTTGGTGGCAACATTTCAACAAATATTGGAAGATTCTGTTTTTTAATTCGTAGTTTCTTTTTTTATACATATATAGGAAGACCTATTTTTTGAGTTGGATGATGTTAAAATGCTTGAATACATTTGAGTTTCAAAAGAGAGTTCATCAGATCAGATTTGCTCAGATTAAGCAAGGTTTTTTTTATGAATAAAGATCTACAGCAATTACTTTTAAATAACCGAAGTGATCACAGAGTCCAATTATACTTTGCCCAAAATTGTATCAGTAAAAAAAAATTGTAGTATTGTAGTCAAGGGTACAAATTTTTTATGGTTGTTTAAAATTCGATAAAATTAAAACTAATAATATTTTAACAGCTACACTGAGAAAAAAACACATACCTTGCTCCGGTAAAAAATTTCTCTATTTTCGATATAGAAATTTTCTCTTTTTCAAATAAAATTTTCTTAAATTAGAATAAATTTTCACACTTTCGAAGAAATATTTCTTTATTTCTAGGAAATGGAAATATTTCAATGTCTCTAATAATGATAAGTATTTTTCTCGCACAAAAAATTTCTCATTTATAGAGAAATTTTATTGAAAATGAAAAACTTTTCTTATATATTGATAAAAAAATCACTATGAGAAGTATTTTCTTCAATAAAAACAAATATTTTCTCAAACAAAAAGTATTTTTCTCTAAAAACGATATATTTTTCTATTTGATGGAAGCTTTTTATCATTTTTAGAGAATTTTTAGTATCGCAATTAGAGAATAGCATTCTCTGGAGCAAAGTCTATACCATTTTTCCTTAAATATGATGCCATTTTTATCATATTCCGAGACAGTTTTTTCTGAGTGTAGGGATAAAAATATCAAAACCCATTTCGTTAAGTTGAAAAACGAAATTTTCACGAAAAATATAATTTTATGTATTGTTTATAATAAATATAAAGCTGGCATTTTCGATACACTATAAGCCGTGGCACAATTAAATATGCGGTGGGATTCTGGGCGGAGCTCGGTCATGCAGGTCTAAGTCCTTAAACGCGTTTTTCTCTAAACTCCAATATTAACTAATTAAACTCTTTTTTCTTATACTGAGGATGTCAAGTTCTAATAAAACGATAAACTTAAAAATTGGTGTGAATCTTCTTTATATATCATTCTATGGTTGAAACTTTGATTATATAAATATTTTGTTATTTGTTTGCTGTATTTAAAAAATAAAAACTTTGGAAAAAACGAAAAAACAAATCAATTTTATTTTTCATTTAATTTTATTTCATTTTTAAAAAGTTTATTTTTTAATTTCCGTACTTCAGACCAAAACATTATTAATTAAGAATTGTTTTTCTTTTCTTTTTCAAATTATCAGAAGGGTTGGAATCATGTCCACAAGGACGCACCCTTATTTTTCAATCTTTCATTTTACCAGCCTGTAATTTTTTCAATGACAGTTTTTGTTTTTAATTTTTTTTTTTTTTATTGTTAAAATATTAATAAATATTGGTTCCTAAAAATATTTTCAGTTTGTTTTTTATTGCATTCATTTTTGCAATAAAAAATTTGTACCCCTACACTAGAACATTACTAATTTTGAGCAATATCGAATAATGGACGTGACTTTTAAAAATGTAAATCATTCATATAAAACCAAGTTATTTTACATATTTTCTTCCATCAGTACATGATTTTTAAACTAAATTTTTCGAAAGCAAAATGTTTTTATTTTTCTTTTTAAATTTCGGTCATCTTAATGCTGAATACACAGTTTAACTTTAGTACAGAACAACACTGTCTGTAATTAAAACAAAAGCTGTTGCAGCACAAAATAATTATCTTTATTATTATTATAATTATTATCATCTTCTTACCCAGACAGCTGATTAATGAAGTTATCCAGAAAAAGAGCCACAAAGCTGTGTTAATTAAATTTGACTTAAAATAAAAAAAAAACATATCTTTAACAACGACAAGAAAAAGAAAAAACAAAATTCAACGGAAGTAACGAAAACCAAAGCGAGCAGCGGAGAAAAAAAAGCACGTTCTAAATAATGGGTCGTGAAATGAAACGCGAAATTGGAACTCGGGTGGTCACGGTTCAGCATCTGTTAAGGGGAAAGCTTGCATGTCTGTCATAATTTTCCTGTTCATTGCCACAGCATCACGTCGGTCATGGAATTGGAGTCGACGGTAGGGTCTGGAGCCAAGTATTAACTATGCATTAGAAGTACAGGAAGTGCTCATTGAAAACCGCAACACGTTCGCATTTTGGCTCTTATGCGTCAAGCTCCATTTGTGGGTAAGACAAAGGACATGAAAACAACAACAATGAATAAACAAAAAAAAAAAAAAAAAAATAATAATTCATTAAATTCTTGCCAAAGAAACTTGACAGCAAATAAACAACAAATTTGTGCAAAAAAAAATGTTGAAAAAAATATTAATAAAATTAACATAAACTCTAAAGCTCTACAATAATAGACAAATTTAAGCTTTTTTACTTTATGACAATAACTTGCAAGGCTTTATAAGATATGAGACATGATTGTTATAAATAAAAAAAGCATATAAAAAGACCTTCTTTTATGCCAGAAGCTGCTTGAAGGCAGCGCACACGCGCCAGCCTTTTTGCCTTTGGAGGTCAGACTGCTAGTTATTACATTGCATGTTCATGTGTGCTTTTTTGTTGTTGTTGTTTTTGTTATAAACGCTTCCAGCTTATTGAACAATAACGACCTTGAGCCGTTACTTACTTAACACCTCAAAAGCTGACACTGTTTAATTTTATTTATAACGAAGTTTTGAGTTAATCGCTTAAGCAGCTTTATATAAGCTTTTAGCGAATTTTTAATTCTTTTTTTTAAATAAATATTAAATAATTTTTACAGTTTTTATTTAAAGCTTAATAGCTTTTAAAGCTTTTATGTTAGTAGCTTAATTATGCACGCTACACATAGCATATGTAACAATTTTTTTAATTTTTTTTATATATTTTTTTTTTTTTTGTTTAACACTTTTGTAAACTTAACACTTAACACTACTCACAACACACTCACATACAAACATATAAACGTAGCAGTCAAAAATTGAATAACGCCTTTTATACTATGCAAATAAATTGAGTTTTAATTTTTTTTTTTTTTTTTTGCTACTCTTGTTTTTTAGCGTTTTTCTTTTCTGCTTGGAATTCAAAGACGAAGAAGTCCCGAGCGAAGTCAAACTACAACTGCCTGTAAATGTTTCTGCTCAACTTGCCGTTGCATCCTTTCGCCTCATTTCGTAGGATGTTGATGTTGTAAAAACTTGCGGAGATAACCAAAATGTTGTGCTGCAACAATAAAAACAACAACAACAACATACATTGTGTGAGGATATCCCTCTAGGATGTTTATCCGAGCAACGCGTTAAGTACTAGCGAGAGTCTGGCCAAAACGTGCACGTTACAAGGATTCTGCGAATTGAGTCACAGCAACGAACACTCAAACGAATGAACAAAAAAAAAAAAAAAACAATCGCTCGTGTCGTATTGTTGTTATTATTTTTGGGCGCGTAGCCTGAAGCACGTGACTAGGTATAGCAACATTGTTATCAGTGAAAGTTGGCTATTAGCAGATAGTGAGTAAAATACCTTGACGAAAAATGCTGAGCGATGCTGAGAGAGCAAAATAGCAAAAAAGAGCGAAAGCTTTGATTTGTTTGAGTAAAAAGCTGCGCGTATGTTGCATAAGATTTTTATCATAAATTTTTTGCTTCTGAGGAAAAAATGTTGCTTACTTTGAAAATGTTGCATGAATTGTTACTCTATTGTTTAACTTAGCTAAATGTTGCTAATGGCATAAAAACAATTGGGCGACCAGGAAGCACTGATGAACAAGAAGCAATTTTATTTTAACCCATCTTCAGCCATCTACAAGACTAACAATACTTGAAGCCGAAACACAATTTTCACTGCTTCAATGATTCTCAGACAACCAGAGCATTCCACTCAAATTCCATTCCACAATAACACATCCTTTTCAAAAAGAAACCATCGAATACTTAATTAATCATAGAGTTTTTTGGGCTCATCCCGCTTTTCACTGGTTTTGTTCGCATAACGACATGTTACCATGATTTCGATATATTAAAAATCAAAATAAAAAAATATATTCAGCCACACCTACTTAACGTACGCAATTCACCAAAACTGTATTTTTTCTAAAACTTTATTCAACATGCATACGATATATAATAGTTCGTATAAATAGTTCAAATTTCTCTTATAAATTATTTGTCCTACTTTTATAAAAGCTGTTCAATGCTTAAAAAATCTTAAAATCTTACACTTAATTCTTAAAAAAATCGACCTCTTCAATTTTATTCAATAAATTTTCAAAATTCATTGAATTAAATGCGTTTTGCAAGAAATAAATGCTGTTGCTGCAAAATATGGATATGGATATGGATATGGATATGGATATGGATATGGATATGGATATGGATATGGATATGGATATGGATATGGATATGGATATGGATATGGATATGGATATGGATATGGATATGGATATGGATATGGATATGGATGTGGATATGGATATGGATATAGATATAGATATGGATATGGATATGGATATGGATATGTATATGGATATGTTTATGGATATGGATATGGATATGGATATGGATATGGATATGGATATGGATATGGATATGGATATGAATATGGATATGGATATGAATATGGATATGGATATGGATATGGATATGGATATGGATATGGATATGGATATGGATATGGATATGGATATGGATATGGATATGGATAAGGATATGGATATGGATATGGATATGGATATGGATATGGATATGGATATGGATATGGATATGGATATGGATATGGACATGGATATGGATATGGATATGGATATGGATATGGACATGGATATGGATATGGATATGGATATGGATATGGATATGGATTTGGATATGGATATGGATATGGATATGGATATGGATATGGATATGGATATGGATATGGATATGGATGTGGATATGGATATGGATATGGATATGGATATGGATATGGATATGGATATGGATATGGATATGGATATGGATATGGATATGGATATGGATATGAATATGGATACGGATATAGATATGGATATGGATATGCATATGGATATGGATATGGATATGGATATGAATATGGATATGGATATGGATATGGATATGGATATGGATATGGATATGGATATGGATATGGATATGGATATGGATATGGATATGGATATGGATATGGATATGGATATGGATATGGATATGGATATGGATATGGATATGGATATGGATATGGATATGGATATGGATATGGATATGGATATGGATATGGATATGGATATGGATATGGATATGGATATGGATATGGATATGGATATGGATATGGATATGGATATGGATATGGATATGGATATGGATATGGATATGGATATGGATATGGATATGGATATGGATATGGATATGGATATGGATATGGATATGGATATGGATATGGATATGGATATGGATATGGATATGGATATGGATATGGATATGGATATGGATATGGATATGGATATGGATATGGATATCGATATGGATATGGAGATGGAAATGGATATGGTAATGGATAAGGTTTTGGATATGGAAATAGCTTTTATATAGATACCGTTTTAAGATTGAGTACAGTGCCAGAATATAATTTCTGGCATCAGTTTTGTTCTAACTGTGCACGATTTTAAGCAATATTTATTTGGAAAAAAATATCTCACAAGGTAATGATTTGTAACAAATAAGAGGGAACAAATTATTTTGTCAACTTTTATGGTTTTAAGTTTCAGGCATGGAAATTTCAAAGATAGGTTTTTAAGAATTTTGGAAAAGTGAGTGTAGCACCGCCCATACAAAGGAAATACATTTTTGCAGTATCTGAAGATCCAGTAAAGTTATAACAAAACAATTTTAGGTAGTTTTTTTTTAGTCGGTTTTCTGGAAGCCGACTGGAAAGTTCAACCATGCTGTTACATCTTCACTGTCAGATGCAAATTTGAAGCATGGTAAGGGCTGGCATTTGAAAAGAAGGGATGGGATGGGAAGGGATGGGAAGGGATGGGAAGGGATAGGAAGGGATGGGAAGGGATGGGAAGGGATGGGAAGGGATGGGAAGGGATGGGAAGGGATGGGAAGGGATGGGAAGGGATGGGAAGGGATGGGAAGGGATGGGAAGGGATGGGAAGGGATGGGAAGGGATGGGAAGGGATGGGAAGGGATGGGCAGGGATGGGAAGGGATGGGAAGGGATGGGAAGGGATGGGAAGGGATGGGAAGGGATGGGAAGGGATGGGAAGGGATGGGAAGGGATGGGAAGGGATGGGAAGGGATGGGAAGGGATGGGAAGGGATGGGAAGGGATGGGAAGGGATGGGAAGGGATGGGAAGGGATGGGAAGGGATGGGAAGGGATGGGAAGGGATGGGAAGGGATGGGAAGGGATGGGAAGGGATGGGAAGGGATGGGAAGGGATGGGAAGGGATGGGAAGGGATGGGAAGGGATGGCAAGGGATGGCAAGGGATGGGAAGGGATGGGAAGGGATGGGAAGGAAAGGGAAGGGAAGGAAAGGGAAGGGAAGGAAAGCGATGGCAAGGTTATTGAAGTGAAGGTTATTCCTTGAATGAAGGAAGCGAAGGAAAATTGACTAAGTTGCGCTGACAATTTATTATTGGAACAGGCACTGGTTGAACTACTTACCAAAAATATGTTATTCAGTACGTTTGGATCAAAATTATACACATGTTGTTCTTTGCTGAATACTCTAAATTTTTTTTTAGATATTGGCATAGCTGTTTTGAACTAAAGCTTTAACAATTGTTCAATTAAGATTGAATAAAACTAGCTTTATTTAAATGTTTTTAAATTTAAACATACAAATTTGAATGCAGAAAAATAATTGTTTATTTTATAAATTGATTTTGTTTTTTTTTTTTTTGAAGCAGTTACCTTCAATTTGTATTATTTTCTTCCCACTTTTTTTCAATGGATAACCTTTTTTCCAAACCATTTCTGCTGTGATTTGCATTTCTTAAGTCTACAATAATTGCCTTCATATATTTTACTCCGCATAACAATGTCACTTTTGTATGCTTTATAAGAATTTATATCCCTTATTTAGTTCTTTTGCATATATGCAAATCTTCTTAGCAACATATTGACAGAGTCAAAAATGTTGCCAAGTTGAGGCAATGTTGCCAAGCAAATCAGTTTCAAGTTTGTCGTCAGTGCGCATTGCGAATATGTATTTCAGGTAACCAAGAATAGTGTTCGCACTTTAAAAATGTCCTGTTTTGTTAGAGGCACACTTACTCGTAACCTACTCATTATGAGCACAAAACATCATCATCCACCAGTAACAACAACAACAACAACAACAACAACAGCAAGAATGTCGATGACTAAAAATGTAACGAAATTAAATTTTAATCCTGTGCAAGTGACGATAACAAAAACAAAAACATCCGTCGCAACAATAAAAAGCGAAACACCACGCTATACAGCAGGCAGCAACAACAACAACAACAACAACAAACACAATAGCTGTAGATTATGTTGACAACTCGGTCGACTAAAGCGAGAGTTGTGACAAGACTTGATTTGTGTAGCCTGCTGGTGCAGGATATTTAGAAGGTGGATTTTGAAGAGCTTGCAGCCTGTCACAACACATTTTCAGCGCACACTTTTTCGCACTTGCAAGTGTGTGTTTGTGTGTGTGAGTTAGTGAGTTGAAAAAAGTCAGAGTTAATCTTTTTGATGTCGTTTAAATTTGAGACAATTTGTTGCCATTAAGAATAATCCAAAATTTGATAAATTGTGAAAATTAATTGAATTTAAGTGCAGAAAAGGCACTCTTAACGCACACACACAAAGTCACACATACAGACAAAAACAAGTTGATAAATGAAAGTTTGCCAACCCGAGGCTAAGCAACTAAAAGTAGTTTACAATAGAAGAAAAAGGCAACAAAAGTGTCTAGATATAACAATAGAACACACATGCGCACACACGTACACACATGTATGCCACACATTGCTGTCAATCACAAGCTGCCACAAAGAGCAGCCTGACTAATAACACTAGGCAACAAAATGTTTGAGCAAATTAAGCATGTTGCTAAAAAAACCTAGATGCCCTGCAGACGTTGCTCCAAAAAACCAGCTAAACGTGGTAATGTCTGTGTGTTTTGTCAGTTTTTTGACTAAACTGGCTTAACACCAAACATTAAAAGGGATTTTTTTTGATATGAGCGCAACTTAGACAAATAAAATTGAAAAAAATGCAAGCTATTCGCAAGAATTTCACTCACTCAAGCCTTGATTTATCTACCAACTTTTAATATGTTCAACTTCATATTTGAAGAGGGGGGAGGAAGGGTAAGCGGGCAGTGAAATAAACACACTCTGTGAAAATTTTTCATATCTTTAACTACTGAACTGCAAACGTATTCAGCACAAATACAAATAGTTTTTCATAGTTTTTCCCCCCCAACTAAGTCCTGACAAGCTCTGCCAAGTGTGTCGTACTGGGCGTAGTTTTTGTTGCTGAACTGCATGCTAGTGAGAAATACATATTTGCAGTCAGTCACACATATACAGCACGTCTGACAGTCATTGAGATAGTCAGACATTTAGACGTTCATACATCCATTCATTCAGTCAGTCATTCGCCAAGCTGCGAATCTACATTTGAACACAAGCATTAATATGCGAGCCACACCCTGCAAAATACAGCGGCAGCATAAACAACAACAATAATACCAAAATAAGAGGAAGAAGATAAAAGAGGAAGAAGAAGAAGAAGTGGTGGGGGAAAAAAATCGAAAAACTGGCACACTGACAGACGGAAGGACAACAGGATACAAGGCAGCAAACGCGTTACATTTCGATGCGATGCTGCTGTTTGGAAACTGCAAAATACACACAGACCCGCACACACACTATCATATACACTAGAAACAACAACATCAACAACTTCTCAACAAAAATATTGCAAAAATATAAGCAGTTTGAAAGTTGATTTGAAAAATGGCAAAAAGTCGTTATTGCAGTTAGCCAAAGTCTTGGCAGAACAATATTGAAACAAAAACCAAAAAAAAAACAAAACCAAAAACAAACAGAAACAACAAAATATAAAAAAAAAAAAATAATTTTGATTTTATTCATAAACTCTGTCGTTACAGCTCTTGCTTGATCTTAAGGCGTTTTTCCAGCAAAGCATATTCTTAGCTGCTGTTTAATATGTATGAAATGCCAGAAACCACTTTATCGACAATACAATACTTTTGTATTGTTGCCAAAATGCTTTTAAGGCTTTGTGCTCGCCACGCATTATTCCTCTTTGTTGTCGTTGTCGCTGTCGTTGTTGTTAATAATGGCGTCTTCGTGCTAGTTTAAAACGTCTTTTTAAACGCCAAACAAACGCCCGCCATTAAAGCGTTCTATACTTTTTTTTTAAACTCCAACTCTTCGCAGACTCTTGTGTTGTTCACTCGATTTTTTTTATTTTCTTATATTCGTTCTCCACGACTGTCTACTCGTAGGCGCTGTGCTGTGCATTAACCTATTTGCTTTTTTAACCCACATTCGCTAAAAAGGATTTTCTTTCATTTTTATTACGCGTCTCCATAATTCAACAACGTTTTTCATGTTTTGTTACGTATTCTTTATTTATACTTCCCTTTTTTGCACCCCCTTCCCATAGACTTTTTACTTGTATATATTTTATTTTTACTTTGGGATAAAATGTTTTCTTCAATTCCATGTCGTGTGACAGCAAAGATTTTTATTGGAATCACTTTTAGCGTTGACTAACATTTTTACTCCCTGCTCTGTCAACATAGCTAGCATAAAAGTGCGAAAAAAAGGCACATAAAGTGAGTTAAAAATAAATCGCTGCAGAAATAAAACTTGTCGCTGGCTGTGTTGGATGCTGAGAAATGCGTAAAATGGATTTATTTGTAGAGTTATTGAGCGTAGCGTGCTAAAATCAACAAATAAAATTGCGTTGCTGACAACTCAGTCACATCATAAAAAGTATTGAATTCTTATTTCTTGCACTTTAAATTTAAAATGAGCTGCTCTAATGACTAAATTTGACATATACAGAAAACGCGTGCATAGCACTGGCCATCACTTGGTAGATAGTTAAAGTTAGTGGACAGCTTCTACAGCTCTGAGTGTGCGGTTTCATGTGAGAACTTTTGGGCCATACCTTAGTTGAGAAAGCAATACTTTTTTAAGCTTGAACCAACGCTCAGGAAATGCTTCTTATAAAGCTTAAACATTGTGTCGGAAGACGGGTAATTTTTCAGTGAAAGGATGAGGTGACAGTTTTTATGTTTTTGACATTTACACAAATCAAAACATTTGAAAAATACGTAAAACTCTACCAGTAATTGAGGGCCAACATTCATCATATATCATATCTCATACATAATATCTAAACAATACATCATACATCACACATCATACATCATTCACCATGCATCATTAATCATACATCATGCATCATTAACCATACATCATACTTAATATATCATACATCATACATCATACATCATTCACCATGCATCATTAATCATACATCATGCATCATTAACCATACATCATACTTAATATATCATACATCATACATCATACATCATACATCATACATCATACATCATACATAATACATCAAACATCATACATCATACATCATACATCATATACCAAACATCATACATCATACATCATATATCATACATCATACATCATACATCAAACATCATACATCATACACCATACATCATACATCATAAATCATTCATCATTCATCATTCATCATTCATCATTCATCATTCATCATTCATCATTCATCATTCATCATTCATCATTCATCATTCATCATTCATCATTCATCATTCATCATTCATCATTCATCATTCATCATTCATCATTCATCATTCATCATTCATCATTCATCATTCATCATTCATCATTCATCATTCATCATTCATCATTCATCATTCATCATTCATCATTCATCATTCATCATTCATCATTCATCATTCATCATTCATCATTCATCATTCATCATTCATCATTCATCATTCATCATTCATCATTCATCATTCATCATTCATCATTCATCATTCATCATTCATCATTCATCATTCATCATTCATCATTCATCATTCATCATTCATCATTCATCATTCATCATTCATCATTCATCATTCATCATTCATCATTCATCATTCATCATTCATCATTCATCATTCATCATTCATCATTCATCATTCATCATTCATCATTCATCATTCATCATTCATCATTCATCATTCATCATTCATCATTCATCATTCATCATTCATCATTCATCATTCATCATTCATCATTCATCATTCATCATTCATCATTCATCATTCATCATTCATCATTCATCATTCATCATTCATCATTCATCATTCATCATTCATCATTCATCATTCATCATTCATCATTCATCATTCATCATTCATCATTCATCATTCATCATTCATCATTCATCATTCATCATTCATCATTCATCATTCATCATTCATCATTCATCATTCATCATTCATCATTCATCATTCATCATTCATCATTCATCATTCATCATTCATCATTCATCATTCATCATTCATCATTCATCATTCATCATTCATCATTCATCATTCATCATTCATCATTCATCATTCATCATTCATCATTCATCATTCATCATTCATCATTCATCATTCATCATTCATCATTCATCATTCATCATTCATCATTCATCATTCATCATTCATCATTCATCATTCATCATTCATCATTCATCATTCATCATTCATCATTCATCATTCATCATTCATCATTCATCATTCATCATTCATCATTCATCATTCATCATTCATCATTCATCATTCATCATTCATCATTCATCATTCATCATTCATCATTCATCATTCATCATTCATCATTCATCATTCATCATTCATCATTCATCATTCATCATTCATCATTCATCATTCATCATTCATCATTCATCATTCATCATTCATCATTCATCATTCATCATTCATCATTCATCATTCATCATTCATCATTCATCATTCATCATTCATCATTCATCATTCATCATTCATCATTCATCATTCATCATTCATCATTCATCATTCATCATTCATCATTCATCATTCATCATTCATCATTCATCATTCATCATTCATCATTCATCATTCATCATTCATCATTCATCATTCATCATTCATCATTCATCATTCATCATTCATCATTCATCATTCATCATTCATCATTCATCATTCATCATTCATCATTCATCATTCATCATTCATCATTCATCATTCATCATTCATCATTCATCATTCATCATTCATCATTCATCATTCATCATTCATCATTCATCATTCATCATTCATCATTCATCATTCATCATTCATCATTCATCATTCATCATTCATCATTCATCATTCATCATTCATCATTCATCATTCATCATTCATCATTCATCATTCATCATTCATCATTCATCATTCATCATTCATCATTCATCATTCATCATTCATCATTCATCATTCATCATTCATCATTCATCATTCATCATTCATCATTCATCATTCATCATTCATCATTCATCATTCATCATTCATCATTCATCATTCATCATTCATCATTCATCATTCATCATTCATCATTCATCATTCATCATTCATCATTCATCATTCATCATTCATCATTCATCATTCATCATTCATCATTCATCATTCATCATTCATCATTCATCATTCATCATTCATCATTCATCATTCATCATTCATCATTCATCATTCATCATTCATCATTCATCATTCATCATTCATCATTCATCATTCATCATTCATCATTCATCATTCATCATTCATCATTCATCATTCATCATTCATCATTCATCATTCATCATTCATCATTCATCATTCATCATTCATCATTCATCATTCATCATTCATCATTCATCATTCATCATTCAATCATTCATCATTCATCATTCATCATTCATCATTCATCATTCATCATTCATCCATTCATCCATTCATTCATTTATCCATTCATCCATTCATCCATTCATCCATTGAGGTATATTTTACTGGGAATGTTTTGAAGTCGTTGGTTATTAAAAATACATGAAAGCCCTTTAGAAGAAATCGGTCGAAATTTCCCGTATACTTAATTATTTGTTCTAAATTCTCCTTTTCCAAAATTCCTCTTTTTTTAAAATTCACCTTTTTTTAAATCCTTTACAAAAATCCTTCCATTGAATAATCCCTTGCCAAAATTCCCTTTGACAAGATTAGGCAAAAATAAAATTGATACTGATAACTTATCATTGATAAGATAAACTTAATACTGATAAAGACTGATAAAAAGCACGCGATTTTAGTACAAGAGAAAAGGGATTTTTTTCTCCCATCTTACAAAAAACATTATCTTATAAATTCCTCTGCAAAAAATATCCTTTTACAAGATTCAGCAAAAAAAAAAAATATGTTCTGGGAAGACGATTCTGAAAACAGCACGCGATGTTCGTTAAAGGGAAATTCTGTAAAGTGGAATATAAAGTGATTAAAGGGATGTCTTGTATAATAGAATTTGGTAAAGGAAGAAATCCGTAGAGGATTTTTATTCATTCCTCTCCCACGCACTTATACTCTTCAATGGCTTCAGGACATTGTTTGTTCACAGTAAAATTGTTTGAGGGGAGTTTGGTCACAACCCGAAACATTTTTTGTTTTTTACTTTTTTAACAGTATATTTTATTGTGAACCATTTTTTGAAGTCATTGACAAATAAATTATAATTCGCGTCGGAGACTTCAAGAAGAAATATTTTGCGATCAGAATTTCCCTTAAATAGAATTGTTTTTACAAAATTCCGCATGTCGCAATTCCCATTTTAAAAATTTGTCTTTTTTAAATTCAGCTTTATAAAATTCCTCTTCAAAAAATTTTACTTTTCAAAATTCCCTTATACAAAATTCCCCTTTACAAATTAAAAAAAAAAGCATGAATTTATAAAAATGTGTTGATACGCGATATTCGTAATAGGTAAAAAAGTGAATTTTGAGAAGGTTGAAGTTTGTAAAATGGAATTTTGTGAAGGTGAATTTCGATATGAGGAATTTTAAAGGACTATTTCGACCCACTCCCCAGAGTTTTTATTTATGCATGGCTTGAAAACATTTTTCATAGCAAAATAAACTATATAAATAGAATTTTGATGGGTCTGGTACGACTTATAGAAAACTAAAATGGTAAAACCAAAAATAACGAATACAAAATAGATGAACTTATCAACTTTTTTATCGATAAGACCAAGGAAATAACGGCAATTCTCTTAAAACCAGTTAATCAGCTAATGAACTAATAAAAGATATCGAGTAGTATCTTCAAGTTTATTTCATAGTATTTCGATGTTTTTTCGGGCATCTATATTTTTCGACATTTTTAATTGTGACAAAAAATGTTTTCAGTTTAAGAAAATTTTATTTTTTTCGACATTTTTCGGTTTAACCATTTTTTTCGACATATCGTACGACTTCCAATTTTAACCCATTCCGAAACATAAGTCTTGAAAAAAATGTTGTTGATTTTTATTTTTTTCAGTGTAATCTGTTGTGAATAATGTTTTGTTAATAATCTAAAGTCAATGACAAAAAAAAAAGGGATCGAAGTGAAAATTTTCCTTACGTACTATTTGTTCTTTTTACAAAATTCCCCTTTTAAAAATGCCAAAATTAATTTTTTTTCTCCTTTATATAAATCACATTTCACTAAAATCATTCTTCAGGCCTTCTTTTCAAAATTTCACTTTACAAAATGTGCCTTTTCAAGAGTTTACAAAAAAAATGTATAAGAATATGTTGATACTGTTAATAAACCGCGATTTTCGGAAAAGGGAAATATTAAAAATGGAATTTTTTAAGGGATAGTTTTTAAAAGAGAATTTCCTTAAGGCGATTTTCTTATAGAAAAATTTAAAAAAGATGAATTTTTAAAAGGGTGAATATTGTGAAATGGAATTTTGTTAAGATGCATTTTAATACGGGGAATTTTTCAAACGGGAATTTCGATCCACTCTTCTCTATTGTTATGTATCAATGGACTTAAAATATTATTGATAGTAATAGAAAATGCATACGGAGATTTTTGACACCAACCCGAAATTGAGGTTTAAAAAAATAATGTTTTTATTTTTGTTTTTACAGGGTATTTTACAGTGAATTATGCTTTGAAAGTAAAAAATTTACTTTTAAAAAAATATTTTTGCAAAATTCCCCTTCTTAAAATTTCCATTTTGAACATTAACTTTTTAAAATTCCCCTTCAAAAAATAATTTTTTTCAAAATTCTCATGCAAAAAATTCAACTGATCAAAA
The DNA here is from genome assembly GCA_958299015.1 of Tetanocera ferruginea. NCBI lineage: Eukaryota > Metazoa > Arthropoda > Insecta > Diptera > Sciomyzidae > Tetanocera > Tetanocera ferruginea. Next base: position 82,221,175 of record OY282644.1, on the reverse strand, counting down.
GCACGCACTTTTCGTAAAAGGATAATTCTGTGAAGTGAAATTTTGTAAAGTGAAATTTTGATAATGCAAATTTTGTAAGTTAAAAAAAGATGAATTTTAAAAAGAGTGAATTTTGTAAAATGTAATTTTAATTTAAGATAAATATTAATACGGGGAATTTTTTAAATGGGCATTTCGACAAATCTTCTTTCTTTTTCTATGCCTCTTCTTTCAAACACCGACATGTTATTTATTTTATCCGTTCTATGATAAACGATCATTATAATTGCTATATATATTGATTTCTACGAAAATGAGGATATGATGGTTATATTTGTAAGTATGAATGGATAACCATCATATCAAATACTTCAGGATATGATGGTTATATTTGTAAGTATGAATGAGTATTAATACAAAGAATTCAGGGTCAAACTGTCAATATAATCAAACCCATGGTGCCCTCATATCCTTTAGTTGGGACACACGAGTATGTATCATTGATGGACCAATGATGATCATTGGTTGAATGAGCTAAAATAAGCTTTCTTTAATTTGCTGGTTTCCTTTTAACCTACGCTTAGTTCAGCAAAAAATTCTTATCAATTTTCCTTCCCAGAATTTTCCTACCGTACAACATCTCTACAACATTTATGGCATTTCACCGAATATTCCCAAAGTTTCAACACAAACAACCATTCACTGATAACCATTAAACTTATGCTGCTCGTACAAGATTATTAAAGTTCATATTAATCACTCATGCCACATCAGCCAATGCGAGGCTCTAAAAAGCGCTTTCATCCTCCAACATTAGCACCAACTTAGCACAATATGATATGATTATCGATTTATCATAAAGCTTAACCTTATTGCTACTTCACAGAAGCTGATACCAAGCAACCCGACCGCAACTAATACAAAAGTCGTTAATAAATTTCTGTGAAAATTCTACGCTGCTTTTGTCATAATTGAGCTAATTAGTTTTTGCAAAATTTGTTAAAAATTTACGTGCGACTCTGGGCATTTGACCTTTGTTAGCGGCAAGTCTGCGCTTCATTGTTATGTCGCGAGGTTGAATAAAAAATAAAGTCAGTTTGGCTGAATTTAAAAATTTTTGAATGTTTGGTTTGAAGTAGTTGAAGTGTTTGAAAAGTGCGCCTTGTTGGACCCAAAATACACCTTTTCGAGTGCTGAATATTTTATTTGAATCAAGAAAATTTGTAAAAATGTTTTGTTGTTGTTGTTGTTGTTATGATTTGTTCTCAATCACAAAAATAAATCGATTTCTAAATATTGTGTTTCTTCTCTCATTTGACGGCGTTAGTTTATTGTATGTCCTGCGAAGCTTCAGCATTTTTGTTTGCTTTTGCTCTATTTGTAGGGCATGATTGGTCAAAACGGAAACGGAAAGAGGAGCAGAAAATGCCAACAAGAACTTATTGTTGTGTGTTTTTTTTTCGTTTTTTTTTTTTTTTGTGACTTTTATAAAGATGTTATTCTTGAAAAGTAAGTTAATTAAATCTTGTGGAAAGAAGTCCAAACGGAAGTGTGCAAGTTTTTTTATTTGTTAGCGATTTGTTGTTGTTGTTTTTTTTTTTATTTAATACTCATCTATCTCTTTTATTGTTATTTATTTACTCGACTGTTTGTTAGTGTGTAAATGTGTGTGTTGTCAATTGTCATAGAAGTTGTTAAACTGAGCCTGCGAAATCAATAAATTCTTCTAATGCTGGCATAGAAATTAAATTTGCTTGCAAGTTTGGCTTAAAAAGAAGAGATCAATGAAATTGAAATTGTGTGCAAAGGTTGTTTTTTTAAGAATGCCATTAAATTAATCGGTTACTGCTTGTGGCTTAATATATTGTAGAGTGATTTACTTATGTAATTAATTCTTAAGAAATTACAAGAAGTAGTTAATTTTGACGAATTTGATCGAAGTTCATAAGATTCTTAATAATTAATATTTTAATACATCTATGAAGGTGTGTTTTTGTCTTAAACAATATATGTTTTTTGCCATAAGTATCAGTAAAGAAAGCCTTAAACTGAAGATTCAAGCGTTTGCTACTTACTCTAAATAACAAGTTCCATTTTTCAACGAAATACTAATGTCAGAAAATTAAACATATCGGTTCTAATTATAAATTTCGCTTTAATAAATTTTTGAAGTGAAACTTCTTAAGCCTCGTATACAACATACGGCGAACGAAACTGGTAGTAAAACCCATGAAACGCATGAAACTGCGGCGAATTGAGGTGAATTTAGGCCAATTAGGTGAATTAGGTGAATTTAGTTGAAAATAGGTATTCGCAAAACCTTATAAATTAGAATTCATAAGTTGTTCGGAAGGAAAAAAATTATCAAGCAATGGTTTGAGTCCGAACTAACAGATGAATTAATCAACAAAGTTTTAGACCGTACTTTTTGAAGATGGAATTTTCAACTAAATACGTCATGCTTAAATCAATGACACGTTGCGCTGGAATTTTCAACCTGTATGATTCAATGGCCAATCGGATGTAATAAGATTATCGAGTCACAAAAAGATCAGTTGCACTTTTATGGATTCCATGGAGCAGTTGGATATATGAATATGAATGATTCTATGACCAATCGGATGCAATTGGATTATCTGAGGTCACAGACAAGTCATGGGCAATTTCATGGATTCCATTGATCATTTGGACAAAAATGGATGTTTCTATAGCCAATCGGATGCAATGAGATTATCTGAGGTCACACTTTTATGGATTCCATGAATGATTTTTACCAAAATGGATGATTCTATGGATTATATCAGATGCAATGGGATTTTCTGAGGTCATTCGCAGGTGGTCATAGAAACTTTAATGGATTCCAATTTTAAGTACATTTTTTACAAGACGAACTAAATTTATAATGATGATGATGAGAATTCGGTTCATACGGGCTGGGCTGCCCGGCCATACACAAAAATCGACGCCAAAGTCCAATATTCACAGTGACAAGGTCCTACTCTGTGTTTGGTCTCTGTATTTGGTGGGGCCGTGGTGTACTATAGACTGCTACAACAAGGTGAAACTATCACAGAGCAACTCTACCGAACTCAATTGATGCGTTTGAACCGAGCGTCGAGAGTGCGATCAAAGTCACAACAAGGTAATTTTGCAACATGACAACGCTCAGCTACATGTTACGCAGCCGATCAAAACATACCTTGAAATGATGAAATGGGAAGTCCTGCCCGACTATTAGCTTTCTTTGATGACGCATGACCTTGAATATCAGCTCTTTCGCTCTTTTAAAATAAACTTAATCTTCTCATGGCTTTATATGAAATGAGAATTTTTTTAGCACAGACTAAATTAAAAACTCTCTACATTTTTGGTATAAAGTTTCACTTATACCGTGCGCCACGCATTTTTGTGTATGGCCGGGCACACACACATTTTTTTTTTTTTTTTTATTAATTTTAAGCTTGACCCATTGCACCACAGCTAAAAGCTTGTATTCCGTTTAAATTTTTTTGTTTTATTTTTCTTTCATTTCTACTGAACTTTGTCTTCTTGATGGTTTTTGTCTTTATTTTTGTTGATTGTTTGTCTGGCTTTTTGGCTTTCATCTAGCAATTAGCAAAAACTTTTTACTCTTATTGATTTTATTGGATTTATTTCATTAATGCCTTCTCAATTTTGTTGTTGTTTTAGGTTCTATTTGATGCTATACTGAACATTGATTTGATTTGCAGTTGTTCTAAAAACCAAAAAAAAAAAAAAAAAACAAAAAAAACTAAATGATTTTTTTGCTATTTTGTGATACAAAAAAGTTTGATTGAAGGATTAAATGTATTAGATATGACTTTCCAAGAAATTTAAGTAAGTAAGAGAAGAAGTCAAGTATCATTGGATTGACTTAAATATGACCAGGGGAGCTTTCATTAAACTTATTTTGTTATAGAAATTATTTTAAGAATTTAAAAATTTATTTAAGAAGTTTGTTTAGTCTTTGATTATTTTTATGTTTTAAAAACTGACAAAATTAATTTTTTTTTGTCTGACCATGACTTACAGACTGTCCTAGAAATAACTGTCCTTTGTTTTTTTTTTATGGTAAAAAAACCAATGCTGTGTTTGTAAAAATTCTATCAATTAATTTTTAAGTGAACATTAGAAAATAAATGAAAATTTTATTTACACTGAAAAAAATACACTTAAAAAAAAGAATGCACTTTTTGATGATGGCCCTCCATTAGGTTTTTTACCGACCTTTCGTTGACCTTAGTGTATGCCCGACGCCATTTACGTCGAAATATTTCGATGTTTTCGCAGTTTGTTTGGTCTTCTTAAGATTTCTTTTCATTAAAGCCAATTCTTTTGATTGAACGAAGTTCGGGGCAATTCGGAGATTGGCTTCTTTTGGTACCATAGTGACATTATTGGCTACCAATTGGTACCAATCCATCGTTCTCTGGGCGTAGTAACATGTTGATAGGTCAGGCCAAAATAGTACTGAACCTTGGTGCTGACGCATAAAAGACAGCAAACGCCACTCCAGACACTCTCTGATGTAAATTTCGGTGTTGATTGTGCGATCTGTCATAAATTCCTTACTTCGAAGGAAGGGCACATTTGCAAATGGCCTGCACACCATCTATTTCTTTGGAAACTTGGTATGTTTTTCGGTGGTAAATTTAGAGAATGCTCCACTCCTTCTAACCGCGCAGTATAACATCCGTGTCCAGGTAACTGCTTGAAATCTGCTTTGGAGTACGTTTCATCGTCCATGATCACGCAATCAAATTTGGGCAGGTAATCGCGATACAGTTTTCGAGCCCTCCTCTTTGCTTCGGCGTCCTTTTCTTCTGACCTATCAGGTGCTTTTTGTACTTTATAGCTCCTTTGGTTGTACAATTTTTTAATCCGTTGAACACTTGACTTCGATGTTCCCGCTTTTGCTGCCATATCATGAACCGAAGTGCCTGGATTCTGAGTAAACAGCCGCTTAACGTTCTGGGCCCACCGCTTGGTTCGCTGGACCACTTTTTCTCCCTAAGCCTAGCGTTTTTGATAAAGAGGCAAGCTGTTTGTATTGTTTTATGGCCCTTACGACAGTTTTTACGCACACGCCAAATTCCTTAGCGATCTTTTTGTACGTGGTGTTTGGATTTTCCATTTATTTGCTTTCCGCTTTTCTTCTTGTTGAGACGACATCTTTTCAGTAGCTCTTTTATTTTACTAATGAGTATTTTTTTTAATCGGCAATATTTATACTTTAATTAGGTTCCAAATATGTTGCTATAGAGGTAACACTTTTTTATAAATAACCTAAAAACAAAAGGACAGTTAATTCTGGGACAGTCTTTAGTCAAGCGTATAAATCGAGTGGCTTTGCTGACTAGGCCATGTTGAAAGAATGAACTACGAATGAACCAGCGAAGAAGTTTTTCGATTCGGTACCCAGTGTCGGTCAATCCACATGAGAAAGACCACCGCATCTCTGTTGAAATGAACAGGAATTGGATAACCCGACAATGCTTGGAATCTCTAACTGGCGCCAGAAAACGCACTACAGAAGTAGCTGGCACATTTTCTTAGACGACACCAAAACGGAATAGCGGTTATCAATGGGTTTGTTGCAACCAATTTTTTTTTCCAAATACCTCGTACACGTGATTTTTTCCAAAATTAAATTAACAAAATTTCCGTAGAACCATTAGTATCTAAAAACAAAAAAACAAATTGGCCACTTCAGCCCTCGAAAAGACTTTGACCAAGCTTCTTATGATCAATTGAGTTGTATGTATTATTTAGCCGACTCCGAACGGCTAAAGTTTATGTTCTCAGGAAGCTTTACATGGCATTATTTACTCTCTAAGGTTTGCCATTGACTGCAGAGAGGTGAAGGCTGATCAGAAAAATGTATTTCTGTTGAAAAAATTTCTACCCGAGGTGAGGTTTGATCTCGGGACCCGTTGGTTCGCGCGCCACCCCGGCCGCCAACCATAAGTATTTATCATATCTTAATATATAAAAGACAAGCGTCCTGCTCCGTGCACTAATTGCTCAAAATGTTATAGTTGTTATTGCTATGTATAGGCAGAACATGTTAGTCTGTTTCGCTATTACAGTACTTTTATATGAAACAAGTAAAAAAAGTCTAAAGTCGGCCTAGGCCGACTATGAAATACCCTAAACCTACTTTTCCAAAAAAAAAATACTATTATTGAAAATGGCGGATGAAGCCTATATATTATATGCATTTAAATGTTGAAGAAAAATTTACACATACCAAGTTTTATTCCTATAACTCACAGTTAATGCCTTTAATGTGCTTTCGCTATGGGAGGTGGACGTGTTCATGTAAGGATTACTTCCAATATTTGAACACACCTTAATTTTGGTATAAAATATATACATACCAAATTTGATCTATCTATGACAAACATCATCTTATTTATTGAGTTTTAAACTTTTTGGGTTGTGTGGGAGGTAGGCGTGTCCGTGGTCGGATGACGTCCATTTTCCAAAACCATTTTTATTTTGTCAAAAACAAAACAAAACATATTTCTCTAATTTTATCTCTGTTGGTTAAACATAGGCTTATTTATTGTGTTTTCAATTTTTGGGTTGTATGAGAGGTGGGCGTGTCCGTGAGCGAATGACACCCATTTTTCGAAGACATCTTTATGTTGGTACAAAACACATATACGCCAAATTTTATTGTTGTAGGTTAGTTATGGGCTTATTTATGCAGTTTTCAATTTTTGCGTTGCATGGTAGGTAGGCGTGTCCGTGGGCGGATGATGCTCATTTTCCAAACTATCTTTGTTTTGTCATACAAAACATATTTCTCTAATTTTATCTCTGTAGATTACAAAGGGGCTTATTTATGCCGTTTTCAGTTTTTGGGTTGTATGGGAGGTGGGCGTGTCCGTGAGCGAATGACATCCATTTTTCGAAGACATTTTTGTGTCAATAGAAGACACATAGACACCAAGTTTTATTGTTGTTGGTTAATTATGAGCTTATTTATGCAGTTTTCAATGTTTGCGTTGTATGGGAGGTAGGCGTATCCGTGAGCGGATGATATCAATTTTTTAAAATCATCTTTTTTTTGTCATAGTGTCAAATTGTATCTCCAAAAGTTAATCAAAGGCTTATTGATTGCGTTTTAAATTTTTGCGGTGTATGGGAGGTGGGCGTGTCCGTGAGCGTATGACAACCAATTTTTCAAAGACATCTTTGTTTTGATATAAAATACATACGTGCAAAATTTTATCTCTATTGGTTAAACAGAGGCTTATTTATTGCGTTTTCAAGTTTTGCGTTGTATGGGAGGTAGGCGTATCCGTGAGCGGATGATGTCAATTTTTTAAAATCATCTTTTTTTTGTCATAGTGTCAAATTGTATCTCCAAAAGTTAATCAAAGGCTTATTGATTGCGTTTTAAATTTTTGCGGTGTATGGGAGGTGGGCGTGTCCGTGAGCGTATGACAACCAATTTTTCAAAGACATCTTTGTTTTGATATAAAATACATACGTGCAAAATTTTATCTCTATTGGTTAAACAGAGGCTTATTTATTGCGTTTTCAAGTTTTGCGTTGTATGGGAGGTAGGCGTATCCGTGAGCGGATGATGTCAATTTTTTAAAATCATCTTTTTTTTGTCATAGTGTCAAATTGTATCTCCAAAAGTTAATCAAAGGCTTATTGATTGCGTTTTAAATTTTTGCGGTGTATTGGAGGTAGGCGTTTCCGTGGGTGGATGATGAAAAGTTTTCAAAATCATCTTTTTTTTGTCATAAAAAATACACGTGTCAAATTGTATCTCTATAGGTTAATCAAAGGCCTATTTATTGCGTTTTCAATTTTTGCGTTGTATGGGAGGTAGGCGTGTCCGTCGGCGGATTTCAAAAGTATTCAATAGTGCAGATCCTTGGGTTCATGTTACCATGTGAACCAAGTTTCATTCAATTATCTCAACTCCTTCTTCATATCCTGTGTATACGGACAACACACAGATGGACAGACGGACTGACGGACATGGATAGCTCGACTCAGGTGTTGACGCTGATCAAGAATATATATACTTTTCTATGCCGGACTCGCTTCGTTCTATGCGTTACAAACGTTTGCACAAAGTTAATATACCCTGACCTTTCAGGTTTAAGGTATACAAATTGTTAGCCTAAAAATATGCACACACGATTTATTTCATATTTATCAGTAACGACACTTTGACGACGACTGGAACAAAACAACATTTGTGTCGTTTTTGGTATTGATTAGAACTCAAGCCGAATGGAACTCATAACATTCGAAAGGTGACACAGATATGAAAAATGTTAATATAAAGTATACATCTGATGGAGTTCGTTCCCAATCTTCTAAGAGGGATATCAAATTGTTGAGAAAAAACCCACTCTTTGATCAATATGAAATTTAGTAAGAAAGAAATTGGTCGAATTTGAAGTTTCTCTCAGAACTAACAATTTCCACAAAAAAATTAGTTTTATACAGTAATTGTCACATTTGTAAAAAAAGGTGTTTTTTATAATTCAAAATTTTGACTTACCATGTCGATATCTTGGTCGAATTTCAACGGTTTTTTAATTTTTCTAATTATTTTTAAAATATTGTTAAATTTTCTGTGAAATGTGATAACAATTACTGTGAAGCTCTTAACAAAAGTATTTTGAAATATTGCCGTTAGTTATTTAGCATGTATTTCCACCAAATGCCAAAAGAGATAAAAATTGTCTCAAATTGAATGTTCTGAATTGGAAAACCAATATCTCTAACATCTTTGAAAAGATTTCATTTTAGAATAGATGCAGAAAATGTACGTAGGATTGTTTATATCTAAGATATACCACCAGAAATGGTCTTATAAATAATTTTTTTCGAAAAATTTCATAAACGGGGTTGATCAAAAATTTGAGTCACAGGGAATTTTTTTGTTTAAACATAGCATAGAATGCGTGCAAATTCATGTAACTCATTTGGAATCTCTAATTTGCAATATTTTCATTATTGCCATATCTTGCCAAGAACAGTCTTATTAGCATCTATTGCCTCATATCAGAACTTGCTCGCGAACTCTTACTATGCTTAAGAAATTTGGCGCACGCACGTGAGACAATATAAAAGGCACATGACCGTTTACTTAATTGAGCTTTGTACGTACTCATACACGCGTGCATACACTTGCGGACGTTTCCGTACCCGGGTAAAAGGATATGTATTTTTATGGCAGAGCAATGATATTAACACTCTTTATAGGAATACAACAAAACCGGGAAGATATGTATGCCACACACACATTACTACTAAATAGCATTACGTAACTTCAAAGCTTATAAAGCTTAAAAAGCTACAGCTTCTCCAATAAGTCAGTCAGTGTGTCATTTCTCTTCTTTTGTATGACTTTTTCTTAGTGTGTTTCTTATTTGCATAGCAAAGAATATAAGAAACAGTAACAGTATTATTTAAGAAAAGCTATCTTCTTTTGCATTTTACTATACAATTCTACTTCTAATTCTTTTTTAGATGCTCTCACGTCACTTGAACTTTATTAACTTCAAGTTTTTACATTTGCTTGTTTGTTTATAAAATTGTTGTTGTTGTTGTTGCTGTTGATGTTGCTATTCCTGTTGTTGGCATTCTCGCATGCAAATATTTAAGTTGCTTGCAAGTCAAGATGTTTGCATGCATACATGTTTAATTATAATTGCAAATGTATGCGCTCATTTGTTTTAGTATTTGTATTTGTATTGGTGAGTATGTGCGTGTATGTTTATGTGTTTGTTTCTGTTTGCGTGCACAAGTTCGTGTCTACTTCAACTGCTGACTGCAAGCAAATTCAACAAAACAAATAGTTTATCAGCAAATTTTCACACTAACCTGTCAAAAGCTCAGAGTGTGAATGAAAGCTCTATGTTTTTTTTTTTTTGTTTTTCAGTAATTTAATAAAAATTTTGTGATATTCAACAGTTAGGGCCAGTTTTTCAGTGCGGGTTTAAACTCTAGTCAAACTAAACCGAGGTTAACTCACCAAAAAGGGAGGTAAAAACTCTGTTTAACTAGATATTGTAGCATTCGTTTAAATTGAATTAACTTAAATAATGATATGATGTGTTTTTTTTTTGCTTAAACCGAGGTTAAACGTTCAATTTTGGTGAGTTAACCTCGGTTTAATTTGACTATAGTTTAAACCCGCACTGAAAAACTGGACCTTAAAGGTTTATTTAACCAAATAAAATATTGGCTCAAACTTTTTAGTTCAAGCAAAAGTTGAGTACAGTTGAGCAGTGCATAAAAGCTTCAACATTATTAGCGTATTAGTAACGAGCTTTATAGCAATTTTTGAATAAACCATTTAAAGTTGCTTAAGCTGTGTCCAAGGAAAACTGACACGAAAAGTTTTTTTCTTAGCAGCTCATCAAACTTCTTTACAACTTTCTGCCCAACGTTGTCAACAACAACAACATCATCATCAACATCATCAGCATCAGCATCATCATCATTATCATTATCATTATCATTATCATCCTTACAGCAACAGCAAAGCAGCATCAACATCAAGTTGCTAAAAATCTTTGGCTAAAATTTGCCAGCGTCAAGTTGTTGGTAAAAGTTTTTAATGAAATTCATGGCGTTGGTGTTAAGACTTGAACCTTAACTTTGGCTCAAACAGCATCAACTTGGCTATTATTGATAATAATGCTAAACGAAGGCATTCAGCAAATATTGATGCTTAAGCTAAAAGCTCCATAGCTGCTGCATTTCTTAACAAGTTTGTCTCAAGTAAAAACAAGACGTCTACAAAAACAAAAAAAAAAAAAAAAACAAAAAAACACTAACAACCAAGGAACTTGTTTGTATGTATTAAGATTTACTTCAACATAATTTATGTTCATGTGTTCAAAAGTTGCTTGTTCGGCGTCACAAAATATAAAGGATTTTTTAAAGTTATCTTCACAAATGATTCAATAAGTTTTTGGAATTTAAAATAACTTCGAAAATCTATAGTTCTACAAATTGTTTAAAATATTTTCTTTTATCTGCTGAAATTTTATGAAACTGTCTGCCATTCTGCACAGATTGATTGCATTTTATGTCGTTTTTATTGCTTTTGCCGTAGCTGCATTTCTGGGCCAAGCCGGTATTAACCTCAACCCTGTCACGACACTAACACGTAACGCTCGCACATGCATACATTTTTGCACACATATTTGTTGAGTAATTTGCTATATATTTTGTTGTTTTTTTACTTTTGTTATTATATCTCACCAATTTTATGCGCTAGTCATGCCTAAAGTTCACATCTTGTTGAAAAATTTCTGAAAATATCCGGTTACATTTAATGCTTGCCATGTATTTGTTACATCAATTGTAGGCTATGTGTAATGCATGTGCTGGTGTATGTGTGTGTGACACATTCATACAATCACAACTACCCAGTAAAATATTGTGCTTTTTTTTTTTGTAAATTCTTTACAACACAATAACAACAACCACAGTTTTACCTTCGCAACACAACTATTGCTGCATGTCCTGTTCTTTGCTTGCCAAGGGTTACATATTATGACACTTTCGCATAGATAGAAAATATCACACGTCTACGAACGTGTTTGACATAATAATTTTATGCCATGGTGTTGAGTTATGTCAGAGAGAGATATGCATCGCTTTAAGTTTAGCTGAAAAAAAATTGACAATCAAAACTTTTTTATTAAAGATGCCTTAATATTGCATACATTTGAAAACAAAATTTTATTTTGTAAACTTTTGGAATATTTTTGGAAAGGTTTTTTGAAAATTAAAAGACAAAATGTTTTTAATTCAATATTTTAAGTCAACATTATAAATAAACTGTAAAAAATTATAAAACAAAAATTCTACAGTAATAAAAAAAAATCAAGTAAAGAAAGTCTAAAGTCGGTCTAGGCCGACTATGAAATACCCTAAACCTACTTTTTCAAAATACAACAACAGTAGCCCATATTTTATATTTATTGCAATTTTGATGAAAAATTTATAAATACTAAGTTTTATTCCTGTGACTCACATAATAAAGCTTTTATAGTGTTTTCGGTATTGTAGGTTATGTGGAAGGTGGCCGTGTTCGTGGATGGATTACGAGGTGAGGTTTGATCTCGGGACCCGTTGGTTCGCGCGCCACCCCGGCCGCCAACCATAAGTATTTATCATATCTTAATATATAAAAGACAAGCGTCCTGCTCCGTGCACTAATTGCTCAAAATGTTATAGTTGTTATTGCTATGTATAGGCAGAACATGTTAGTCTGTTTCGCTATTACAGTACTTTTATATGAAACAAGTAAAAAAAGTCTAAAGTCGGCCTAGGCCGACTATGAAATACCCTAAACCTACTTTTCCAAAAAAAAAATACTATTATTGAAAATGGCGGATGAAGCCTATATATTATATGCATTTAAATGTTGAAGAAAAATTTACACATACCAAGTTTTATTCCTATAACTCACAGTTAATGCCTTTAATGTGCTTTCGCTATGGGAGGTGGACGTGTTCATGTAAGGATTACTTCCAATATTTGAACACACCTTAATTTTGGTATAAAATATATACATACCAAATTTGATCTATCTATGACAAACATCATCTTATTTATTGAGTTTTAAACTTTTTGGGTTGTGTGGGAGGTAGGCGTGTCCGTGGTCGGATGACGTCCATTTTCCAAAACCATTTTTATTTTGTCAAAAACAAAACAAAACATATTTCTCTAATTTTATCTCTGTTGGTTAAACATAGGCTTATTTATTGTGTTTTCAATTTTTGGGTTGTATGAGAGGTGGGCGTGTCCGTGAGCGAATGACACCCATTTTTCGAAGACATCTTTATGTTGGTACAAAACACATATACGCCAAATTTTATTGTTGTAGGTTAGTTATGGGCTTATTTATGCAGTTTTCAATTTTTGCGTTGCATGGTAGGTAGGCGTGTCCGTGGGCGGATGATGCTCATTTTCCAAACTATCTTTGTTTTGTCATACAAAACATATTTCTCTAATTTTATCTCTGTAGATTACAAAGGGGCTTATTTATGCCGTTTTCAGTTTTTGGGTTGTATGGGAGGTGGGCGTGTCCGTGAGCGAATGACATCCATTTTTCGAAGACATTTTTGTGTCAATAGAAGACACATAGACACCAAGTTTTATTGTTGTTGGTTAATTATGAGCTTATTTATGCAGTTTTCAATGTTTGCGTTGTATGGGAGGTAGGCGTATCCGTGAGCGGATGATATCAATTTTTTAAAATCATCTTTTTTTTGTCATAGTGTCAAATTGTATCTCCAAAAGTTAATCAAAGGCTTATTGATTGCGTTTTAAATTTTTGCGGTGTATGGGAGGTGGGCGTGTCCGTGAGCGTATGACAACCAATTTTTCAAAGACATCTTTGTTTTGATATAAAATACATACGTGCAAAATTTTATCTCTATTGGTTAAACAGAGGCTTATTTATTGCGTTTTCAAGTTTTGCGTTGTATGGGAGGTAGGCGTATCCGTGAGCGGATGATGTCAATTTTTTAAAATCATCTTTTTTTTGTCATAGTGTCAAATTGTATCTCCAAAAGTTAATCAAAGGCTTATTGATTGCGTTTTAAATTTTTGCGGTGTATGGGAGGTGGGCGTGTCCGTGAGCGTATGACAACCAATTTTTCAAAGACATCTTTGTTTTGATATAAAATACATACGTGCAAAATTTTATCTCTATTGGTTAAACAGAGGCTTATTTATTGCGTTTTCAAGTTTTGCGTTGTATGGGAGGTAGGCGTATCCGTGAGCGGATGATGTCAATTTTTTAAAATCATCTTTTTTTTGTCATAGTGTCAAATTGTATCTCCAAAAGTTAATCAAAGGCTTATTGATTGCGTTTTAAATTTTTGCGGTGTATTGGAGGTAGGCGTTTCCGTGGGTGGATGATGAAAAGTTTTCAAAATCATCTTTTTTTTGTCATAAAAAATACACGTGTCAAATTGTATCTCTATAGGTTAATCAAAGGCCTATTTATTGCGTTTTCAATTTTTGCGTTGTATGGGAGGTAGGCGTGTCCGTCGGCGGATTTCAAAAGTATTCAATAGTGCAGATCCTTGGGTTCATGTTACCATGTGAACCAAGTTTCATTCAATTATCTCAACTCCTTCTTCATATCCTGTGTATACGGACAACACACAGATGGACAGACGGACTGACGGACATGGATAGCTCGACTCAGGTGTTGACGCTGATCAAGAATATATATACTTTTCTATGCCGGACTCGCTTCGTTCTATGCGTTACAAACGTTTGCACAAAGTTAATATACCCTGACCTTTCAGGTTTAAGGTATACAAATTGTTAGCCTAAAAATATGCACACACGATTTATTTCATATTTATCAGTAACGACACTTTGACGACGACTGGAACAAAACAACATTTGTGTCGTTTTTGGTATTGATTAGAACTCAAGCCGAATGGAACTCATAACATTCGAAAGGTGACACAGATATGAAAAATGTTAATATAAAGTATACATCTGATGGAGTTCGTTCCCAATCTTCTAAGAGGGATATCAAATTGTTGAGAAAAAACCCACTCTTTGATCAATATGAAATTTAGTAAGAAAGAAATTGGTCGAATTTGAAGTTTCTCTCAGAACTAACAATTTCCACAAAAAAATTAGTTTTATACAGTAATTGTCACATTTGTAAAAAAAGGTGTTTTTTATAATTCAAAATTTTGACTTACCATGTCGATATCTTGGTCGAATTTCAACGGTTTTTTAATTTTTCTAATTATTTTTAAAATATTGTTAAATTTTCTGTGAAATGTGATAACAATTACTGTGAAGCTCTTAACAAAAGTATTTTGAAATATTGCCGTTAGTTATTTAGCATGTATTTCCACCAAATGCCAAAAGAGATAAAAATTGTCTCAAATTGAATGTTCTGAATTGGAAAACCAATATCTCTAACATCTTTGAAAAGATTTCATTTTAGAATAGATGCAGAAAATGTACGTAGGATTGTTTATATCTAAGATATACCACCAGAAATGGTCTTATAAATAATTTTTTTCGAAAAATTTCATAAACGGGGTTGATCAAAAATTTGAGTCACAGGGAATTTTTTTGTTTAAACATAGCATAGAATGCGTGCAAATTCATGTAACTCATTTGGAATCTCTAATTTGCAATATTTTCATTATTGCCATATCTTGCCAAGAACAGTCTTATTAGCATCTATTGCCTCATATCAGAACTTGCTCGCGAACTCTTACTATGCTTAAGAAATTTGGCGCACGCACGTGAGACAATATAAAAGGCACATGACCGTTTACTTAATTGAGCTTTGTACGTACTCATACACGCGTGCATACACTTGCGGACGTTTCCGTACCCGGGTAAAAGGATATGTATTTTTATGGCAGAGCAATGATATTAACACTCTTTATAGGAATACAACAAAACCGGGAAGATATGTATGCCACACACACATTACTACTAAATAGCATTACGTAACTTCAAAGCTTATAAAGCTTAAAAAGCTACAGCTTCTCCAATAAGTCAGTCAGTGTGTCATTTCTCTTCTTTTGTATGACTTTTTCTTAGTGTGTTTCTTATTTGCATAGCAAAGAATATAAGAAACAGTAACAGTATTATTTAAGAAAAGCTATCTTCTTTTGCATTTTACTATACAATTCTACTTCTAATTCTTTTTTAGATGCTCTCACGTCACTTGAACTTTATTAACTTCAAGTTTTTACATTTGCTTGTTTGTTTATAAAATTGTTGTTGTTGTTGTTGCTGTTGATGTTGCTATTCCTGTTGTTGGCATTCTCGCATGCAAATATTTAAGTTGCTTGCAAGTCAAGATGTTTGCATGCATACATGTTTAATTATAATTGCAAATGTATGCGCTCATTTGTTTTAGTATTTGTATTTGTATTGGTGAGTATGTGCGTGTATGTTTATGTGTTTGTTTCTGTTTGCGTGCACAAGTTCGTGTCTACTTCAACTGCTGACTGCAAGCAAATTCAACAAAACAAATAGTTTATCAGCAAATTTTCACACTAACCTGTCAAAAGCTCAGAGTGTGAATGAAAGCTCTATGTTTTTTTTTTTTTGTTTTTCAGTAATTTAATAAAAATTTTGTGATATTCAACAGTTAGGGCCAGTTTTTCAGTGCGGGTTTAAACTCTAGTCAAACTAAACCGAGGTTAACTCACCAAAAAGGGAGGTAAAAACTCTGTTTAACTAGATATTGTAGCATTCGTTTAAATTGAATTAACTTAAATAATGATATGATGTGTTTTTTTTTTGCTTAAACCGAGGTTAAACGTTCAATTTTGGTGAGTTAACCTCGGTTTAATTTGACTATAGTTTAAACCCGCACTGAAAAACTGGACCTTAAAGGTTTATTTAACCAAATAAAATATTGGCTCAAACTTTTTAGTTCAAGCAAAAGTTGAGTACAGTTGAGCAGTGCATAAAAGCTTCAACATTATTAGCGTATTAGTAACGAGCTTTATAGCAATTTTTGAATAAACCATTTAAAGTTGCTTAAGCTGTGTCCAAGGAAAACTGACACGAAAAGTTTTTTTCTTAGCAGCTCATCAAACTTCTTTACAACTTTCTGCCCAACGTTGTCAACAACAACAACATCATCATCAACATCATCAGCATCAGCATCATCATCATTATCATTATCATTATCATTATCATCCTTACAGCAACAGCAAAGCAGCATCAACATCAAGTTGCTAAAAATCTTTGGCTAAAATTTGCCAGCGTCAAGTTGTTGGTAAAAGTTTTTAATGAAATTCATGGCGTTGGTGTTAAGACTTGAACCTTAACTTTGGCTCAAACAGCATCAACTTGGCTATTATTGATAATAATGCTAAACGAAGGCATTCAGCAAATATTGATGCTTAAGCTAAAAGCTCCATAGCTGCTGCATTTCTTAACAAGTTTGTCTCAAGTAAAAACAAGACGTCTACAAAAACAAAAAAAAAAAAAAAAACAAAAAAACACTAACAACCAAGGAACTTGTTTGTATGTATTAAGATTTACTTCAACATAATTTATGTTCATGTGTTCAAAAGTTGCTTGTTCGGCGTCACAAAATATAAAGGATTTTTTAAAGTTATCTTCACAAATGATTCAATAAGTTTTTGGAATTTAAAATAACTTCGAAAATCTATAGTTCTACAAATTGTTTAAAATATTTTCTTTTATCTGCTGAAATTTTATGAAACTGTCTGCCATTCTGCACAGATTGATTGCATTTTATGTCGTTTTTATTGCTTTTGCCGTAGCTGCATTTCTGGGCCAAGCCGGTATTAACCTCAACCCTGTCACGACACTAACACGTAACGCTCGCACATGCATACATTTTTGCACACATATTTGTTGAGTAATTTGCTATATATTTTGTTGTTTTTTTACTTTTGTTATTATATCTCACCAATTTTATGCGCTAGTCATGCCTAAAGTTCACATCTTGTTGAAAAATTTCTGAAAATATCCGGTTACATTTAATGCTTGCCATGTATTTGTTACATCAATTGTAGGCTATGTGTAATGCATGTGCTGGTGTATGTGTGTGTGACACATTCATACAATCACAACTACCCAGTAAAATATTGTGCTTTTTTTTTTTGTAAATTCTTTACAACACAATAACAACAACCACAGTTTTACCTTCGCAACACAACTATTGCTGCATGTCCTGTTCTTTGCTTGCCAAGGGTTACATATTATGACACTTTCGCATAGATAGAAAATATCACACGTCTACGAACGTGTTTGACATAATAATTTTATGCCATGGTGTTGAGTTATGTCAGAGAGAGATATGCATCGCTTTAAGTTTAGCTGAAAAAAAATTGACAATCAAAACTTTTTTATTAAAGATGCCTTAATATTGCATACATTTGAAAACAAAATTTTATTTTGTAAACTTTTGGAATATTTTTGGAAAGGTTTTTTGAAAATTAAAAGACAAAATGTTTTTAATTCAATATTTTAAGTCAACATTATAAATAAACTGTAAAAAATTATAAAACAAAAATTCTACAGTAATAAAAAAAAATCAAGTAAAGAAAGTCTAAAGTCGGTCTAGGCCGACTATGAAATACCCTAAACCTACTTTTTCAAAATACAACAACAGTAGCCCATATTTTATATTTATTGCAATTTTGATGAAAAATTTATAAATACTAAGTTTTATTCCTGTGACTCACATAATAAAGCTTTTATAGTGTTTTCGGTATTGTAGGTTATGTGGAAGGTGGCCGTGTTCGTGGATGGATTACGCCCAATTTTTGAACAAATCTTAGTTCTGATTTAAAATACATACCTACCAATTTTTATCTCTGTAGGACACATATAAGCTTATTTATGGAGTTTTAAATTTTATTGGTTGTATGGGAGATAGGCGTGTACGTGGTTGGATGACGCCCATTTTTCAAAAACATGTTTTTTTTTATTAAAATATACACACGTACCAAATTGTATCTCTGTAAAAACAAACACAAGCTTATTTATGCAGTTTTCAATTTTTGCGTTGTAAGGGAGGTAGTCGTGTACGTGAGCGGATGACTTACATTTTTTGAAAAAATTTTTATGTTGATATAAAACACATGTGTGCCAAATTTTATTGTTATAAACTAATTATGAACGCATTTATGCAGTTTTCAATTTTTGTGTTGTATGGGAGGTAGGCGTGTCCATGGGCGGATTTCAAAAATTTTTAATAGTGCAGATTCATGGATCCATGTGACTATGTGTGCCAAAATTTCATTAAACTATCTCAACTCTTTCTTCTTATTCTGTGTATACCGTCAACACGCAGACGTACAGATGGACAGACGAACGCACGGACTATGTTGAATGTACATTTCAAAGTATTTTCGTGCTGTTAAAATCATTCGTTTAAATATTTTTGTGTCTTTATTGAAATGTTTGTCTTCTCTAAGCAATAGTTTTTAAATGTGCTTTGCTATATTTATTTTATCGTTATCAATATTTCAGTGGAAGTGTGCTAGACTGTCATGCGGAGGACGTGGGTTCAAAACCTAGCTGTGTAAGTATCAAAAATTTCAAACATGAACTTAGAGAAAAGTGGAAAAATTTAAATAAGTACATTTTTATGTGAGTTTAATTTCTATGGACCAACAGTCAACCGACTGTTGATTTGAAAGTTTCATTTCTTGGACGGTAGTGAAATCTGTTATTGTACTCCATGATTTGTTTAATAAAACAGCAGTTTTTCTCTGAGTGTATATATTTAAATATGATTAGAGGTTTAGGGTATTACATAGTCGGGCTGGACCGACTTTAATCTATCTTTACTTGTTTTTTAATTGAAATTTATTTTTATGGATTTTTAAGAGCTTTTACGTTTTGATGACGTCACTTTGTATAGGAAGAAGGCGTGGTATTTATTATATTTTTGAAAATTATTCATATTTTAATTTTTTACTTACTTACTTACTTACTTACTTATCGCTTACAACCGTCAGTCGGCTTAGACCTTAAAATTTGTAGTCCAGCAGGACCAGTTACACATTTCAAGGTTATCCAATCGTCTGGTTATCCAATACCTGAATTTTTCATTGAAGATGTAGTGGTATTTCTTATCTGCGTTGGCCGCTGCTATTATCTTCGCTGGAGCATCGTTGTTAATTCTCTCGACACAACCCAGTCAGTGAAGCATTACAAGAATGTTTCATTGCAAGAAACATTCGACTTGACTCTTTTTCTAGCCTGAAAATGCTGCACTGACTTCGCGAGTATTTTGGCCAATGATGTCAGTATCATCAGCATACGTCAGCAGCATAACACTCTTAAAGAAAATTGTGCCACTGAGTCTCAGATCAGCAGCTCGATTGATCTTCTCCAGTACAAAATCAAAGAAGTCTCACGACAAGGAATCACCTTGTTTGAAACTTCGTTAGGTGTCAAATGAAGGGGAAAGGAACTTCCTGATTTTCGCTGTGCTGCTGGTGTTGGTAGTTTTGCAAGAATATGAAATTCAGACATGTTGGTGTATAGTTAATTACTTACATAGCTGTCGAGGCCTGCTTTCAAATCGAAAAAAGATGGTGTGTCGTTTAATTTTGGGATATTTTTCAACACTTATCGTAGCTCGATTGTGGACTTTCCGGTACCCCAAGCCTCACTGATAAAGTTCAATAAGTTGGTTTACGATGGGCACAATACTCTCAACTCTCTTTCGCAAAATACTCTCAACAGGACCTTAAATGTGACATTCAGAATTCTATCGCATGATAGTTGACGTAATAGAGGTGTTACTTTATTGTGGTTTGGGCAGACCACACAAAAATTCCAATAACCTGAAAGGCATTCTTCTGACCATTTTTTGCACAGAGGCTTGTGAACTTTTTTTTTTTTATTTTAAGCTTTGAATCAAGTATTTCAGGTGCCGATCCTATTTAGTCCAGTCTGCCTTGGTTTGGAAATGGGAAGATAGATAAGTAGGAGAGAAGGTGAAAGCAAGTGAAACAAGTTTAGAATGATGTATGTCTGGCGGAGTGCCATTTCAACATGCGAATTTTAATTTGAGGCAATTTTTATGGCTTTACCTCAGACAATTCGAGCTATTAAGCAATCCCGTGCCAAAAAACTCTCCACCACCAACTACAACATCCAAAGTCATATATATTAAATAATTTTTAATTTCAGTTGATAAGGAATGAGGAAAGAATTAAAGAAAGATAAAAGCGTAGGACCATGGCTAGCTCTGAATTCGAACCCGGAACCTCTGGGTTGGCAGTCAAGCACGCTAACCACTTGACTTTCGAGGCCCCCAAATGTGCATTTAAGTAGAGCTTCACCTTCATTCTTGAACAGCTCAGGCTATCGGATCTTACTATCAGGCTATCGGATCTTTTAAGCAAAAATATAACTTTTAAGACCTCGTTACAGTGGGGTAGCGGAACTTTAACAATATCATCCAGAAATGTGGTTTACGGAAAATCATCTTTATAAGCAGTATCTCTGTTAGCATCGCCATTTAGAAGACTTGCGTAGTGTTCTCTCTACAACATCAGTGAACACTGCATATCGGCCAACAGATTCCCATGTTCATCCTTGCAGGAATAGATCCCAGTCTTAAGACCATCGACCAGACGCATTATCTTTTTGAAAATGTTCAAGTCCCATTTCTGTCGCCATCCCAATTTTCTTGCACTCACGTTTTTCGGCCTCTGTTTTTTTCGCCTGAAATGGCGTCTCTCTTCTCTCGGTATCGCTCCAGAGCAGCACACGTTACAACCGACTGCAGAATGGCTTTGTAGGTTGCTTGCCTACAAAATGGCCTCGTTGTGCCACAGATATTGACGAAGGCCTATTGATATAGCCTATTGATATAGTATTGATAGCCTATCACCTCTTTGATAGCCGTACGCAAGCAGTGGGCTATGTATGTAAGTGCATCCACTGCGCACATATATAGTTGGCTTGAGGCTTGATTTCTTGAAACAGTAGTAAGAGTCGAGTACCGAAAGCTTCTGCTGTGCGTTTTGATTGCAGCTTCTTGACGTCTAGCTTTTTCTGAGAAGGATTGGGCACTAATATGTGCGGATCTTGGCTGTGATAAGATAATGATCCGATTATATGTTGGTGCCGCAGATCTTGCGTACGTCTGATAGAGTGCTTAGTACACTGCACAAGCTGCTTTTTGGTAGATTTTGATCAGGAGACAACTAGGTGGCGTTGTGAAAATTGAAATGATTCAGTTTAGTACTACTAATGACCATGTTTCTTGCTGCGGAACGTCAATTAGTCTTATTCCATTATCGGAAGTATTGTCATGGAGGCTAAACTAACCGACCGTTGGAGAAAATATGTTTTCCTTGCTCTCCACGGAGTTAAAGTTGTCAAGCACAATTTCTATGTTCGAGGCACTCGTAGAAAATTTCTTTGGCCTTATCTACTGACGGAGCGTGCGCACTTATAAGACCGACGTTAAAAATCTTAGCCTGGAAGCGAATTATGGCAAGTCGTTCGTTCACAGGCAATCGCAGGACATGATGATAAGCCTTTTACCAACTACAAATCCGCATTCAAACTCGTGCATCTCCACTTGGCCGCTTTAGTAATGGTTTGACGGCGGTTTGACGGTATGCTTGCGGTGAGCTAGCCTGTACCTTCCACCGAATTTCTGGGATTGTAGTCATATCAGCTCTATATCTTTTCAAAATATCAATCAGTTTGATAAAGGCACTACCCCAATTCAGGGTTCAGAAATTCTAGATGCATATCCTTAAATCGTTATCTTTTTTTCTTATGCTGTAGTCGTTATCAAATTTGGAGATCATTCTTCTATTTATTCTGAATTGTTTCATTGAAATTGTTCTTTTTTATAGTGAACTTCAAACCCAACAAATAAATTTTGGTTGAAGGTTAAAGTGGCCCGCCACTCAAATTAAAGGTTGCTTGTCAATTATCAAACTATAGGTTGCTAGTATGTCATTTCGAGGAGACACCACGCGAACGTTTAAGTCGACTTGAGACGATTTCGATATGGATATTGC
Source organism: Tetanocera ferruginea (assembly GCA_958299015.1). Classification (NCBI taxonomy): domain Eukaryota; kingdom Metazoa; phylum Arthropoda; class Insecta; order Diptera; family Sciomyzidae; genus Tetanocera; species Tetanocera ferruginea. Next base: position 82,198,631 of record OY282644.1, on the reverse strand, counting down.
TAAGTATACTCCTGAGTAAGCTATAGTGAAAAAAACAAGGAATATTTATAAATTTACTAGTATAAAAGCACGTCCTATGTCAGGAAGGAACCACTAAGAGTTCAAATTGCGACAAAAAAGTTATTGAATTTATATACAAAGCTTTTTATTTGAAAACGTTTTTGATAAAATTTCCTTATTTATCAAAAGAATTTCATTTCTTGTGTTTATTTAAAAAATATAGAAGACAGTTGATTAAAAATCTACTATTTATTATGAAAATCACTGTTGCTACTGATAAAACTCAATAAAATTTTCATTGCATACTTAGGATGATCAGCTTCTGATAATTACTAAATAAATTTTTAGAGCATACTTAAGACAGATGTATAAGTTTGCTGTTTAGCTTCAATCTGAACAGGATCTGGTTCAGTTGTTGGATAGGACTTAAGAAGCACTGTAATAGCAAGATATAATTATCTAAAGTTTAATGTATAGTAGTTGAGGAAAATGACGGTAGTCTTCATGTACTAAGATCTTTAATGCACAGTTTTAGAACAGGTTCTGGTTCGAGCTGAATAGAACTTAAATGGCTTAGCAACAAACAATTATGAACAGTATAAGCGAAATAGGTTCTGGTTCAGGCTGAACATGTTTTAAAAAGCATAGCAATGACAATTATGAACATTTTGAGCTATAAAGAGCACGGAGCTCGACGCCTGTCTTATATTTATATTTAAATCTGAAATTATCTTATATTTTTAAGATTTAAATCTTAATTATTATCTTATATTTAAGATTTAAATCTGAAATAACATTGAGCTGAATTATCAAATAAATTTTCAGTGAAGTATTGAATGCGTATCATTCTATTCTGGAGATGTGCTTGTAAGGTGCTTTGGAAGCACTTCTCGAAAATCAAGAAATTCAATTTCGCTTTCAAAATTTAAGCTTGCCTTTACAAGCACCTTCAGAGCGTCACAGAGTGAGAACAACGCTTTCGCTCACAAGTACAGAGAGGCTGATTGTGTCAACTTCGCTTAAAAAGAGCTTCAAGACGATGATACGAGTTTGTCAAGGTCTGAAGACCTTCATGTACTATACCGCAAGAGCTTGAAGAACTTAAACTTAAAACTTGCTTTTACAAGTGCCTTCAAAGTATTCAGTAGTACATGTATTCAGTAGTATCTTAGAAGTGATATCCAAGTGAAAACTTGTAAGAATATCAAAAATTAAAGCTTTAAGAATTTTAATTGTTAGTTGTATAATAAATAAATTAAAAAACTCTTAAATATTGATTAATTTTCTTTCCTCTTGAAGTCAAAGAAGCAAATAAATACCTTTTATTAAATTATTTGAAGAAACAGAAAATTGCCCAAAGAGGAATACTGTATGAGATTTACTTGACTTAACACACATTATTCCGTAAATAAAGTAGCCTGCTTCCGGAACTGGCACTGAATGTCGGTCGACACATAAATAAAATTAAATCTTTGCACATGCTGGTGCTAAAAAAAAACATCACTCAACCGGCTGAAATTACCGTCGTGACTTTAAATTGACTGCATTTTGCAGAATACTTAAGTGCTTGGAGCTCAACGAACCGCAGTTTTCCTCAACATCCACGCCCACGTTCTTCAACTTAAGCGCATACGTGATGCCAGTGACTGAGCATAAAAAATGTCCTGCGAGACAGCCGAACCATGATGTTGGCCCAAGCAGCAGCGCTGAAACATCATTCATTAGCTTTATCAATGTCGCTACAGTCCACGCGTTGACAGCCAACTTGGACGTCATTCTTGGTAAGCAATGAACGTCGTCATAAATTCTTTTACTTACTTACTTTGCGCGATTGTTTGCGTAGTTTTTTTTACAACTACGAATTGCTTAGCACTGTGCAGCGGCAAGTTTTTGTTTTAACTTTTGCTCTTTAAATATATTCTAAATTAATTTATTTTTTGTTGTAAACATAAACTTGTAGCTTTGGCCGGCATAAGCCAGTTCTTAATTGCTTAAATGCAAAGTGACAACGTCACAGCTGAAAGCAACTAAGAATAGATGAGGAAGTCGAAGTGAGTTTTTGGGAACTTAGTACTTCATGAAGTGCGCAAAAAAAAAGCAATTAAAATTTTTAAATTACTTTCAAAGTAGTTTTCCGCAGCGCAGGCGGAAGGAAGCAGCTTCAACCAGTACCAGCTTCATTGTCAGTGACTAGCAAGCATGCAACACTTATTCGCCATTTTCTTTTGTTGCGTGTGTGTGTGTGTGTGTGTGTGTGCGATTGTGTTTGAGTGCGGTACAGTAAATTACCATATAAATAGAGGTTAAAGATTTTGGTGTGCTGTCCGCTGCCGCTGCTGCTGGCTTAAAAGGCTTAAAAATAAGAACTACCACCATCAAATTAAAACCACTTTATATCACAAAGATGAAGTTGAAGATGAACAAGCGGAGCGAAATTATATAAGAAAACAAACAAGAAAAAAATAGTGTGAAAGAGATGCAAGCTACGTAAAATAAAACTGCAAATTGAAAAATAAAATTTGTTCCTGCTCTTAAAATGAGGGAAATTATCTGCTTTAGCAACACTCACTGCTTAACCGCTTTTGTTGTGGCATCAGACCACCCAGTACGTGGTCGGCATGCAATAAAGTGGGCAGCAAAACAATGTTGAAAAAAACACACTCACACACACACACAAATAAGGGAATCAAAACTGAAAAAGGATAGCAAAAATAACACTTATCCACATCCATTTTAACTTCCGTTTCCGACTTGCCTCGACTAACTTCCGCTTCACAAGCTTTACGCAAGCAAAGCAAAGTGCTAAGAAGCTGCTTCCTAAATGTTGAAAATTTCATTCAGCATTAAAAAAAAAAATGCTTTAAGTCCTTGCGTTGAAAACTCACTTACGTGTAAAAGTGAAATGCAGGTAGTGTGAAAAATCAAGACGTTGCTGTTGGTTGCGGGTGCACAGCTAACGAAAGGCGCTTGCTTAGACTGCATGCAAATATCCTGATCTGTGCCAAGTTGAGTTGAAGTGACTCGATTGAAAGCATTTTTGTTATCCTTACAAAGCAGCTAAAGTGCTGCAATTGCATGGTTTTACATACTGTTATTAAAGCAACCTGATGGACGGGCGGCAAAGGATGGGTATGGCAGGAGTTACTGCAATAGTGCAAACCTCATAAGTTCTAGTGTAAGAGTGAAAAGGAGAGGGTAAGTTGCAAATACATAAAGAAATCAGTGCTAAGCTGGGAACAGTTACAATAACTTTATCGTAGCGTCAGCATTGAAAAATGTTTAAGCTTTTTTAAGTTCCTTAGTTGTACATTAAGCAGCATCGAATTGTTTGGAGAAAAATAAGTTGGTATAATTTTGTTTTTTTTTTCTGATCGGAGTGCAATAAACACGATAGCGTTTTTGATTCCTCTACAGTTCCTTTTGACAAACCAGTTGTATTGCTTGTGAGTTTTTGTTGAAGCAAAGCTTTGCACGCCTCATTCTGTGATTTAAAATAAAACACGAATTCTCCATTTCAGCCCTTAATAGGACTTATTATGAGCAATTATGATCAATTATTTTGTCCGTGACATTAAATGTTTGCTCACGATTGATCGAAAACCGGACCTACATGTTGATGCCGACTCCAAAAAGCTTTACGCTCTTTGTAAAGCATTGTTTACTCTCTAAAGGTTGTCATTGTCTGCAGAGAGGTGACGGGCGATCAGAAAAACTTATTTCTATTTAAAAAAAAAAATTCTGACCGATGTGAGGGTTAAACTCGGGCTGCAAAGGTTATTTGGCTCGCACGCAAGAAAACATTTTTCGAATTTCTGATCGAAAAACTGATTTTTCGAAATTTAAGTTTTTCGAAAAATTCTGCATTTACCCACCTCTTTGAGAATTTCGCACTTTTTTTGTTCTTTTCTCAAAAGTATTCTGACCTTTAAAACGCAAAACGGCAGTCGTGCAAGGACAATTACGCTACTCTGAACCAGGCCCGTAGCCAAGGGGAGGATTTTGGAGTACAAATCCTCCATAGGCACCGAAAAGTAGACAAAAAAAAAATATATGTGTGTGGCCGCCACGCACGGTATAAGTGAAACTTTATTCCAAAAATGTAGAGAGTTTTTAATTTAGTCTGTGCTAAAAAATTCTCATTTCATATAAAGCCATGAGAAGATTAAGTTTATTTTAAAAGAGCGAAAGTGCTGATCTTCAAGGTCATGCGTTAGCAAAGAAAGCAAATAGTAGGTTAGGACTTCCCATTTCATCATTTCAAGGTATGTTTTGATCGGCTGCGTTACATGTGGCTGAGCGTTATCATGTTGCAAAATTACCTTGTTGTGCCCTTGATCGTACTCTGGACGTTTTTGCTTCAATGCTCGGTTCAAACGCATCAATTGAGTTCGGTGGAGTTGCTCTGTGATAGTTTCACCTAGTTGTAGCAGCCTATAGTACACCACGGCCCCACCAAATACAGAGACCAAACACAGAGAAGGACCTTGTCACTGTGAATATTGGACTTTGGCGTCGATTTTTGTGTATTGCCGGGCAGCCAAGCCCGTATGAACCCATTTCTCATCATAATAATTATAAATTGAGTTCGTCTTGTAAAACAATGTATTTAAAAATGGAATCCATTAAAGTTTCAATGACCACCAGAAAAATCCATTGCATCCGATTGGCCATAAAATCATCCATTTTGGTCAAAATCATTCATGGAATCCATAAAAGTGTGACCTCAGATAATCCCATTGCATCCGATTGGCTACAGAATCATCCATTTTTGTCTAAATGATCCATGGAATTCATAAAATTGCCAATGACTTCTCTGCACTGAGAAAAAAACACATACCTTGCTCCGGTAAAAAATTTCTCTATGTTTGATAATAGCAATTTTCTCTTTTTCAAATAAAATTTTCTTCAATTAGGATAAATTTCCACATTTTCGTAGAAATATTTCTTTACTTCTAGGAAATGGAAACATTTCAATGTCTCTAATAATGATAAGTATTTTTCTCGCACAAAAAATTTCTCATTTATAGAGAAATTTTATTGAAAATGAAAAACTTTTCTTATATTTTGATAATAAATTCACTATGAGAAGTATTTTCTTCAATAAAAACAAATATTTTCTCAAAAAAGAAAAGTATTTTTCTCTAAAAATTATATATTTTTCTATTTCATGGTAGCTTTTTAACATTTTTAGAGAATTTTTAGTATCGCAATTAGAGAAAAGCATTCTCTGGAGCAAAGTCTATACCATTTTTCTCTAAATATGATGCCTTTTTTATCATATTCCGAGACACTTTTTTCTGAGTGTGTGACCTCAGATAATACAATTGTATCCGATTGGCCATAGAATCATCCATATACATATATCCAACTGCTCTATGGAATCCATAAAAGTGCAACTGATCCTTTTGAGGCCTCAGATAATTACAGGTTGAAAACTCCAGCGTAACGTGTCATGGTTGGAAAGTTAAGCGTAACGTATCTAGTTGAAAATTCCACCTTCAAAAAGTACGGTCTAAAACTTTGTTGATTAATTCATCTGTTAGTTTGGACTCAAACCATTGCTTGATAATTTTTTTCCTTCCGAACACCTTATGAATTCTAATTTATAAGGTTTTGCGAACACCTATTTTCAACTAAATTCACCTAATAGGCCTAAATTCACCTCAATTCGCCGCAGTCTCATTCGTTTCATCGGTTTTACTACCAGTTTCGTTCGTCGTATGTTGTATACGAGTCTAAAGAAGTTTCACTTCAAAAATCAACTCCACTAAAACCAATATAAACAATGATATTTTCCATTAAAAAATAGAGTCCTTACAGATAAATTCTTTATTTCTAAAAATACTAAATAAAGTTTTAATTCGTAATAAGAACCTGATAAGAAAGATTCGAATTCGAATGGAATGGTCATAAAACAAAAGTAAGAAGTAATGAAAATTGTTATTTAATAACATTATGAGCCAATTTTATCCTTAGAAAACTATGAAGAGTGTAAATATCATCGATACAGTTGTTTCGGAGATATTTCAGATATTTTTTAAAATCATGATGCAGGAAATGTGTTTCAAAGTTAAATTTCAATATTATTGATGTTTTGATTTAATTATTTTGATCAATTCAAGCTGTTCGCGATGTTCCTTATGTAAGTTTACTGTTTTATCACAAATAATAAAATAGAAAATTTTAAACATGACTTATATCAATTTGACATGAAATTATGAATTATACGGCGAACAGTTTCATTTCAAAATTGCTAAAATCTTATGGACAGGAATATAAATATTTATCTTTACCTCTCAAAATATGAAAATTCTGATATTTCTTCGGAAAATATATATTTAAAGAAATACTACTACAAACCTTTTGTTATTAAAACTTTTTAATTTTTTGCACTATCAGAAAAAATCAGGGACCGCACCGGTTATGGTTTTTATCGAAAAAGTCACATATTAACTGTTATTTTTTAACTTTTATTTTTTCCGACAAAAATAAATGTTATTGTGTGCCTCATATTTTTTCGGGCAATTATAACAGTTACTTTTGACTTTTTTTTTATCGGTCAAAAATAACAGTTATTTTCTGCCTCTTATTTTTTCGGTCAAAAATATCAGGCAATTTGTGTTTTTTCAAAGGCTGTTTTACCGACTAAAAAACTATTGATACCATTATTTTCGTCTCGTCGATGCGCACAATTTACATATGGTATCAATAGTTTTGTAATTGGTCAAGTGGCCTTTGAAAAACTACAAAGTGCCTGATATTTTTAACCGAAAAAATTAAAGTCACAAAATAACTGTTATGTTTGACCGATAAAACAAAAGTCAAAAGTAACCGTTATTTTTGTCCGAAAAAATAAAAGGCAAAAATAACAGTTAATTTTTAACTTTTATAGAATCTTTTAGAATCAGTCGAAAATTTAAAAAGCACTTAATATTCGTCAAGCTGAGGCCATTTGTATCATAATGGTATATTTGAAAAAGTCTTTCGACAATATTTTCATTGTGTCTTTTTCATTTTAAAATTGTAAAATAACAGTTATTTTCGGTCCCTGGAAAAAATACGTATCTTTCTGAAATGTCTCTATTTTTGATTATAGCAATTTTCTCATTTTCAAATAAAATTTTCTTCAATTAGAATAAATTTTCATATTTTCGAAGAAATATTTCTTCACTTGTGGGCTATGATAACATTTCAATGTCTCTAATTATGATGAGTATTTTTTTTCGCACAAAAAATTCTAATTTTTAAGCCTAGTGTACTCTGTTTCGTATCAGGTGAAAATTAACTCGAATCTTTTAAAAAAAAAAAAACAATAGCTGTGAAATACGCGTGGAAATTTTCACAACATGTTCTTGAAAGTAGTATTCTGTTTCCATGCGAAATATATTCGCAACATTTCTCTTTCAACATATTTTAACGACACTTGAATTCAACTGCCTATTTATTTTGAAGTGAAAAGGACAATTGCCGTAAATTTTTGGTTTTTATGTTTTTATTTTTATTTTGTTTTGAGAAGTAAAGCATGACTTTCTCAAATTTTTCAATTTCTTCGCAACAAAATATATGTCAGAATTCTCACGAAACAAAAAAATTAATGTTGCGAACAAAATTTCACGCAAACGAACAGAGTACTAGGCTTTAGAGAAAAATTTATTGAAAATGAAAGATATTTCCTATACAGTGGTACTTTAGTATAACGAACACCGATTTCACGAACTTCCAATACAACAAACCACGTTATCGAATGCATTAGAGAAATTCTTTATAACGAACATTTTGCTTTTCTAAGCATGCTTTGTTTTTTTTGTTTTGAATTTGTTACGAAATGAATGCATAATTCTCAAGAAGTCTTGTTTGGTTTACATGTATACTGTGTGATGCCCCTTTTTTGACGAAAATTATACACATTTATTTTAAAATTGCATTGTTCGCATTTGGAATGTGAAGAGCTGTTAGAAAGTGAGCCTTTAAGAGATTTAAAAACTCGGAAACAAGTGAGTGTCTTAATTTTGTTGAAGAAGTAAAAGTGATTGATAAGCATAAAAAGACAAAAAAATTAAGCAAATTTGTGTTAGGTTCAATATAAAAATATCGGCGGCTTGCACCATTATAAAAATTGCTAAGAATGTAGAACGTAGTGTCAAAGACACACATGCTGAAACATGAAGAAGGCAAACATAAAAAAAAAGGTGAATTTCACAAAATGGAAATTGCTCTTTAAAAATGGTTCGTCAGACAGCGGGAAAACCTTATGATAAAAAGCACAATTTTAAAAGCAAAAACGCTGCAAATGCAAAGAGGAAATATATAAATCATAATTTAGAAGCCAGCAATGGCTGATTGTGTAAAGATAAAAAAGGTTTGGAACTGGCCTTCTCAAAGAAACTGGAGAAAAATTGTACTCAAATGCTCATGACGAAACACCATATAAAGAGAAATTAAATGAGATAATTTTAAAAAATGATCTCAGTCTCGACGCAGTGTTCAATGCCGATGAATCAGGGTTAGTTTGAAAGATTGATATATATATACATACATGTAATCATATGGTTGGTGAATGCATAAACTTTGTAATATGATAACAAATTTGAAAAAAAAGTGTTACCGACTGAATGAACTCATTGATATACCGAACGACCCTGGACATTATATCTTTCGTTAAATTGGAGCTCCACTGTACTTTGATAAAAAAATTCAGTATGCGAAGTATTTTCTACAATAAAAACAAACCTATTCTCAAAAATAAAAAAGTCTAGATAAACCTATTTTTATACCCTGAACCTGAAAGGTAATGGTATATTAACTTTGTGTAACACCCAGAAACAAAGGAGTACGATATAGAAAAGTATATATAGCTCTTGATCAGAGCCACCTCGTGAGTCGATTTAGCCCCATTCGTCTGTCCGTTCGTCCGTTCATGTGGGTGTTGTCCGTAAACACAGGATAAGAAGAAGAAGTTGCGTTACTTGCATAAAACTTGAAACATATGTTGACATGAGCCCAAGGATCTGCATTATTGAATATTTTTGGAATCCGCTCGCGGACACGCCTACCTCCCATACAACACTATAATTAAAAACTGCATAAATAAGCTCACAATTAACCTAAAACAATATTATTGGGTATAAATGTCTTTTATGTTAAAACAAAAATGTGTTCGAAAAATAAATGTCATCGGCCCACGAACACGCCCAACTTCCACAGATATCAGATTTTGTAAGCATGTAATTTATATCAAAACAAAGATTTAATCGAAAAACTGGTGTAATCATATGGTTACACCATCCATACAACCCAAAAATTGAAAACTCAATAAATAAGAAGCTCATGTTTTGCATACTGATATAAATTTGGTAAAAAAGCTTATGGTTTACCTAGAGAGATAAGATTTAATATTTTATAACAAAACAAAAATGTTTTCGAAAAATCGATGCCATTAACCCACAAACACGCCTACCTCCCAAACAACCAAAAATACCGAAAAGACTATAAAGGCATTATTATGTGACTAGAAAACCTGTTGCCCGAATTCGAGCTATTCAATAAAAATTAAGTGGTAGAAATTCGATATTCTATTCAAGAAGCTTTTTGCCTCAATAACGATATATTCAGTCTCAATAATGATATAAAAGATCATTATCTGAATGTTTTGACTTAAACGTATGATCTGACACTAAATTTTTTAATGTAACTGTCAAAATACGAAGAAGGACTTACACTTATACTACTACTGAGACAAACATTATTACTATTCAAAAACATCGCAGCTTAACTCTTCCAGCTATAAAACGTAACTAATTTAAAAAAAAAACGCAGTGAAAAATAAATTTATGACTTAATACTAAGAGATATTTCAGAAATTAATAAAAGGTACCAACAGAACACCTACAACATCAATTTATAACACCTTTAGATGAAAAAACGCCAAAAAACCTAAAAAATTTGACTGACTTGTTTGCTCGGAAAGTGTAATTTTTGATTTTGGAACTGCATTTTTCGGACAATTGAAATTTGAGGAATGCATACAAGATAATTTTGGTTAAAAATTTGTACTTTAAAAAAAACTCAAATTCGATCAATTCATAAGCTCTTCTCAAACTAAATTTCATAATCGATAAAATAACGGATTTTTGTACAAAAAGTTTATTTCTGTTTTAAAAGGTTGGGAACCCCCTGAAGTGAAATCACAATTTTTAAAAGTGGTTTGCACATCTACAGCCTAAACCTGATTTAATGACATTTAAATCGATAGAATCGGACAATTGGTCTGGGAGGAGTTGAAGTCACAAAAAAAACCTTAGCCTATTAATTATATAGATAAGCAGGATGACTAAAACAAATTCGTGGCTATAACTTTTAATTGGTTGTAGCTATAATGCAATTTTTTTCAAATATATTGTTTTTGAAGCTTGTTGAAGATTTAAAAATATAAGAACAACATTTAAAAAAAAAAATTACGAGCAAAAAACCATAGGGGGTAGCCTTGTTTCTTCGATGACACATAGTATTTATTAATTTTTCTGTCAAACAAAAACAAATTCGTCTAAATATACTATAAATAATGAAAGAAAATAAAAAATGCAAATTTTAAATTTTTTTTATTTTACAACAAAAACAATTTTTAATACATTTTTTGAGAAAACATTCATTTTATTGGACTCTTTTTAAAGGCAATGATTAAAAAATAAATAATAAAGTAACGGTAAAAACTTTGTAATTATTTTAAAGCCAATTAATTTCAATTAAATACAAAAAACAAATAAATGAAAATTTTTAAAAAGTGTTAGAGATATTCGCTTCCAAATATAGAACTAGAAATTTCAGAGAGTTTTTTTCTCTGCCTTGGCGTTTGATAAAAATACACGCTAAACAACTAAAGACAATTTTTAGAAAATTCATTAAAAATACATTTGGCAAGAGAATTACCGTAATTGACAACATATTTCAAAGAAAATGAAACAAACATTTAAAAAAACAATAAAAATTTTGAAAACCGTTGAAATTTGACCGAGTTGTTTGCTCGGAAAGTGGAGTTTTTGATTTTGGAACTGCATTTTTCGGACAATTGACATTTTAGGAATGCATAAAAGATAAGTTTGGTTAAAAATTTTTAGATTTGAAAAAAACTCAAATTCGACCAATTTATAAACTCTTCTCAAACTGAACTTCAAATTGATTAAATGGCGGATTTTTGTACAAAAATTTTATTTCTGTTTTAAAAGGTTGGGAACCCCCTGAAGCGAAATCATAATTTTTAAAAGTGGTTTGCACATCTACAGCTTAAACCTGATTTAATGACATCTGAATCGATAAAATCGGTTCATTGGTCTGGAAGGAGTTGAAGTCACAAAAAAAACCTTAGCCTATTAATTATATAGATATACAGGGAAAAAAACTTGGTATGTGTAAATTTTTCATCAAAATTTAAATGCTTATAAAATATGGGCTTCATCTGCTCGCAGACACGCGCATTTTTAACACTATTATTGTATTTTGAAAAAGTATGTTTAGGGTATTTCATAGTCAGACTAAACCGACTTTAGAATTTCCTAACTTGTTTTTTTTTATTTTTCTTTGGGCAATATTCCTAGCGACCACCTGATTTTGTTATCTTTTAAGCAAAGATCTTTGGGTTTAAAATTTTCTATAAAGTAAACGGACATGTACCCATCTGCTATGAAAAACATCTTATAAATTAAGATCTTATACGATGTCCTCTTGAACAGATGGAAATTCGCTTCTATTAGGTTTCGGTGCCACTGGATATTATAATGAAAATATTGCGCAAAAAACCGGCAACAACATGGCGAATAGCAATAGTGGATTATGTTGGGTACAAGTCTTATATTAGCTTGTATATCTTCACGAACCGTGGTGACCGTGGCATGCAGGTGAAGTGTGTGGCTTAGCATGCTCGGAGCCCGGGTTCGATCCCCAGCCGCGGTGAAAAAGTTTTTTTCAATAAAAAATTTTTCTGATCGGTCACCACCTCTCTGCAGACAATGGCAAACCTCAGAGAGTAAACAATGCCATGTAAAGCTTCTTGAGAACATGAACTTTAGTCGTTCGGAGTCGGCATAAAACATGTAGGTCCAGTTCTCGGTCAATTGTGTGCAAACATTTAATAACACACACAACACAATTGATCATAAGAAGCTCGGTCAAAGTCCTTTCAAGGGCTGAAATGGCCAATTTGTTTGTTTGTTTTTATATCTTCACGAATAAATTTCAAGGACTAGTGAATTAGAATAATGCTGACAGTTTGCAATCTGTTGATTCATTATAAGTCTAAAGACGAATTGAACTTGACTTCAAAACAATAAGTTTCATGAGGCTATATTAATTCAAAGCGTTATTGTGTTTTTATTAAAAGCCATTCACTTGACTACATTAAAGGTACCTCCTCACGCATTTAAGTTTAGCTAAAGTCTAAGGTACACACCGAAATGATTCAAAGAGGCACTTTTAACATTCTCTTAATTAAGTTATAATACTAAAATATCTTGTTTCTTTGGCGGTCATTTGATGACCAATAAAAAGGGCGGTTAAATTCAGAAATATTATCAGTGTACCTCTCATTCAATCTTCAACACGTACTACATATAAAGCCCTTAAGTGTCTAACGCTTTATACTTTTGATCGTCAGTCTTATTTTCTGAATTTTATAACACTGCCAATTGTTGGCTAATAATTTTGGTTCAACTTTTTGCGCTTTTCTTACTTTAGTTTTTCTTTTGCTCTTATTTTGTGTTTATCTCTACACACACAAATATGCATTTTTTTTCCAGCTAAATAACAAAATGTATCTATCTTCATTTAAGCTGAAATAGTTTCTTGGCCAAGGGAAAAAAAAAAGGTAAACCTTTCTAGGCCAGCACGGTGCTATAGTATACAAGCTTAATTCAATGAGCATTCATCAAAGACAGCCAGATAGACAAACATACAATTTAAGATAAGTACATTTAAATACACAACTACATGTATGTACTACAATATACGTATATATTTTTATATGTATATTCGAAGCCCGAACATCAATATAGAACATTTTACTGCAACAACTCACAGCTGCATATTTTTTTTTTTTCTTTATTTTGGGATCATATAAAAGATTTTATTGCGGAAAACGTAATAGATTTTTGCAAATAGTTTGCTGAACTTCAACAACGATTTGGCTTGTAGGTCGAAAATAGTAATATTGGCCACACTATCAAATGACAGCGGCAGGACTATCGGCTCACACTAACTTCGTCTAGGCAAATAACAGTTCAAATCTTCAACTGAACGAATATTTTGCAATTAGATGGTTTTAATTCTATTAAATATAAAGTTTGGCGATAATCTTCATTTTTTAATTGCTATATATTTTTTGAAAAACTAAATTAATTCAATAACCGTTACAACTATTCAATAACTGCTTAAGCACACCATGCTGCCTTTAAATACCAAATCCCTTTAGTTGCATTCACACGTAGTTTTAGAGCAATCTGTGGAAGAACTTTCTTTGGCACATAATTTACTCATAGTTATGCTTAGAAACTCGTCTTATTTTGCATGCAAATTTCAATTATTTATTTATTTCGACTGCATCGCTTTAAGCATCGCGTTGTATGAAATTTAAAAATAAATAAAATTATACATGCTAGTCCAAACATAACTACCTTGTTGTATGTTTTGAGTACTTCTAATACCAACCATATCCTCATGACTACTACTACTACTACTCCATGCATTTATATTCCATGCTTGACTTGCTACGAACTCGGAAGCTGAAATACATTTCGTCGATGATATAAATCTGCACATTTGATGATTTTGTTAAAGTTTTGCAACTTATTGCGGCCATGATGGTACATACTTCATAGAGCTTCGATGCTGGTATTGCTGGCGGCGCGAGTCTCGTCGCGTTTTTGTGCTGCATATGTATGGCTCTCGTATGTGTAGACGTGAAAAAACTCCGGTAAAAGAGAATCTTGTATATTTTTATTGAAAATTGATTTGATTTCTTTGGAATAGAGACATATGCTGGATGACATAGATATGCATCTGCTTTGCTTGTCTTACAATAAATTTATCATATAAGAACAAATAGGACGGAATAAAGCTTTATTTTGACTAGCTTTGTTTTTAAAAATATGTACTTAAAACTTTTATATCCTTATCAGCAAGTATAAGTGCGATTAGAAAATCAGACATATTGGAAAAAAATGTTTGAAATTAATTAGATAAAGCTTTTAAAACAATACTATTAAACCACACCATACGATATATCAATGAAAAGAAGTGCTCAATATTTTTCCAATAAGCTTAAATGCGTGTGAATACCATGACAACTTAATATTGTATAGGTTCTTAAGGGGACGTGACACCTTCAAGCATTTTTTATTTTAATGTTTTAAATTGCGTATAAGTTAAATAAAAAATAAGATATCATTTTGAAAAATTAAATATATATATTTTTTTTTTTTTGTAAAAATATTTCGCAAAAAAAAAATTTTTTTTTATTATTTTCATCACATATGGCTGATTCCACACTAATGAGTAACGGAAATATGAATCCTAAAATGCTTTCAATTGAAATAATTTTTGGTTTCCGCATTAAAATGGATACTTAAGTTACTCCTGTTGCAAAGTTATTTTTAGTTTTAATGCTTTTTTATGTTTTTTTCACACTTTATGTAAAAAAACTCCGAGTTGAGTTGAAATTTTAGCTTAAAAAGTTCGGATGGAAATTTAAGTAATGTAATGCCTGTAACGTCACGCCAGACCAGCAAAATAAATTTTTAATATTTTATATTATTCCAAATAAAGTTTTGTATAAAAAGTCTTGCCCAATTCGCAGACTTTTGCGAATTTTCTAATCTAAGTTGAAAACAACTTCTTTTTTTTTGTAACGTCACGCCAGAGCATATTTGTGCATACATATATCTTTTAATTCTTAGTATCGATTGTTATAATTCTTTTACTTAATATAGACCAACTTAATAACAACGCAAATATAAAAAAAGTTTTAAAACTTAGACTACTTCATTCTTTTTTTTATTAATTTTTTATGTAAAAAACGTACATAACGCCAGTTTGGAAATGCCCAAATGTGATTTTTTTTTTATATATTAATGTCTCAATGGTATACAATTTTATAAAGTTTATCAAGGAATATTTAGAAGAATTCAATACCTTCTCAACCATGCCCTGAAAACTAGGATCGCATAATAAATAATAAAGTTATTTTAATTTTAGTTAATATTTAACTATTTAACTATTTATTTATATTTTAACTATCAGCTAATATTTTGGTTTAGCCACCAGATAATTATGGTTTAACAAGTCCAAGTCCAAGTCCAAGTCCAAGTCCAAGTCCAAGTCCAAGTCCAAGTCCAAGTCCAAGTCCAAGTCCAAGTCCAAGTCCAAGTCCAAGTCCAAGTCCAAGTCCAAGTCCAAGTCCAAGTCCAAGTCCAAGTCCAAGTCCAAGTCCAAGTCCAAGTCCAAGTCCAAGTCCAAGTCCAAGTCCAAGTCCAAGTCCAAGTCCAAGTCCAAGTCCAAGTCCAAGTCCAAGTCCAAGTCCAAGTCCAAGTCCAAGTCCAAGTCCAAGTCCAAGTCCAAGTCCAAGTCCAAGTCCAAGTCCAAGTCCAAGTCCAAGTCCAAGTCCAAGTCCAAGTCCAAGTCCAAGTCCAAGTCCAAGTCCAAGTCCAAGTCCAAGTCCAAGTCCAAGTCCAAGTCCAAGTCCAAGTCCAAGTCCAAGTCCAAGTCCAAGTCCAAGTCCAAGTCCAAGTCCAAGTCCAAGTCCAAGTCCAAGTCCAAGTCCAAGTCCAAGTCCAAGTCCAAGTCCAAGTCCAAGTCCAAGTCCAAGTCCAAGTCCAAGTCCAAGTCCAAGTCCAAGTCCAAGTCCAAGTCCAAGTCCAAGTCCAAGTCCAAGTCCAAGTCCAAGTCCAAGTCCAAGTCCAAGTCCAAGTCCAAGTCCAAGTCCAAGTCCAAGTCCAAGTCCAAGTCCAAGTCCAAGTCCAAGTCCAAGTCCAAGTCCAAGTCCAAGTCCAAGTCCAAGTCCAAGTCCAAGTCCAAGTCCAAGTCCAAGTCCAAGTCCAAGTCCAAGTCCAAGTCCAAGTCCAAGTCCAAGTCCAAGTTCAAGTTCAAGTCCAAGTCCAAGTCCAAGTCCAAGTCCAAGTCCAAGTTCAAGTCCAAGTCCAAGTCCAAGTCCAAGTCCAAGTCCAAGTCCAAGTCCAAGTCCAAGTCCAAGTCCAAGTCCAAGTCCAAGTCCAAGTGCAAGTCCAAGTCCAAGTACAGCAAAATATATAGTCTTTAAAAATTGTTTGTCCCAATAACGTTGAGTATTTTGCGCTCATATTCGGATTTTCTTAAAGCTAACGGTTGTAGTAAACGTGCTAATTTTTGTCAGCCGTCTCCGGAGTCTTTAAGTGTCATTTTGTTTTAGCGCAAAAACAGTGAAATTGCAAATCGCAAATTTTTGTAGCTTCTGCTCAAAAAACCTTAAAAAAATTGTTTTTCTGATTTGATTTTATTTAAAATTTGTGTGTGATACGTTTGATAAGAAGTGAATGAATATATAAAAATATATAGTAGCTGCGTTCGATTCGCCAGCCTATACTCGCTTATTGTCGCTTATTTCAAAATTTGTATGAGAAAACAACAACAAAGTCTCCAGCTAGTTGAGCATAGAGAAAGTCAACTACCTATTGAGTTGAGTAAAATTGCGTTGCCAAGTTCTTATTTTTTAGTTGGTTTGTGTACGGGATAGAGTTAACTGTCATAGATTTTGTCAAAATGTGATGTGAGTACAAAAACAAAATTAAATTTCTGCAAGCAGTCAACTGCTTATACCCTAAACCTGAAAGGTCAGGTTATATTAACTTTGTGCAAACGTTTGTAACACCTAGAAATAAGCGAGCCCGGCTTAGAAAAGTGCATATATTCTTGATCAGAGTGACCTCGTGAGTTGATTAAGCTATGTTCTCTCCGTCCGTCCGTCTGTGTGTTGTCAGTCAACACAGGATGAGATAATTGCATGATACAATACACATATTCACATGGACCCAAGGATCTGCACTTTTGAATATTTTTGGAATTCGCCCAAGGACACGCCTACCTCCCATACAACTCACAATATTGAAAATACCATGGTTTTCAAAATACAAAAGGTTTGTATATAACTTACAGGGATTAAACTTTGTATGAGAGAATTTTATATTAAAACTAAGGTGCGCACAAAAAAAGTGTGCCACTCGCCCACGAACACGCCCTACTCCCATACAACCCACATTAGTGAACAATGTTAAAAACTGTAAAGGAATACATGGACTTTGAAAAAATAAGAATTTATTTATGTTTGTAGGTTTAATGTATTCCATAGTCGGGCTAGACCGACTTAACAGTTTCTTTGCTTGTTTATTTTCAAAATATTTCAAAATGTCTTATGTCGATTGATTTTTTGGCAGGTAAAAACTTTTAATTTATTTATTGATGTGGTCGTCATGACAAAAGTGTTGCCAACTATTGAGCAAATAAAAGTTAAACGAGTAGACGTTTTATTCACAAGCGAGTTGAGCACTGGCGAATCGAACGCAGCTAGTAATGATCTTATATCGCTAAATAAAAATTTATTTGTTCTTTTGTTTTGGTATACTTTATAAAGTACAACCGGCAGAAAGGTACTAAAAATCGAAAAAGTGGCAATGTCGCCAAATCCACGAAAAACGTTTTTGAAGGCCGAAGGGAGTTCAGGGGGCCTCAGCAAGCTGTCACAACGCTCTTCGAAGAAGACGAAGGAGAGGAAAATGAATCGTCCGATTATAATATAATAATTATACCACCAGAATTAGACCAATTGACTGATTCGGAAGATTTCGACGACCAAGATTTGTGCAACGACTAATTACCAATTGATTTACCTGGCATGTAGGTTAAGTGTGTGGCTAAGCATGCTCGGACCCCGAGTTCGATCCCTAGTCGCGGCAAAAGTGTTTTTCAATAAAAATTTGTCTGATCGGTCACCATCTCTCTGCAGACAATGACAACCTCAGGGAGTAAATAATGCCATGTAAAGCTTCTTGAGAACATGAACTTTAGCCGTTCGGAGTCGGCATAAAACATGTAGGTCCAGTTCTCAGTCAATTGTGTTCAAACATTTAATAACACACACAACACAATTGATCATAAGAAGCTCGGTCAAAGTCCTTTCAAGGGCTGAAATGGCCAATTTGTTTTGTTTTTTTTTTTTTTTTTTTTGAGGTAGAATTCATCAACAATGAAGATGTTGATTGTACCACACAGCCTTCGACGTCAACGTCAATGTGTATGCAAATACAACTCTCATATGTGAGGTGTCGATATTGTTGATCAAAACATGAATGCTCATCGTATAGCTCTGAAGGGGAAAAATGGTGGTGGGTGATTTTCACATATCTCATTGATGTTACCAATGCTTGAAAATTATATATGTTTAGTAATCCTAACTCTGAAGAATATAAGCCACCATTAAATTTCCCACGTGTTATCGTTTGTAAAATTTTAATTGAAGGGAAAGCTACAGCTTCCAGAAAAAGGCGCCATGCAGCGTCAGCAGTAGAAAGAGAAGCAAGTGATCACATTCCAGTAAAGAACGAATCACAGCTCCTTTATATTGTCTGCCATCAACGAAGCATGTGGTCGTGCGCCGTATGCAAAAAACACTTTGCATCAAACGGGAATGCTTCGCCAAATATCATAATTAATTTTTCTTTTGTAAATTTGGTTTCTATAATTCTAATTCATATGTACATATAAAAAAATAAAATAAATATATACCTAATAAATAAAAGCAAATAGAAGATTGTCTTTATGTAAAATTTTTATATAGAATTATTGTAACCCCTTCCGCCGGTTGTACTTTATAAAGTACAGGCTGGGAAATGACCTTGGATGGATCCACCTCCAAAAATAAAATAATTTGTTAATGCGGACCTCAAACTAGCACCTGGTTAAAATTTCATCAACTTTCGTCCACGGAAACTGGGTGCCGGAGTTAAAGGGTTAAGTCGGTTGCAATGTCAAAATTTTTGATGAGTCCCCAAAAGTACATATATTAAACCCTTTTTTCTTAAAACTTGTAGCAAAAAAATCCCACACGAGTTAAAATACATACCTATTTTGCTCTTTCCTCACAACAATTAAAGAATACTATAAAAGAAATGTTCCCTCAAAATTGACAACTATGATGCATACTTACCGTAGAGTGTTTTAACGAACTTTTATAGCGAAAATAAAACCAAAAATAATCTTAAACATATTGCATGATTGAGCGACCCTATACTTTGGCCGTAACTATGTATGACAAAACAACACATTTTTTTTAATTATTTCATACTTTTGTGTAAATCGCTCCATAATCATGTCTGCCTTCCAAAGATTCAAAATTATTTATTCCCCCACTCTTGTCCCTCATTTTATGTAAAATTCTATTAAAATAGCTTCGTACCTGTTGTTTCAATAATGCTAATTTTCTCTTCTTAATTTACATATATTAATTTTCATAGTGTTTTCATAATCAACACAACAATTCTGTATAATTTTCACATGGAGTATATATTTTTTTGGTCCCTATGGGCGGAGGAAACAAAATTGTTTATCTCTTAACCGACTTTGTCAACACTTGGTTTTGCTCTGCTTATTATGTAAGATTGCTTTGGTTGAAGATTTTTGTGTGCTTTATATGAACTTAACCACGATTTACACTTTGCTGGGGTGAAACTAATCTAACCTTTCCCTAGAGGGAAATTATTTTGTCGTTGTCTTAATATGCAAATAATTGGCAACATAGCAACATATTCTTTGCGTTCATGTTGCGTCATTTTAATGGAAATTAATGTGAGTGTATTAGTAGAATATATTCAAAATTTATCGCTTTGATATTTGAAGAAGATTATTTTAGACTTTTTCTTGTGTTTATTTACCTAAAGGTAAATTATATAATAATTAGCTATAGTTTGCATATTCTTCGATATACATCAACACATCATTAATGAAGTTTTTGAAAATGAAAAAAAAAGTTTATTAACTCTTATAGCTTAACTTTAATATCTTATTTATTAAAAAATTGTATAAAAATTTACAATAATGCAAATAATCTTATTAAGTTTGATTTTATAAACTTATATAAAATATTTATTGGCTTAATTTAAGGTTTATTAAAAAAATATACAGCTAAATAAGTAGCTTAGGTCTACTACCATTGAGTTGATACACTCTTTCTCTCTCTCTCTCTCTTTGTCTCTTCCACTAATTTAAGTAAAATTTGTTAAAAAATTCATTAATTTGTACTTTTTTTGCATATTAAGTTTTAAGGTTCAAAACCCTAAAATATGTTATAGCAAAACGTCATATAATATGTTGATACCGCCTTCTGATGGCTAAATGTGGTGAGTGTTGAATTCACGTCGAACTTAAGTCACCCTCAGCAGGCGGCACCACTGAACCGCCACTGTTGTCTGCGCTGGCTTGTGTCTGAAATAAATAAATAAACAACTTTAGTCTGTGCACACACCGCAAGCATGTTGCAAAGAAACTCACCGTATTTCGTGGGCAATCGGCAATGAGGTGGTCTTCTTGTTGGCACAGATAGCAGCGTCTCGGCTGTGGTTCTAATCTACAATCGGCAGCGATGTGGTTGAATTTGTTGCAATTGTAGCAGCGAACACGGCGAACAAAGCGATTTCCATGCAATCGTGGCCGAAAATTGCTGCCGACGCAGTCAAAACCTTCGCGTCCGGCAACGCGTGTGGCCTCCACACCACGTGGTGTGACTTCGGATTCAAATTCTACGTCTTCCTGTTCAGCAAGCGATCGAAAACCGTTCATTTGAATAACGCTCTGTGGAGGATAATATAATTATAGAAAGAGAATTAGAGCGCGGTCATTCTACTGCATACTGGGTTAGGTAAAATGAAAGTTGCAAAAATCCACACTATATTGCAAAATTTTTTGTTAAATTGTTTTTATTGTTATATACTGAGAATCAAAATTGTGGGTTACGAAAATTAAAATTAAAATTTTTAATAATGTTTTTTTTTTATTTTCTGCAGGACTAATAATGTTTAGAAAATGATATGTAAAATGAGCCGTTTATTTTGAAAAAGGCATAGTTCGCTTTTTTTTCAAATTGAGATATGTAAAATAAGATATCAAAATAAACACAAAATTATAGATAGATACATACGTTTATACATATGTATGCAAACAATATGATATAGATACAAATAAAGTTATAATAACTCTCAAGATATTGATTGCAAATTTTTGAATTCAAGAAATACCGTACTTATCATTAACTTGATTATTTTGAAAAAAAAGGCTTAAATACGAAATTTTACATAAAAGCATGGTATTATAAAGCATTTCTCTTAAACATTTAATAATAACACGGTACAACACTCAAGAAATCCCAAGAGGTTTCTCAACGGTTTCTTAAGGTTTTGGGTTCGCTGAATCCGAATCTGAAGACAGAATTTTCGCATCACCCAAGTTTTTCCAGCTACAGGGGAGGCAGAACCCTAACCATCTACTGTTAATGAAATCAATATGACCGACCCCTATTACTTTTTCAAGAGGAATATTTTTTGCCTTGAAACCCATTGCCTCCGACCCCTCCGTATGGGGGCTACCATACTAATTTTGTGATTTTTCTATATATTTTATATGAACATTTTATTTCAAAAAACAAATTTTATTAAAATTTATTTATTGGTACACAAAAAATTTGGTTGCAATTAATTTTCTTTTTATTTTTAATATATTTTATTATTACTATTTATTTTTGGTATTTCTTTAATTTCATGCTTAGAATTCTACATAATTATAAATAGGCAAACAGAGAATTTTTCCAGGTTTTTGTTTAAATAAAAAAGTTCATATAAAAAATATATGAAAATCATAAAATTTATATGTGAGCCTCCATATCGAGGGAACGGAGGAGATGGGTTCCAAGGCAAAAAATGTTGCTATAGAAAAAGTCATGGGGGTGGGTCATATTGATTTCATTAACAGTAGGGGTAAGGGCTGAGCCTCCCCTGTAGCTCGAAAACCTAGAGTGACCCGAAAATGCTGACTTCAGATTCAGCTTCAGCGAACCCAAAACCTTAGGAAACCGTTGTGAAACCTCTTGGGATTTTTAAAAACTTCAGTTTTGTTGTACAGTGTAATTATGTGAAAAGTATAAAATTAGGTTTTAAGCAATGAGGTTTCATTTGAAATTTCGCGCTTCTCCTTTGAACACTGATTATAGAACTGACTTAAGGGGGGACATGACATTGGCATGGCATGACATAAAATTTTGTATTAAAGTAAATATTCTTAAGATTCTAAGAAAATTTCATGGAAAAATTCCAACGGATTCAAAAGTTACAGCAGCATAAGTGAGAGCGCATTTCTAATTTTCGCCTTTTTTTTCTTTGTTCACAAACTTTGAACGCGTTTATCTCGAAACCATGTTTTTCGTACTGGTTGCGGTACCTACTAGCGGGTTCATTTTTTGACGAATTTTTTTTTTTTGTATTTTTTAAAACTCGATTCGCTATCGTTTGAAACGAGCTTTTGAAATTTTTTTTCGATTTTTTTATGACTTTTTAAAGTCAATATTTTTTCGAAAAAACACACTTTCAAATTTGGAACATCACCAAAAATTAAAAAAAAAAAAAATTTAAAAAAAAAGCTCGTATAATTCGATAACCAATTTTGTTAAGATTTAAAAAAATTTTTTTTTTTTCAGATCGGAAAATTTTTGCGACTCCCAGCGCTGCAACCACGAGGCCCCCTTTTTTTCTCTGCCGCCAGTTTGGAGCTCTATAAAACCATGTTGGAGTGAAAAATATATTTTTTGAATTTTTTTCTTGTAATTTATTCAATTCTCTACAATTTTGGAAAAATGTTTGTTTTTGACTGAGTTATGAATTTTTAAAAAAAGTTCTGTTTTCTCTGCCGCGAATGTAATGTCCCTCCTTAACATTTGCAAGGATTAACTTATAATGTCGTTTTTGTATCAAGTATTTAGTACAAAGAAACAGTATTATGTCTCGAAATGGAATTTCTTGACTGTAAATTGGCCACCGATATCGAACCATTAAACACTATTACATTTTTCGGTCCAGCTACTTTAACCCCTTTCACGAATTTGATTTCACATGACACTTTCGCTTTTTAAGGCTCTGTTAAACCACATATGTACAATTTATAAATTTCTTTTGTATGCCATTTTTAAGTGCATCTGCTATTAAATATCTTACAGTACGCAAAATTGGATTTTTTATTGAATTATATTATCTTAAATTTAAAGAAAATAAATAAAACTTTGAATAAATTTTTTACTAAAAATAAAAATTTTATTTCTGTATGCTTTAAAAGAACCATAACTTCGATCATATTATAACCAGGACAAACAAGTTTCTCGAATTTATTTGAGGACTTGCAAAATAGTTCAACGTTTGGTTAACTAAAACATTTTATCGACTGATCTTTGACTTAACCACGCTACTTCAAAATTTTGATTTTGCTTTTTTTGATTGGTCCCGTATCTAGTATCAACATTGTGGGGATCGAAGTGCATCTCTTTTGTGTGAAGACGTGCAGGCAGAAACCTTGTATTAATAAATGGGAAATAAAGTTTATACAACAACCTCATATAGTATTTAAAATTCTAACAATTTATAGAAAAAACATTACAAACTTGTGGAAAATTTCACTTTGATAAGTCATTATTTTAACAAACATTTGATTAGAAAAAGAATTTTCTTAAAATTCAAATTACCAAAAATATATCTCCACTTATTATTATTCATTTCTTGGTAGAGAAAATAATAACTACTGGTATTTCAATTCCTCTATGTAGTGATGGATGTGGCGCAAAAAAACATTATCTCACTCTTTCAAACACTCTTCAATGTGTTTTTAAACTTCATAATATTGAAATATTTTAAAAGTGTTGGTCACATACAAATAGTCTGGCAGTTCCAATTTTATACAAAGTAAAATAACTCGTATTTTTTTTCTCAATGAAATTGCACGAAATTCTTCTTGTTCTTCTCCATTTTTAGAACAATACCAAAAGTTGTTTGATTTAGAACTATGTAACGTCACTATCATTGATTGATCGATCTGACATTTATGGTGTGTGTGTATTTGTTAAGATGGTGACCGTGGCATGCAGGTTTCGTAAGTATGTGACTTTGCATGCCCGGAGCCCGAGATCGATTCCCACTCGTGGCAAAGTTTTTTTCAATAAAAAATTTTCTGATCGGTCACCACCTCTCTGCAGACAATGGCAAACCTCAGAGAGCAAATAATGCCATGTTCATCATTCAAAATAAATTTTGCAACTAAAAAAATTTGAACTACAGGTACGATACGAAACAAACAAACACTCCAATCCGAAAAAGATTTTTAAAAAAAAGGTAGTGATACTTTCAATTACCGTATTGAAAGCATATATAATATGTTTGCCAAGTCTTGATGAAGATATACATTGTTATTAAAATTTTACATCGAAAATGTTTTTTTTTATGGATGGAGAAATCATTACTACTATCACAAATCTGACATCAGTGCGCCAGTTGCAAAGTACCTCCCATATTCTCGCCTATTACTGTTGTTTTCTGTATTATAGCATAAAATAAATTTTAATTATTATATAACATTAATTGCGGAGTATTTCAAACAACATTTATTTAAATCAAAATAAAAAATCTTGAGGAGTTTACATTCAAAACCAGATAAGTCACACAGATCGAATTGTTGGGAAATCGAAAAAAAGTCTTTATTTTGAATTAAAACGTCTTAATGATTATGCTACACAGTAATAGATATATTTTGCGAAAAAAAAAAAAAATAGTCTCATAGTGAAAAAAGTTCATATTTTCAATTTCAAATTTGGACTTGTCGTCTGAATTTGAAAGTTAGAAATTAATCAAAATTTAGATTCTGCCGTTCAGGGTCTCAAAAGTTAGAGGAACTCATTAAAATGAGTTCTGCATACTTGTTTTTTCAACTCGAAGGAAATCCCCCAAAGTTATTTCGATTCTCCTGAGGGTCCTTTTTAATTAAAAAATATGGTTTTCCTTTTAACTTTTTATTTTTTACAGAACGCATACCCAAATCTGCAAAAATGTTAAATTTATTACTCATACCAACGTTTTGACACAAAAAAGTTTTTAAAATTTGAACGAAAACTAAACAAATGAAAACTTGCTTGGATTTATCTGGTTTTGATTGAAAACTTACAGTAGATATGTCTGCTTTTGATTGAAAAGGAGATTTTTTAAAGCATTCTTCTCTGGGATTTTTATTATTTTTATCAATGAGGATTTTATGGATCGATGTATTGTAACATTAGGTTTACAATGGCATTTCTAACTAAAACTTTTTTTTCCTGTGACTTATCTGGATTTGAATGTAAACTCCTGAATTATATAAAATTTTTTCTCTTGCTTAAAAAAGAACCGAATTATGAATTTTCGAAAATGAGTCTCCAATGCAAAAATCACGAAAATTTCAAACTTTTAACTCCCTAAACTTAAAAAAAAAAAACATAAAACAAAAAATCCTCAATCACGTGCCTCTTTGTTTTCGATATAAAACCCGTAAAAATTGCATTTGAATTTTCAAGCAAATTAAAAATAGGTCGGTCATTTTTTTTCATAACTGCACGGTTTGTGAAAGAATGACTCATAAACATCTATTCGGTAGTGAAAAAGGATTTTTCTTCGGGTGGTGTTTTGATAAAAAAACACTTTTAACTTCCTTGAAATAGTCGTTTTTTTGTATTGTGAATTCCTTTTATTTGTAATCATAATTTCTTGTAAAATATTATGAATTGGTTTTGATTTTTTGTCGCTCGGTTTTGAAATTTCTATTCTGGGAAAATCTCGGTTCAATGCTCGCTGATTTGTTTTGAAATTGAATTGTCCAAAATTACGAAGAGTCACATTAATACAAATAAAATATTAATATTTTGTGCATAAATAACATACAAAAAAGCAAATTTTGAGAGTTTATGATAAAAAATAACATTTTAAAAGCGAAGATGTTTGATATATTTCGGTCTTGAAGAATCCAACACCTAGTTTTTATTGTTCTGTATGTTCATAAAATTATATTAAAATAACGAAAGCAATATTGTTTTTTGTTAAAATTAGACATAATATATCAAGTTCAGACGTCTAGTGGTTATAAGACTATTAATAAACTCGGAAAAATTAAATTTCTTCGTTACTTAGATCGAAATCGGGTCCAAACAATTTTTTGCCTGAGTATTTTAATATTTTTTTGTAGATTTGGCTAGTTTTGGCGGCTAAAAACTGTGAAAAACTCAGAGAAAAGATACAATATTTTTAAATTGTGACCTCAAGATGCCCATGACCTATTTTTTGGTTTTTGGTATGTTTACAAAAGATAATCTTCTGAAACCTTCTGAACAATTTTTTTCAGAGAATTCTTGCCCAAAAGGCCAACCAGATATAAATAATTAGCCATAAAATAGGGGATATTACCTGAAGAAACTTGAAGGAAGGCATTTCGAAAATTCAAAAAACTAATGATGTAGTTCGACTCTCGATGCTGGAAATAAGATGAAACCATTCTCTTCGGGCATGTCTTTAAATAAAAAACTATCTCAGTGATATTTTTGATTGCAAATTTGAGTCCAACGTTAATACACGGTACATGTGTATTAATATAATTTTATATGGAATAGAGGTGGGCGCATGTCACGAATTTTGACGTAACACGACGTGTCACGACGAATCACATCGTGATCGTGAGCAAACCAATAAAAAAATCACGAAAAATCATGATCGTGCGTGATAAAATTTTTCTCGTGCATTACTTAAATTTATTCCTGTCACGACTTGTGCACCAAAATTTTTCAAAACTGTGCCAAATTTCATAATGATGCTTTCTAACGCTTTTGTTACCAATTGCATACAAAATGCAACACTGACCACTTCTAAAGCTTTCTTTATTTATTTTGCGAAACGTCAGCAACAACTTGAACAAATTTTGGCAATTTTAAATACAAATAATAAGCTGAGAAATTTTATCAATTTTCTTTTTATAGTGCTGTATCTACCTCTCTGTTGCTTCTGCTCCTTACTGTATTCTGGTTTTACCAGCAGGTACTCTAAATATACCAAATACACTTTTAATAAAAATGTATGTGTATTATTCTTCCTTTAAAACGTATTCGTGAGATTCGTGAGTAAAATATGCCATCGTGATCGTGATAAAAAACTTATTTTTAAGCGTGAGCATGCGTGATAAAAAGAAATCACATCGTGATCGTGATCCAAAAAATTATTTTTGATCGTAAACGTTCGTGATTAGATGAAATCACACCGTGAGCGTACGTGATCGTGATTCAAAAAATTATTTTTAATCGTAAGCGTGCGTGATTAGATGAAAACACACCGTAATCGTGATCAAAAACTTATTTCTTATAATTAATTAGAGTGGGTAGAAAAAAAAAGTTTGAAAAAACCACCCCCTTTTTTGAAATTGACCTCGAGAGGACTATTATAGCTTTTTTGTTATTAAACTTAATAAATAATAAATCGGGCTAATGGGGCTTACTAGTTGAATATGACCTCAAAAATAAAAATGTCATAAGAACACATTGTAGTGCTCGTAAAGCCCTTTTCAACGACATATAATTTTTTGATCTGACATGTAATGCTTTAGTTATGCAAAAAAGACCATTT
Organism: Tetanocera ferruginea; assembly: GCA_958299015.1. Classification (NCBI taxonomy): domain Eukaryota; kingdom Metazoa; phylum Arthropoda; class Insecta; order Diptera; family Sciomyzidae; genus Tetanocera; species Tetanocera ferruginea. Next base: position 82,170,900 of record OY282644.1, on the reverse strand, counting down.
TGGCTGTTTTTCCGGTGGTCCAAAAAAATTTTTTTTTGCTTTCGGTATCCTCTCGGGGTCAACTTTAAAATAGGGGGCGGTTTTTTCAAACTTTTTTTTTGTATGTAGCCCGACTCACTCTAGTGAGCATGCGTGATAAGAAGAAATCACATCGTGATCGTGATCGAAAAAATTATTTTTGATCGTAAGCGTGCGTGATTAGATGAAATCACACCGTGAGCGTGCGTGATCGTGAGTAAAAATCACTCATGCGCTCATCTCTAATATGGAGTGATTGTTTTTTTAAAGTTATCTATTTTTTTTTTGATGAAAATACACTATTATTGAATATTTAAAAAATAATTATAGTACTTTCTAGGCAAAGCAACACGCAAAATTAATTGCATTCGGGTATTAGGGGCCTCGTGAATTGTTTAATATTATTTAAGCTACAGTAAAGGAACATTTCCATGTACAAATTTAAAATTATTTTTTACAAACCTGATGAACAAATACCTCCACGCCACCATCATTGGGTGTTATAAAGCCCCAACCTTTAGCTACGTTGAACCATTTGCATTTGCCATGGCGCACCTCGGGCCCAGGTTGCGACGGGCTATTTTCTGCAAAGAGAGAAAAAGGAAAAAAAAATCAGTCATACTATGATGTATTTAAGTATTAAATTGAATATAACAATTTTTCAGGGAAATTTCTTGTATTTTGTTTAATATACGTTATTTTAAATTCGTCAGCAATGATTTATTTAAACGCTTTGGGCTAATTTTTCTTACAAATGCAGTCCAGTTTTGAACTTTTTATTTTAATTTTTTATTTTTTTATTTTTTTTTTATCATTGATCAACACTAAAAAAGAACATCCACCAGGCTATAAAAACAAGCAAAAATTTGCTACAATTGCAATCACAGTCAACAATATTTCAGTTTGCGTATCCTTCTTGCCTATCAAATGCTCAAAATATGCTGACACATGCTAACGCCATACATTCCCATGCTTGGGATCACATTATTTTCTTTTAATTAATTCAAATTCACGTGAATTGTGTTTTGAAACTATTTGATGTTGTTGTTATTGTTATTTTTATGCTATTTAATTTCTTTTCTTCGGCTTATAATATTCCAATTATGTATGCAAAAAAATGTTGACAACCTTCTCCATATCATATTCATTATCCTTGCCAGATAATAGTGAAGCAAGCCCCTTATCCCATAAAAGAATAGAAAAAACTCTGCACCTTCTTGTGATGTCGTATTGTTTTTGTTGTGTGCATTTTTTTTTTTGTTTGGTCTGAACTAGTTTTCATAAGCGACAAAGTAAAGGGTGCGTTGTTATTCCTTTACAGGATAGTTTCGCGCTAATCAGGTTTTCCATCAGATATTTAAATTGTGTTTATGTAGAACGCTTTAGAAAAGCGCAAGCAGATATGTTTTTTTTTTCTTATAAAAAATGTTCATAAATATTTGGAATTTAAAGACTAACAGCATGCTCAAAAAATAAATTTTAAAATTTGTTGAATAAATAGAATTTTGATAAAAGAATTACTGTGTTTTAGAAAAAATATATCCATGAAGATTTCAAGAAATAATTAACAAAACGTTTGGTGAAAATTTAATTTTACTTTATTAAAAATTCTAATTAAGGCAATAAAGCCACAAGATTTAACCTCTAAAGATTTTTCTTTGATATTTAATAGGAAATTTATATTGATGGAAGTTTTTACTAGATGGTCTGGCTTATGATTAAGAATTTTAGATACTCATAAGTGCTAGTTAACTACTTGCGAACAAGTATATCTAAAAATTGAAATTGACTTTTTAACTAGTTTTTTGCGTACCTAAAGGTCAACAACATTCATACATTTTTGTATATTCTAGATACTAACTGATGTTCTTTGATGTGAACAAAAAGAATTCGGTACACAAATTTCGTCATAATCCAAACATTATTATCGCAATACAAAAAATTTAACCAAAGATAAGGCTTAATATTTGATAAAAATTAATGTAGTTAGCTGTGGTGTAGCGTAAAAACATCATTGCATTTCATTCATAAAAAATGTACGTTAGTGGTGAATTTGTCAGATATTCATGAATGAAGTCTAGAATTTCCCAGTGAACCTAAGCATTCGTTAGTAAATAATGTTTTTTAATCTTTTGACGCACATATATTTATAAAAGTAAAAAGAACTATTGCTTACTTGATTTGAAAAAACCCTCTTAAAACTAACTTTTACTGGCAACCAAGTTAACTGGATACTTTTTAAAGCTACTGACATTTTAAAGCCAATCTGGATACTTGAAATACTTAAATTTTGAAAAAATTTTATTATTTAATGATTTTCTTTAAATAAAATTCAAAACTAGCTACAATTTACGTGGGCAAATTAAATTTAAAATAAATGGTGTTTATTTTTAAAAAATTTTGCAACTGATCTTAGCCCCGTTTACAAGAGAACTAATGGAAACACACCATTAAAAATAGCAAATGATAAGTAAATTATGAACAGTTTTTAAAACCAGTTTAACGACTGTATTTTTGCTGAAGGAAATTTTTTATAAAAAAATACGCTTTTTAATCAACATAAAGTTTGGTTTGCGGAGAGCAAATTCAATCAATTCATAAGCTGTGGTTCATGAAATTCTGCGACTAGCAGAAGAGTAGAAAAACACTGCTTTGATTAAGTGAAAAGTGCATCGGAATTCCATTTTGGTTTTGCGGCAGTTGCATTTATTAGCTTCTCAAAGTTAGTGGACTGCATGAACCACCAGAGACAACTGATGAGTCGGAGTAGCGTCCGACGAAACCATGGTATAGTCTGCTCGGTTGTTCTGCTAAGAATTTTGTTGTTGTAGCAAAACCTGTTACTTCATGAATTATTTGGCATTAAAATCTCAAAATATAATTCTTAAAAAATATGTTTTTTTAGGATTATAAACTTAAATAAATTTAAATTAAATTATAACATTTTTACCGTTACTTTATTGCTTATATTTTAGTTATAACTTTAAAAAAAAAAATGTTAAAAATTGAATGCTTTATCAACAAATGGGATAAAAGTTGTTTTGCTTGTCATAATAAAACATTTCAAATTTTCCTTTTTGGTTTTGAGAATATGTTTAAAATTTTTTTGTAATATCAACTCCTTCCAGACCAATGAAATTATTTTAACGATACTGTTATCTTATTATCTTTTAAATATGGCTTAGTTTGAAGATATGCAAAACTAGTTTTAAAAACTGAGTTTTGCTGGAAAAGAGGTGGTTGGGAGCGATGGTATTCCCAACCCTTTAAAAGAAAAATATATGTTTTACAAAATATACAGTTCGAGTTTGAATTTTTCTCAATATCTTCATTTATAAAAACAGTTTCAAATTCAAAAATTTCCAAGCATTTCATGAATTTATTTGTACTAGTATCGCCTGGGGTCGAAATTCGACCAATTTATTGATTGCCTATTTATAAATATATGCGAGATAATCAAAATAAGTTCGAGGCTATAACTTTTCATTGATTGGAGATATTAAGCTATTTTCTTCAGAAAAATTATTTATTTATTTAATTATTTCTTTCAAAAACAACATTTTAAAAAAATGTAATTTTGTCAAAAAAATCATACGGGGTAGCCTTGATTTTTTGATGGCACGGACAGTTTATTAATTTAGTGTCAAGACAAAATAAATTCACCTAAAATGCGGTACAGACTTTGAAAGAAAATCAAAAATACAATTTTGAGTTTTTGTTTTTTTACAACAAAAATCATTTTTACCCCATATTTTAAGAATAAATCAAATTTTATGGTCTTTTTTTAAAAGGAATAATTTAAATATAAACAAACAAAAAACGGTATTATTTTCAAAAGTTTTTTTAAGTTAACTGATAAGACTTAAATACAAAAAAGAAATAAATAAAATATGTTCACAGATGGCGGAGATATTGGCTTCCCAATTTAGAACATTCAATTTGAGACAGTTTTTTTCTCTCTCTTGGCATTTGGTTGAAACACACAGTAAATAACTAACGACAATATTAAGAAAATTCATTAAAAATACTTTTGGTTAGAACTTTGCTGTAATTTTAAACACATTTAAAAGAAAATTTAACAAAATTTTAGAAAAAATGAAAAAAATTTAAAAACCGTTCAAATCCGACCAAGATATTCACATGGAAAGTCAAATTTTTGAGTTCAAAACACATTTTTTTACAAATTTAACAATTGATGAATGCATAAAACTACATTTTTTTAAGAAATTGTAATTTAAAAAAAAAAACTCAAATTCAAGCGACTTAAGAACTCTCTTCCAATTAAATTTCATATCAATCAAAGAGCAGATTTTTTCTCAAAAATTTAATTTCTCTCTTAGAAGGTTGGGAACCCCCTCTATCAGATATATCATTTATATATACATTTTGCACATCTGGGCAACAAAACCTTTCGAATGATATAAGTTTCATTAATTTTGAGTTTTAATTAATACCAAAAAAGCGTACGACAAACTTTAATGTTCACGTATTAATATATTAGATTTGAAACATCTTCCATATCAGTAGCCACATGCTGCTGAAGCTCTCCTTTAAACCGAATAGAGCTAATACAAGATATTTTCTTGAAACTTTTCTAATTGCGGTAATATAATTCGTTTTCTCATAATAACCTTAAAAGTGTTATAAGGATGTTTCAAATAATACTTCCGTAATTCAATTCGGCACAATGGGACAGTTTATCTACATCTTTGATTTCATAGAGAATGCATTTCCGTCTTCCAAAGTGTTAGAGAAATGCCCCATTTAGTTTGTTTGAGTGGGCGAGTATCGCTAGGCAAATTTGATATAACAGGTATCAAGGTTGTTAATAATTCTTGGTAAAAATTTTAATTTGAGCAACCATTTTAAGTTTTCAATCGTAAAAAATTCAACATACATATTCCTTGAATAACATAACATATTCCTTGAATTTACACAAGTCGATTCTTCATTACTGTTCACATCAAAATACTATCAAATTGTTGGTTAAGCAGGTTGACGAAACAAGTCTTCATTCATATCATTATCAAATTATTATTTTCCGTTTTGATTCCGTATTTAAAAATAAAAACGTGTCCGTCTTGAATTTGCATTATTTTGAAGAAATGAATCCGTCTCGAATCGAAAAAAGAGTTCAAAACAGACTGCTATTTGGTGTTCGTTCTGAGGTCGATATGAATCCGAAAAAGCGAAAAAAGTTATTCATGTTTTTGAAAGCAATTTCATACGAAAACCGATCAGCTTTGGAATCTGAAACGCCAAGTATTTAAGAGAATAAGAGAGTATTATAAGAGAACATGAGTATTTTTTTAACTTAGTATTTAGTAAGTAAACTCAAACTATGTTTAATAATTAGAATCTTATGGGCAAGTACACATAATTAGTGAACGCAAAATTCACGTAAGTTTTTTATGAACTTATACATAAATTATATTTTCAGTATTGTGACAATTACAGTGTTAGCAGTGTTAATGTTAAGTTACAATATCAGTGTTAAGATACAATATCAGTGTATCTTAACAAAATTTAGTTTCAGAAGTTATTCCTTAAATTAATAAAAAATGAAGAATTTGGCCATTTCAGCCCTTAAAAAAACTTTGACGGTACTTCTAATGATCAATTATATGTATGTGTTATTAAATTATTGTACACAATTTACCGAGAACTGTACCTTCATGTCATATGCCGACTCCAAACATTTCAAGAAGTAGTGATTTAAAACCGATGAAAAAGAGGCTATATTGCATGAAGACTCATGCCAAATGCATGAAAAGAAAATCGCAAAAGCACTGAAAGTGACTATACAAGCCATATATGTTATTACCGAGAGGGTCTGATGATATCATGAACTGATGCTTTTTAAAATTTTAAGAAAATAAGTACTTGTCAATTTGTTCTGATGTAAAAGCCACGAAATATGCTTTTAAATTATTAAATATGTGAATATTTTCATTTATATAATCATTTATATATTCTAATTTGATATGAGAAAAAATTCGCTAAAGGGTCTAACAAGTTTCAAAGCGAAAACAATAAACAAAATACTTACTTTGCAAAGCTTAAGAATAAAAAAAAATAGGATAAAGTGTTGCCAAGCATAAAATCAGAATAAAATGAGACTTTGATTGTCTTTTTTACACGGCCAAAGCCCAACATACAAATCCGAAAAAACATTTTATTTTAAATTTATTAAAACATACCGAAAACTCTTAAAAATACACAAGTTATTTTGCAAAATTGAAAACTTTGTTCAAAAGGATCCAAATCGTTTTGTTCCGTTAAGAGGAAACATAAGTGGTCAATGTGGTGTACACCATTCCCGACCCTAATGGATTCTAAATTTAAAAAGCTAATCGAAAGTTTAAAATTAATTGCAAAGAAGGGTTTTAACTTTTTATTTATTGGAAACTATTTAAAGAAGGCATATTATTATAGTACGGCAGAAACAAGAGATATTAAATACATTATTTTTATAAAAAAAACTAAATAAAAAACTTTTATTTCTTCATAAGCTCTTTCGAAGGTTAAAAAAAAGTCATTTTCTTTTTTTCGGCACATTTTTTTTAATGAAAAACCAAGTACACAGCTAAAATCCTTCGAAAATTTTAAATACAAAAATGTACACAGCTAAAAAGCTTGAAAAATTCTGAATAAAAAAAAAAGAAACAGTTTTGATAGTATCGTAAGTGTAGACGTAGAATTCCGTTTAAGTTGTAACCTCTTCTTCTTTGTCTATTTGGTCCGATTGTTTTGTCCATTTTGCACGTATTTATTATTGATCTTCCAAAAATTAACAAATAAATTAATAACACTCAATTATAGACTTCTTATCGAGACCAAAACAAAAAAAACGTTAAAAGTAAGCATGTTAAAATGAGCAAGCAAAATAAACACGCAAAATTTCAAATTTTGTCAATCATTTTGTTAAATTTGATAGTTTGAGTTCATTGACTTAGTTGAAAAGAAGGCGAAGCAAATGCACTTTCCATTAGTGTCAGTTTCGTCTCTGCCCGATATATAGCTTGCGAGCTACTGTTAGTTTAACTTCTAATTTCAAAATAAAATTAAGATCCCGATTTTTAAAAATTTTTTTTTTCATTTTTTTGTGACTTAAATATTAAAGTGACAAAATCCAAAATTAGATATTCATTCAGCGCAGGATATATCTGATATTTAAGTATATATATTATCTTTGAACGATACGTATTAAAGGCTTTAGGTATACCCTAAAGTATTAGCCAAAAAATTGCATGAAATAAAAAAAATCTGTTAAAACGACCCCATACAAACCGCGCTGTAAGACGTAATTCTACGTAAAAAAAAGTTTCATTCCGATAACTTCTTTTGCTATAAAGCTTCTTTGCCGTCACATATCTGGTCGAAAAACTGCACCGTGCGGCGTATTGCCAAGACATAACCCTTCCGACTAATATTTGTTTTCGTCGATTTTCTTTCTTTTGCACTTTTTTTCTTTCTTTATTTTAAATAACACCAAAATTGGATCGATTCATAGATCGCATCAGAAGACTCATCGTTTTTCGAGATCATATCCGAAATTTGCCAAGACATACCCCTTCCGACTAATATTTGTTTTCGTCGATTTTCTTTCTTTTGCACTTATTTTTCTTTCTTTATTTTAAATAACACCAAAATTGGATCGATTCATAGATCGCATCAGAAGACTCATCATTTTTCGAGATCATATCCAAAATTTGCCGGAAAGATTGGAATAAGTAATGGTTGGCGGTGGCCAAAAATTTGAAAAATGAATTTTTAACAAATTTTTTACAAATAAAAATAAATCGTTAGTTGGAAAGCGGCTTGTTAATTTGATTTATTGATTTGACTATCTCCGGTTCAATCCTCAACCAGACCTTCTTATGTCTGTTTATATTTTATTTTCGGTTACATTTATTTATTTATTTTTATGGTCTATACAATTATATACCATACCATAAAAAATGTTTGTATCTGCCATCATCAGGGATCGATACCGCAAACCATCACAAGAGTCTAACGCTCTAAGGATGTGCCGAAAGTCATAGCAAATTACAAAACAAAAAACATGTGCATGAATGTAAAGATCGTTTGCCAAGTATGTTTGCAAACCACTTACTTAATGGAAGCTACTTAATGCAAGCCTTACTTTTTAACAAACCTACTCTTTTGGTTTAGTGGGTTGTGTTTTGTTTTTTCGTTTAGTTCTTTACTTATTTATATTATGTTTTCTACACAGTCTGTGTTGACATAAACAAGCGCAACAAACACACACTCACACACACACATATGCATTAATACAGCTGAAATACTTGTTGATAATTGTTGTTATCAATGATCAGCAAATGCGTATTAGTTCTTTTTTACGCTTGAGTTTTTTTTTTTTTGTTAAGCTTTTTCTGTTTATCCACAAAAAAGACATACAATCAATTATCTGGTTTTTAATCTACGCGTTTGAATGACTGAAGTTGTATCTGAAAGATAATTTTAAGTTCTTTGATATTGCAGCAGTGTAGGAGTGGTTGTGTACTGTATGAATGTTTATTTTTTTCATTTCTCCCTTTATATCTGGTAACGCTTATATTGTTTATGTTGGTAGTATCTGTTAAGAAATGGTATTTCGTGTGTGTGTGTGTGTATGTGTGATAGTAGGTGGTGTCATCTTTCATCTTAACAATAAATATGCCGTTAGAACGTTTAGGTTTCCTTTTCTTATACAGACAAAAAGTTCCTTCTACTTCCTCCTCTTCTTCTACATCTTCCACATCTTCACTAATGAAATTTCATCAGAAGAAGAACTAGTTTTGGTTCCCAGGTTATCTAATAATTCATTGAATCATACTTAATCCCTTTATTACAAATAATTTGCATAATATAGATTACAACAATAACAATACGCTAGAATAGCGGTCTTCTAAAGAGCCATTTATCAGTGGAAAACATTAAGAAATAAACGTCAACGTTTGACCAAAATAAAAAACCAAACAAAACAAAACAACTATTTTCTATGCTTGCAAAGTATCTTCTGTTGGTTGATACGTTGTAAAATTGTTACATTCAGCGTAAATATTTTGTTCATTCAACGCATTTTACTAGAACCGGTTGAACAGCCTGGAAGACAACTTTACAGCTGTATCTCGTTACATCTTCAAATTGTCAATGTTTTGATGTGCGTGCTTCTATGTATGTTTTGGAAAAGATTGTAAATAATGTGTGAGAATTAATGTTTTGTTTGAATTTCAAAAATTATTTCTTATAACACTGAGCGACAGCCTAAACTTTCTTCAAATGAAAATTTTTATATTTTTTCTGAGTAAATGGCTTCTGAGTGGAAAATACAAAAAAAAATTTTAATTATTTTGAAAATACAAAAAATTAATGATGGCTTAGTAACGAAAACTGAGTGAATTTTCTTTCCGCAATAGATGTTTAATTATTTGTAAAATAATAGCCACACGAAGTCAGCCACTTTTTATTGCACCATGAGCCATGGAATGTGCGTTGAGTTTGTGTTCTTCCACATTACTAACCGCCCAATGAAAACCAAACTAGCCTCAGACATGAACCCATACTACGCTGACGACCACTGCAAATGCAAAACCATCTCAAGACAATGATTTACGGATATACACGTAGAATGTCCGAATCCTTCGTGAATAGGGAAAGTCCTCTGTACAATTGCCAGAAGCACTCGGAAAAAAGCCTGACATCACCGCCATCCCAGAGATGTTAAAGAGAGGGCAAGGACGCTCTAAGTGAGCAGAACGCGATATCTACTACAGTTGCCATGAGAAAAAGCGCGAATTTGAATGCGGATTCGACGTGACCAGTAAAGTACGCTACCGGAAAGTACGAACCGGTTTTTTCCGCTTCACATCTGTGAACAAAAGGCTGGCCTTAATCCACAACAAGGCGAAATTCAACAACATAAGCTTAATTTCCTCTCACAACCCAATGAAGGAAATGAACGATGCTGTCAAGGACGCTTTCTACGAGAATCAAGGGGACGTGTCTGATCACTGCCGGGCCCACGATATGAAAATAGTCCTAGATGATTTCAACGCGAAGGCCGAAAGAGAAGAGACGGCTGCACTATCCGTCAGTTCAGTCTCCACGAGAGCTTTTCGAACAATGGTTTTAGACTGATCAACTTCTACGCGGCGTGACGAAATATGGTTATAAGTAGCACGAGATTTAAACACCTCGATATCCACAAGGCCACCTGTCTGACCCCGGACCATAATTCGCGGAATCAAATTGATCATGTCGTGATCGATGGAAGCCACGTTTCAAGCGTGCTGTATGTGTGTACATTTCGGGGGTCAATATTGATTCTGATGTTGACTTTGATATTGCAATACTGTTGCAATATACTACAAAAATTCTCCATTCTAATAAGCTTCCTATCCACAACTTGAGGATTATAGAAAACTTTTATAGAAACCATAGTTTTTGGTATGTATTTTGCTTTGATATAAAGTAACGGAGAAATAAAATGATCATTGCAATCCTCGGATTTAATTCAATATCTGAGGATATGTGAGGAGTTCTTAACCATCAAATTGAGGCATACAAAAAATGAAAACAAAGAAGTAATCTCCTTTATACCGGAGGTAAAAAGTACAACGAAATACTAATTCTATACTTGTCAACTCAAGAAAAGGTTAACCGACTTGTAAAGGAATAATCTGACCTCCAATTCCGCTACTAAATTTAGTAGGTATGAGAATAGGTCGTAAAGTATTTTTCATCTTCCTACAAGCGAGGGGCTTGGCACTTTTTTAAAAAAAAAACAGTTGTTCGGTTTTACTTTTGCCTATAAATTACACATCAATGAAACTCAGTAAGAACTTTTTACTTATACGTGCCCTTCGAGCATCAAATTTTAGCGATCTGGAACTAAATGTCGTACAATAATGAATCTCATTTCAGACCAAATAACTGATTTGTCAGGTCTTTCAATTATAAAACAGACACGGGCATTGGAAAACGGGTCGTGGTTCCACCCATACAACTCAAGTTTTCGACATAGAATAGCTATGGAAGTAAGTCACAGAACATTTTAACACAGAATGAAGTTACTATTTGGTGGTGTCCTGTTACTGGAAAACAAGAACGGACATTGTACAACGGGTGTGGCTACGCCCATGTAAGACACATTTTTTATTTGGAATAACATGGTTTTCTCAAAATTTTGAGCCAATCTAACTACACCAAGGACGCAGTTTTACTCAGGGGACTTCCCCAAAACCGAAAAAGTTGGTTTTATCGCAGAACCAAAATTTAACTACAACAGTGTAATCACTGATCAAAGAAACTAGGTTTGGAGTAACTATTTTAACTATACTCGAAAATACTCGCAAACTAAAACGGGTATGTATTGGACAAGAGGTGTGGCTTCGCCCATGGAAGACAACTCTTTATTGTATATAATAGCTTTGGATATAATAGTGAAAGAATATTGAGACTTTGAGTGAAGTAACTACTTGTTGATGGCCTTCTATTGACAAACTGGAACAGGCATTGGACAGGGACGTCAGCAACGCGCCAGGTATCTGCTAGTAGCATATAAAAATTCAATTCGATTGGTAGATATACTTTGTTTTGTTCTGAACCAATTTTGACGTCCCCCGAATTACATTTTTGAGCAATTTTTGTGCTGGATAACCAGAAATGGTTCATTTAAATATAAAATCAAGCTTATCAATCAATTCTTAGGATATGCAAACATAGGTACTGCAAATTTTCATGCCGAATGACAAATGATAGAGTTAAAAATTTCAGGTTGAATTTACAAAAAGATTGAAATAAGATTTAAAATTATATGGAATCTTATAATGCTAAAATATTTAAGAAAATAACGAGCTTACAAGATGCTGCCGACTTCCAAGTGACGGCACTACCACTCTTCAATTGTATAACAGTTTTGAAGCGTGGCAACCTTAACATGAACTCACCATAAATGTTGAATCGATGTGCCAATGAATAGTGACGTTACAGTGATCTTATTTAAACAACTTTGGTTTTCTAATAAGAATTGATAAAAAACAATTTCGTCTCGATTTAGCATTACTTTTTGTGTAACAAATGTGCAAAAGAACTAAAAGAAAAGCTCGATTAAAATTATGGTCAATCCATCAGTAGTCTCTGTGGTTTATTTAATTGTTGTTCTGCAAAGAACTTTATTGTTATAGAAGCCTGTTGGTTTCATGAATTACTTGGCATTAAGCTCTAAATGGAACATGCCATTGTGACGGGTGTTATATTTGCATGTTTTTAAACAGCAATATTTGAGCAAACATAAAAAAACTTTAAGTTTTTGCAATCATCATATATGACATTTATGATTTTACATCCATATGTGAAAACACTTTTAAAATCATGGACAATGTTTGTCTAATTTTTATTTTAAGACCTGTGACGGGTATTACGAACACTCATTGAAAAATCTGATTTCACGCTGAATGTTTGTGAGATTCAGCCAAACTGCAATATATAAAAAAATTAATTACTGTCAATTCAATAATGTTTGACGATTAACCCGTCATAAAAAATTGAAAATACATCTCGGAAAGTTTTTAGCAAATATTTTAAAGTGTGGCGGGTGTTACAAATATAGTGACGGGTGTTATGAGATAACAATATCTATGTTAAATTAGTCGAGCTGCATTAAAACTTGTTCTTGAATCATATTTTAACGTTAATTCAACAACCACCGTATTTATATTAACAAAAAAAAAATAACGTGGGTACGAATCCTGAACATGTATATAAATTTTTTTCTTCTTTATAACATTAATAATCTTATAATCTTTTATCATAATAATCGAAGACACAAATATATTAAAAAAATTAATTTCGAAAAAAATGACTAAAATTATGCGAAAACGATTTGCTAATTTTGAAAATCTCGTTTCGGTAGTGAGAATGAAATGTGCATTTCTCCCGGGTTCATTAGTAAAACATTTTCGAACTTCGTTTTCGAAATAAATATTCGAGATCTCGAATTCACCTCGAATTTGTGGAAAATTCGTTTGGTTTATTGGGGCGTTATTGTTTTAGTCGAAAATACTATAGAATTCAATAGAATAGAATTCAAATGTTTTCGTCTCTTTACAAGAACTTCCTTTATTATATTAACGTCTGCACTGACAACGTCTACGAAGATAGGTATTAGGTTGATATTGGGTGTTGGGTATAGCGTACAACAAAACCAGGACTAAATCTTTGGCAGAAATGATGGAGTTTAATGCAATATCTTAAAATATATAATACTAGCTGACCCGACAGACGTTGTCCTGTCCAAACTTCAATATGTATATATCATTGTGTTTGTTTTCGGAGTAGGTGGTTTTCGGGTAGTCCATAGTCGGGCTAGACCATCTTTAGAGTTTCTTTACTTGTTTTTTATTTACAAATATTGTGTTATAACATCATTAGTGTCATTAAAGCATTAATAGTTTTGTAGAGGAGCAAGTTTATAAAGTTTATTTTCATTCTAAAAACGGACATTTTTAAATTAGCTTCTAAAACGTACGTATGATTTTAAAACGATCGGTTGATAGTTTAAAATAAAAATTTTTAAAAATAGCTTCTAATTATTCTTCACTTCTGAAATTTTCATTTTAAAATATTTAACGAACGTTTAATATTCATTCGCTCATTTTAAAATGTCCGTTTTGTAAATGAAAATAAATGTTAGAGGAACAAAATTTTCTCTGTGTAGAATTCGGGTTTTATGTCTGTCCGATGAAACTTTAAGTAGCTACAAAGAAACCAAACGTTCATAATTTTGTAAATTTTGATAAATTTGAGAAATGTTAAAATGTTATATGATGTTGAAATGGATACAGTCTTGATGGTTGAAAGAGCACTTTCGCATTGGTGAACGTATCGTATCTGAGCAATGAATAACTAACCATAAAAAGCCCCGATTTAAATTAAAAAAGGAAATTTAAAAAGAATTTCCTCATTAAGCAATAAAAATTTTTAATTTTTATTATATTAAAATATAGTTATATAAAAAAGTACACTGCGCAACAGATGCAGTGGGTGAGGTTGTAAGAGGATCAAACTGGAAAATATCATTAAAAAATATATTTTAAGGCCTCGAAGTACCACATATACCGAGGTTTTATACAGCAAAATTTTGAAAAAAGCCACACAAAAAACTTAAATTTTTTAAAACGTTGTTCAAGCGTCAAAAAAAACCACAAACAAAGTCAAAGGTCGATAAAATAAAGTAACAACAATTTTTTAAAACAATTTTTTAAAAAAACGTATCCATAAAAAAATGTTTGCTATTTTCGTGTTAAGAGAGCCCAAATTTATAAGGGATATATAGTGGGATGCCATGTACAAAAACAGTGACGCATACTGTAATCGTTTGCAAATAGAGTTCTCCGCACCCTGTTCTACAACACTTTTTTTACATATTTGCTTACCTTGTAAGAGTGAATTCTTTGATATTTACAGACTAAACATATGAACTTGGCACATCAAGACATCATTAAATAAAAAAATCCACATATTACACTTAAATAAAAGCACTTAAAATACCAAAAAAAGCACCCATAGCCAATTGGGGTGATTTAGGTTTAAAAGCGAATACAACACTTGATTTTTTTTACCTGTTTGCAAGTTTGTTATACCCTAAACCTGAATACCTCCCATACAACGCAAAAATCGAAAACTGCAAAACTAAGCTCATAATAAACTTCCAACAATAAAATTTGGTATGTATATACTTTATATCAAAACACGCCCATCTCCCATTCAACCAAAAAATTGAAAACTCACTTTATATCAAAACACGCCCATCTCCCATTCAACCAAAAAATTGAAAACTCAATATGTAAGCTTCTGTTCAACCTACAGAGATAAAATTTGGTACGTATGTTTTGTTTAACAAACCAAAGATGTTTTTGAAAAATGGACGTCATCCGACCACGGACACGCCTACCTCCCATACAAACCAAAAAATTGAAAACTGTATAAATATGCTTATGTTTGTCTAACAGAGATAAAATTTGGTATGTATGTATTTTATACTAAAGCTAATGTGTGTTCAAAAATTGGGCGTAGTCCTTCGACTAACACGCCCACCTCCCATACAACGCACAATAGTGAAAGTACTATAAGGGCATTAACATTTGAGTCTTTTATTTTGGTTTTTATAATAGTATTTGTAATTTTTGTTGACAGCGTGTTTATTATATATGCTTTCAGATAGGATCACAAAGTGAAGTGATTTGATTTTGATTGTGCAGCCCAAACAAAGGACGTTATTGACCAAAAAATCCCCGTTTCGTCTGCTCAAAAAATCTTTTATCGTTCAGTTTAGCAGTGATGTCAACGTTCAAGAAAACATTACTGTTAATTTTGAGATAAATTGATCCTATAAATAAGTTTCCAATGCATTGGAATGTACAAACTGGTATTTCACAGTACTGGTAATGGTCACTGGTATTTCCACAATTTTCAGCAACGTTTCGAAATGTTAAACAAATCTAGCTAGACGCATTGCTTGCGGATCATATTTTTAGAATTCTTACATTTTTAATCCTTTGTCCATATTTCCGATATGGTAACTGATAATTTTGTCAGAACAATGCAGAAAATCTGATGACATCAATGCTTTTTCAGGTTAAATCGGGGTTTTTTTTTTTTGTTGATAGAAAATATACTGACCATTTTATATTGAAGTGTTTTATTAGTTGCACTTACCATCTCCGAATTGGCTCAAATTTTTTTCTTGAATTGGTTTAATGATTAGAAACCAAATCCGAAGTTATACATTTTTGCAATCATTTTTCGCGGCCAAAATAGGGTCTACTTTGAGACAACGTAGCTCAGTCAATTTAAATACGATTGGAAAAGTTTTTGTCTACTTTAAAGGAAAAATATAAAACTTTTGGAAATATTGCAGTAAGTCAACAAATTTTTTAATTTCAAAGTATAATGCCATCACCAGACGCTATAATTTTTTTTAACTTTCATAATATAAGCTGTTTTATGGTTTCATTACCTTTCTAGCGATATAAAATTAAGGTGTACTCTTAAAGAGTTCCGAAGTTTTAGCGATACAACGTGAAGTGTTAATGAATTTTCAATACAAAAACAAATA
The DNA here is from genome assembly GCA_958299015.1 of Tetanocera ferruginea. Taxonomy (NCBI): domain Eukaryota; kingdom Metazoa; phylum Arthropoda; class Insecta; order Diptera; family Sciomyzidae; genus Tetanocera; species Tetanocera ferruginea. The sequence goes on along the minus strand of OY282644.1, from coordinate 82,154,759 downwards.
CAAAAACAAATGAAAAAAATATTTTATGAAAATTTAATGTAAGAAATGTAATGACAGCTAGTTGAATTTTTATTGAAAATTCATTGATATTTCAAGGTTTTCAATCTTCTAAATCCATCAAGAACGTGAAAATTATAAAAATGAAAATTATAGCGTCTGATGCTGCATGGCATTAAACTTTTAAATTAAAAATTGGTTGACTTACTGCAGATTTCTATGTTTTCCTTTGGTTTTCAAGTACAATAAATTTTCGCTCCAAAAACGAAATAATATTCTGTAAGGCCTAAGAACGTATAATTTTTAATTTTCAATAAAATGGTTTCGAGTATCTAAATTTTTTTTTTACTTTTTTAAAAATATTTTTTTAATAAACAGTTCATTTGCATACACAGTCCCTTAGAATCCAAGGAGACGCAGTGTCTACTGACCGTGATCCAATAAGGACCAAATTTTGTTCGAAATGTTCTTAGGTGTAACCGAAGCCAATTTCGTTGTTTGAGGAAAAATTAAATGGTCTTAAAGGTTCGGTCTCATGTACACTCAATTTAAAATTTTTTGATTTGATCCAATAAAACTGATTGACTAATGTCGCGATTCTTATATATTTTCATTGTGTATGAATTGTATATAATTGCTTGAAAAGTGTAAATAAATAGTTTTTAACCTTTTTTTCGCTCAGAAATCTATTTTCGTTTTCCAAAAACGACATTTTAATTCTTTAACACGAACTAAAACTTAATGAAGATCTGTAACTTTTAACATCTTGTTTTAAAGCAAGCAGCATCTTGATGAAAATTGTTCCATTCAACTTAATTTAAGGATTTTGAAAATAAATTTTACCACACCTTTCAGTATCGTATCAATACACTTACACCTGTTAACTAATGCGAACACACCATTTCACACATTGATTACACTTTGCCCCAATATTTTTACATTTTTTTCTCGCTTTTTTCAAGTCTATCTTGTATTCTACTTATCCAATTTTTATAATCAAGGCTATAATCAAAAATAACGTCAGGAAACGCATATAAATGAAGGTACTAAAATAGGACATTTTACTGGTTTATAAATTTTTGATTCACATTTTGGATCGACCTTTTTAAGTATTAATGACCAAAAATGTTAAAAGCAGTACAATGTTCAATTACTTCCGCACTGTAATTTATTTATAACACGATTTTATACTTACGCTTGTAGCGCTCTTTGTCTCAGCAAAAATTTACGCAGCATAAACATCAATATAGATAAACATTTACGAAGCATAAACATATCATACCTAAAAATTAAGCAACAAAGACTTAATCACTTGAAGTCTCAGCGCCAACTGAATGAAACAACTTCCTGCGTCTGCTCTTGTACGTAAAACATCCCTTATTTAAAGCACTTTAAGTAAAAGAAACAATAACAACAAACACAATCGGAGAGGAAAAGAGCGAGAAAGCTTTACGCTGCAGCGTGCTGGTTGTGTATCAAACGATTCAATGCAGCAATGTTTTTTGGATTTGATTTTTTTGGCTACTTTTTAAACTCAAATTTCAATAACTTTTTAGAGCAGTTTTGAAGAAAATAAGTATGCAAAGGACTTAGTTAAACATGTTGCTTTATGTTAGTGAAAGAATTACAAAAATCGGTTGAGTAGTTCTTGAGTTACACTACAACGTAGATACGTGAGAAGCCTTTTATATAATAGTATAGATTTTTGGCTTAGTAACGATTATAGTGGAATGTTCCAAATATAATTCTTAAAAAATATATCTTTAAAGAATTATAAACTAAAAAATGTTTGAACATATTTAAGAAAAATCCAAAAAGATAGTGACCATGGATTAAAAATGGATGCTCAAAGGAAGAAGATTTGCGACGTATGAACAGATCGAACTGGAAATAGAATTTCCATAGATTACGGAGAACTTGATAAATCTAACTATTCAAAGGTCATGGCAATGTAAGAAAATCATTGAAAAAAATGTATCGAGCTGAGAGGGGACTATGTGTAAGAATAAACAATAATTTTGGCAAATTATTATTATTAATTATTTAGAATAATTAACGAAAATAAAATTGTTGGTAAATAAATTGTTCAAGAAAATTAACATTTACCTATTATTCTATGTGCTATAGTATATTGTTTTTTTCCGATTTGGGAGATTTTTTTAAAAACTCAAAATAAATTTCATTGAAATTTATACATGCCACGTGGTTATTTCGTGGCAGTTCCATTTTTTTTTAAAGCTTGTTTCTTATAACCCAAGTGCTGGATAAAGTTAAAAGTTAGTACTTTAACTCTATGCCTCGAACCCATAAAGAAATTGGAAGTGGTAAGTTAATTTTTAAAATTTTGACACAAAAAAGGGTACCCATAGTGCAATGGGTAGAAAACTACTCGAACCGTTAGTCGAAAACCATCCATAGATAAAGTACTTTACTAAGTAACTTTTTACTCTTCCTGCTTTCTACAAACTAACAAAAACAAAGGTAGCTTTTTATATACTAGGCCTAAACTTAACATTTTAAAACATTTGCTTATTCAGCAAAATTTTGAAGTTTAATAAGTCATCTTTGAGTATTATTATGCCAAGCATTAATAGGGTAGTTCATGATTATTTGGCAGTACAAAATTATTTGTTCTCTTTGCATTCCACATCATTTGACAAATGATCTAATCTAGGCTAAACACCAATCGACGTGCAACGAAAGGTTGTCAAAATACGGTCAAGGTTCATCAAAGACTGTGTATAATCACACAGGTGAGGAATAATTATTTATACATATGCCGGAAACAAAACAGCAACTGACCATATAGATCTTCCAAATGTCCTCAAGCCAAAGAGGAACCAAGAGCGTAGAGAACGGACATCGAATACAATAGTTGCCTATTTGCCTTAGATATATGGCGAAAAAACCGAAAAAAGCGAAAAAAGCAATGCGGAATTCTCAACGGTACGGTATCCTTACATAGTCCCAAGTGGTTTTAGCCCAATTTTTTATTTTTGGTACACTGTCTCTCCTAATATAATAACAAAAAGTAAATTTTTTTATTTGGGGTTGTGTCTCTTCTAATGTTGACATAATCCAAAAAAATTATGGAAGGTCTTTTGACTGTTGTTTTGGAAATATGTCAATCTCTCTATATACAGACTTAGCTCCAAGTAAAAAAATTGGATTTGTGTCATTATATAAGGAGTGTCATAGTGCCAAAATTAAAAATTCTAACATCGTCCATCCCAACACCAAATGATACGCTACCTATTGCGACAATTCATGGGAGGAAATCGAAAAATGTTGAAGTAAGGCGGATTATTCTACATCATGACAATTGGACCTCCCACATTCGGAATGGCAACAATGGGGCAACCCTCGTATATTGCAGCAATATTTGGACTCTCAAGCTCATTTATATAATTTTTGAAAAATAATACTTCAAGTTTGGACATTTGCTATAATAGAGTAATATAGCTTTTAAATTTTATATAAGAAAGAGAACAAGTATTTTCTTTAAAAATTATTATAACTAAGATTTAATGTTTTTGTAATGCGTGTGTAACTTCGCCACATCCAAGCAGCTCATTTTTTTACCCTGCCCACAAACACTGTTGATTTTCCATGAGGGATGTTTCGCAGATGCATAAAAAATGAAACACTTGATGTGAAAAACGCAAAACAACAATGCTCTGATTGGATGTTGTTGAAACCAATCAGTTGAAATTGAATTGACGAACTGACTTTCTTCTCCTGTCTTATGTGGGGCAAGATTTTGTTGTCACCTAAGAAATGTTTGTTTGTTTACCTTTTTGGCTTCCTCTGCGGCTGTTATTATTATCATTATTATTTTTGTTGGATGGTGTAGCTGCATCAACAACATCGGTTATAATGTTGGGACTGCTTTGTCGACTGCCACTGCTTGTTGTAGCTATTGTTGTTGCTGTGGCTGTTGTTGTTGCTACCACAGACGCAGAAGGCTCAGCACGCATGTGTGCATCCGGTGAAGATATGTTATTGTTGCCACTTGTATTCCTAGACATGTTGCACTGTTTTGTTTTTTACTTGAAAAAATATTGTAGAAAGCTATTTATTAGCTTATATTTAGTTTTTTTTTCTATTTAGTTTTATTAAAGGTTATGTTTTTTAAAATATTCTATTAAAAACGCACTTGTGGTTATTTTGTGTTTATTTTCATATCGGAAAAGTACTAGAAAAAATTTTTAAAAATTCTATTGTTTTGTTCACTTTTCTAGATAACGCATGTGCATGTATGCACTAACGACGATACAACACGAATGACGCACACTGACGCACTGACGATTAGTTGCGTTTTACGTTTTCCAGGAACCCCGAAATTCTTTTCTCAAAAAAGAAAAAACAACACAGCAAAACTAAACCCAAAAAATACCAAATAGAAAAACAACAACAAAACCTAGCCAAACAAATACAACATACGAATCGAAATTGGAATACAAAAACAACAACAATAACAACAAGAACTATACCAACTCTATTCACAGTGCACTAAAACCACATGCGTAGCACGACGAAATCATAGATGGGGGGAGAGAACATTAGAACAGTGAGACGTGCTGGAACGGCTCGAGTGTGTGGAACACATTTCTAGCCTAGCCAGATATCTATTCATTCATCAACTAACAACCAACGTCATATCAACAAACTATTCGATAGATGGTGAGAGCAAAGTACAGAATGAGCACGATCGACGGACGGATTAAGCTGTATGAAGCAACCCTTGATTTAGCATTACATGCTCTTTCAACGAACGAACAACCTCTATTGTGTGAGTGTATGTGCTTGTGTGTGTGTGCCTGGGTGTGAGATTGTATGCATATTTATAGCTTGATTTTGTAATAATCCTCGCTGTTAGGGTCTGACGTTGTAAGTCTATCGCGGAACACTTGAGATTTGAGTGAAACAACATAAAACTAGCGACTAAATTCAGACAAAGAATGAGAATAAGAATAAGAAGGAAGTACCATGCTTACCGTCAAGGGTGCGGCTTTGATCAGATTAACCGATAATGCGATATTAGATGCATAATTAGAGATAAAAACTGTACGAAGAGAAGTTTATAATTTCACAAACGTTTCTCGGAAGTTATTTTTACAAGGTGGTCTTAATAATATAAATAAAAATTTAATGATTTTAACAAAAAATATACATTATAGTCATACAAAAATGGTAAATATACTCCGTAATTTATAACTGAATTAGGTGATCAATGAGGTTTTTTATCAAATCATAGTGCTTAAATACAAAAGTTGTACCTTCTTCTCAAAATTGCTAATTAAATTTGCTTTCATACCGTAGAATGACCTCAAAGTGAAATGTCAGGTCATGAAAATGTTATACTTGTATAATACGATAAAAATCAAAATTGAAAAACGATTTGAAAATTTTTAAAAATGCAAGAAGCCGTTTGATAAGATCTGAAAAAAATTTTGCAATACTTTTTTCATCGTTAAAAAAGTCCTTTATATTGTGAATTTTGTTTCGAGTGAAAAATAATAAAAAAACGTAAAAACGGCAAAACTGGTAAAAAATTAAAAATTCTTTTATAGAATTTTTGCATAACAAGAAGTATTTTTTCTTAAATGTCGAAAACTAATCAAAATGCAGTACTTTTGTTGATAGAAAAATCCTTTAAAAATTTGGAATTTAGAAATTTGATTTCTATGAAAACCCATACGTTTATGGTTACAAAGTGGTGGCCACAATAATGAGAGTGCTCCGTTTTCTTTAAATAGGTCAGTAAAATTGGTACAAAAAGGGACGTGCCTGTAAATAATTGCCAGAAAGCTGAAAATTGTCTTAATCGCTTTATTTGGTCTTAAATGAAGAAATTTGATGTTTGTGCCATTCTACCTAGTAAATTTCGGTGCCACGCCCACTGTTAAGATTCCTATTTTTTCGCATATTACTTCAGGACTGTTTATCTAGCAAAAAAGATTAAGAGTTACATTAAAGATAACAAAATTCTCTATTAAATAAGAGTTACAACTTTCAAACAGCTCCATTTATAAACCAGATATGAACCATTACAGCCCATAATTAGCTGATTCCAAATTTTGATTAAAATTAAAGTCTTCGGAAAATGTTGCTTAGTTTCGGTAGCGCCTTTGAGAGATTTTGCGCTTTTGGTTGGTGAGAGAGAAGGTAAATTGAGTTGAATCATAAAAAAACTTACTTATTTTGTGCAGTGTAGCGTATTCGTTCTTAATAACTTTCATTTTGTCTTGCCTGTAGAAGGAAATACAGACAGCTGCTTCGAATCGTATTAAATTTATTTCGAACGTAGCATTTCCGATCGGAATGCAGAACATCATCTCAAATCCAACTTGGAATGCACTTTCGATTTCAATGCAAATCCAACTTGGAATGTACTTTCGATTTCAACGCAAATCCGACATGGAGTTCATGTCGCAATTTAGCATAATATTGTTTGTACTGATGAGCTGAAATTAAGATAGTCCTGATGGTGGTTCTTGGATGATTCTGACTCCATAACTGTTATCAGAGCCATATTAAGCAGGGGGCAAGCGTGTACAACTGCCCCGGGAGGCAAACTTTTGGGGCGCAAAAAATGACCTGGATCCATTTTGTAAAAAAATTATGCAATTATGAATCCTTGTTTTTTACAAATGTGCTGGCTTTGAGAGGCAAGAATAACTAATTTGACTACAATTCAATGGAAACTACCTCGAATGCTCAGAACTTATATTAAACTGACATCCATTTCTGCCCTAACATATTGAAAATATGACACATGGGCATCTCCCAGTGGCACGGACGCTACATTCGCACGGTTTTAATTGCTCGAAAAACAAGAAAGAAACAAAATGAGCCGATATGTATTTTAAGTGTTCTAACGTGATGAAAGAGTGCTACATTTTATAAAAATATTGGCAAGATTTAGTACAAAATAATAAGCAAGCATTCAATGGAACGGACGCGAAAAAATACAAGTTTTTTAAGCTCGTATAGAAGTATGCAAAATTTAGCTAATTTTGAGAACTTTTATTTCATATATAATATACATGATAATGGAGGTCACAGGATAACTATTCTTCGTAGACTTATGAAACATTAGAATTATCTCTTATCTTTTTTTTAAATAGATATAGCACGAATGCGGACGCGACATCTCGGACGCGACAAATATTTCCACCAGTAGTAAAATACAGTAAAGATGTTCCTTATAAATTTGAATAAAAATACATAATAATAAGTTAAATTCAAGTAACATAGCAGTAAAACTAATCAAAATAAAAAACAAGTAAAGAAAGTCTAAAGTCGGTCTAGGCCGACTATGAAATACCCTAAACCTACTTTTCAAAAACAAAAAATTTTTATTGTAAATGATCGTCTCCGTGGGCGGATGAAGCCTATACTTTATATGCATTTAAATGGCGATGAAAAATTTAAACATACCAAGTTTTATTCCTGTAGCTCACAGTTAATGCTTTTATTGTGCTTTCGCTATGGGAGGTGGGCGTGTTCATGGACGGACTACTCCCAATTTTGAAACACACCTTAGTTTTGGTATAAAATACATACATACCAAATATAATTTCTCTATGACAAACATAACTTTATTTATTGAGTTTTAAACTTTTTGGGTTGTATGGAAGATAGGCGTGGTCGTTAACGGATGACCTCCATTTTTCAAAACCATCTTTGTCTTGAAACTCGTCCATCAGACGCGCAGTCAGTCTACTTTACAGTACGTCTCAATCTTCTATACTCACTTCTCGTCTAGTTCTAATTCGACTTAATTTTCTTGCACTCCATAAAGTATGTCTATGTATCTTTTTTCGTTTCATCTCTTACGCACTTTCTAAACAAATTCTGTTACAAAAGAAATAATCAAGAATTTGAAAAATGTTTATAGCGTCGCGTCGCGTCGCGTCGTCGTTTTCATTAAGAAATAATTTTTCCGCTTTAAGTGTTTCCACGAAACCATTCAAAATGACATTCCAAGAATGTCAAATACACAAACAAAATTGTAAATAATAAGGTCACAAATACAAACACACACACACACACACACATAAATAAATTTACCAAATCAACCAGCAGTTCACAGATACGACTAAAAGATACGACCGACGGACCCCTTGAAGTAGAAATACGCTGCAGTCTTTAAAGAATCTGAGAAATAAACATCATGTAATAAACGTACGAAGTCAAGAATGAAAACAAAACCAACAATGTTTGCTATAAGAAAAACAGAAACGCAATAAAAATAATAAAGCAACATAGAGCAACAACGTGTTCTCTGTTTCAGGCTCCTCGGCATGTTGTAAGAAGCGTTATGTTTGATTCGGTGCGCTACGGTTCTCAGCAATCGCGGTACTTAATTGGAATATTATTGAATATAAATTTGAGCATAATTTATGTTTAGCGTTTCACAAGTTTTGTGTTTTTTTTGTTTTTTTAATTTCTTTTTAAAAAATACGGCGGCATCTGTTTGTTGTGAATCCATAAAAACAGTTTTGAATTTAAATAACCGTATTTAACGGTTTTTTTACCGATACTGATTATGCGTTTCTTCGATTTATTTTATGTTTTTATGATTGTCGTCATTTTTGTTTTGTTTTATTGCGTGTTGATTCATCAATTTCTGATTGGTTGCTTTAAACAGCCTATCATAAAAAAACTTGCTAAAAAATGATGCCAACCACTATAAAAAATTGTTTAAAAAAACCCAATGCCTACAATCCAATGCTTGCAACCCTCTGAAAATATTGCACACGTTTTAATTGACAAGTTGCAGAAATGCAAAACCACCCCGATCAATACCGAATGGCAAACTTTTTATATATATATATGGGGGAAGGTTTTGCACTGCAATTTGCTAGCAACAAAGGCAAAAATGAACCCATATCAGCCTAAATAATGCATACTGCATGCCGGACTTCTTATGAGCACGTGTCAACATTTGAACACCCTCAGCGGTAACACGTCTAAAGGTCCACACCATTTAGTATTTTAATTCATTCCAGTGCAGAAAACACACCCTTGCGTTGAAATCAATTTTTTTTTGATGTGATTAATGTTGCATTGCCTAGGGCGAGAAAATCTATAACTTTTAAGCGATGTGAGAAAAATGGTTCAGTAACCACAAAATGTATTTCAAGAATTTTAACAATAACAATATTTTTAGAATTTTGTTGCTGAACACTGTGACTGAATTAAATGAATTTCAGTTATTTTTACAAACGAAAATTTTTTTAACAATCGATAAGTCGTCAGGAAGATTATATTAATATTAAAGTTTTATGAATTTGTTGTTGGGAATCCAAAAACTTATCAAAACAAAAAGTGTTTTTTGTCCAAAAAAGCACTTTATTAAAAGGGAAAAATTATTTAAAGGGAAAAGCAAAATAATACAACTAGAGTGGTCCTAGTCGAAATCGACTTTTCTTTTTTTCATAGAAACAAATGGTATTCAAAATATAGTTCATACAAAAACATGTCCTATTAATGAAACTTTAAAAAATTATTGTGGCAAAAGGAGTACATTCTGTAGTATATTTAATTACCTTCTCCCCAAAAAATAATAGAAATGCTTAGAAAAAAGTTGGACGTCTCTCACGAATAGTAACCAAATATCTATTTGAGTAGGTTTGTAGGCAAAGAACACTCTCCAATACATGGTCGAACACATCTCTTCAGTTTGACCTATGGAATAAATTATATTATCAGACATCTCTTCAGTTTGACCTATGGAATAAATTATATTATCAGCATTTCAGCTATCAAATTGTTGTCTTTCAAATACCTTGATAAGAAATCACCAATTTCATCGTTTTACTGTTGTTGATCTGAGTCGATGATGTTCTTTTGAAATTCTCCGTTACAGATATCTTGATCTAAAAAGTTTAGCCAAGGCAATTATTAACAACGGCAACTTTTGGAAGAAAGCATTTCAGATTTTAAAAGATATTTTCATATTTCAAAAAGTATATCTGTGCAAGTTTTGAGTTCGTTACATGTTTTTGAGAGTGTTCGTCACAAACTCAGTAATGTCAGAGTTTTCTCATGTCTATCATGCTTCTTGGGTACTAATGTGCTGTATGTTGGTGAATTGTTTAAATTATCATTTTCAGTTTATTATCATTATTTTTGTTAAAATTTTAGTTTTGCAACATTGGGCATTACATTACGCTGATGTCACACTGACACTCAAGAATGAACTAAACGTCTACTGAGATAATATTGTTCATTAAGGCATTTAAGGCTCTGTTATTCATTTGTAGCTTTCAGATTCTCTGGAATTAGAGAACATCTAGGATTTAACATAAACCTTATGTCACATCTTTTACATCTTCGAAAAGTTTAGGGAAATCCTTTGAACATGAATCTTGTATACAGTGGCATATAGAAAAGCACATCGTAGGAGCCATAAATCATGCATGATTAAATTGTAAGAATAATATCTTTAGTCTTAAAGAATAGTTAAAATCTGCATACATACACAAATTAAACGGCCCTTCAGTCATACATTCCCTACAAACATTTTATGAGGCTCTCCAAAAAATGACTCTAAAACAAGTAAAGAAAGTCTAAAGTCGGTCTAGGCCGACTATGAAATACCCTAAACCTACTTTTCAAAACCAAAAAAATTTATATTGTAAATGGGCGTCATCGTGGGCTCCCAATTTTTGAACACGCCTTAGTTTTGGTATAAAATACATACATACCAAATTTAATTTCTCTTTGACAAACACAACCTTATTTATTTGTTTGTTGGCGGAAGACGTCCATTTTTCAAAACCATCTTTGTCTTGTCATAAAAAACATACGTTTCAAATTTTAGCTCTGTAGGTTAAACAGAGGCTTATTTATTGCGTTTTTAATTTTTGGGTTGTATGGGAGGTGGGCGTGTCCGTGAGCGGATGACGTCCATTTTTCGAAGACATCTTTGTGTTTGTATAAAACACATACATACCAAATTTTATTTTTTTAGGCTTATTATGAGTTGAGTTATGCAGTTTTAAATTTTTGCGTTGTATGGGAGGTAGACGTGTCCGTGAGCGGATTCCAAAAATGTTCAATAGTGCAGATCCTTGAGTGCATGTGACCATGTGTACCAAGTTTCATCCAATTATCTCAACTCCTTCTTCTTATCGTGTCTATACGGACAACACACAGACGGACAGACGGATGGACGGACGGACGGACGGACGGACATGGATAGCTCGACTCACGTGGTGACGCTGATCAAGAATATATATACTTTTCTATACCGGACTCGCTTCGTTCTATGCATTACAAACGTTTGCACAAAGTTAATATACCCTGACCTTTCAGGTTTAGGGTATAAAAAGTGCCTTTTATGCGTATTTTATGATGACTCATTAAATTGACTCATGAAAGAGTCATTAATACGATTATTAAATTATTGCTCAAAAATAAGACTCATACAAGAGTCATGATTGCATCTGATTTATGAGTTATCATAAAAGAGACTCATTAAAGAGTTCTAAATATGACGGTGATATGATTGTTCATAAAAAAGACTCATAAAAGAGTCTTATATACGAGTGTTTCATGAGAAAATAGAATCGGATGAATGCAAAAGCACCATATCTAATAAATAAATAAGAGCTTAGTCGAGCATATTCTTTTTTAATTGTATAAAACTTTGTAACTGTCCACTATGCGCACATCCTATCCTGGCGTCGCTTTTCGGAGTTTGTGGCAATATACATGCATTGGAATTGAACTACAACAAATGTTCGTTGTAAAATGACTTCTAATATGAGTCTTAAAAGAGTATTCAATATGAGTATTAAAAGAGTACTTAATATGAGTCTAAAAAAAGTATTAAATATGAGTCTTACAACCGTCATTACTGAGTCCAAAAAGACTCATAAAACAGTCATTATTATGAATCATATTTTGGGGCCCACAACATACAAAAATGTACTCATAAAAGAGTCTTTTTTGAGCGCATTATGATGATACCCCTCATTAATATGAGTCTTGAAAGAGCCTTTTAAGAGTCATAATGTGTGTTGGGTTTTGATATATTGCATGAAGTTGCGACCATGGTAGTGACCAAGTTTTAGCTCTAGGTAAGTCTACAATCAGTTTTATAACTAAAGAGCCCAGATTTATGGGAGGTGTGTCACAGTTCAACCATAACAATTTTGGTTGGTGGGTGTATAAAATGCTTCATCATTGTTTCCTTTTGACATTCACATTTCCATCCACATTAAAAATTTTGACATTGAATTTTTTGAAATTAATTATTTTTTACTTAAAATTTTTGATCGTTGGTGATCGTACAAAAATTGTGCGAAAAATATCGTAAAAAAGTCTTTTTAAACAACAGATTTGACACACAGGATAAGAAGAAGGAGTGGAGATAATTAGATGAAACACATGGTCACATGGGTCCAAGGATCTGCACTAATAAATATTTTTGGGATCCGCCCACTAGCACGCCTACCTCCCATACAACTCAAGAATTGAGAACTGCATAAATGAGCTCATAATTAACCTACAATAATAAAATTTGTTACGCTTATGTCTTACATCAACACAAAGATATTTTCGAAAAATGGGTGTCATCCGCTCACGGACACACCCACCTCTCAAACAACCCAAAAATTTAAAACTCAATAAATAACCTTAGGTTTAACCTAGAGAGATAAAATTTTGTACGCATGTTTTTTATAGCAAATTAAAAATGTTTTTAAGAAATGGATGTAATCCGCCCACGAACACGCCCACCTCTCATACAATGCTTCATCCGTCCACGCACACGTTCATTTTAAATAATATTATTGTATTTTGAAAAAGTAGGTTTAGGGTATTTCAAAGTCGGGCGACTTTCCTTACTTGTTTATTTTCTTTCATTTAAAATTAATTTGTTTTATAGCTCCAGTGAATCCAAAACTGAACATTTTCTCTGAATCGGATTGATTTATCAATTGGTTCGTCTTCATAACTGACAAAATTAGTTGTATGGACGTTTTTTGAAATTGATTTTTGTATAATTTTGTGTTTTAGTAAATATTCTTAAGATTCTAAGAAAATATTGCTACGGGTTCAAAAGTTACAGCCGTATTAGTGAGAGCGCATTTTTAATTTTCGCCTTTTTTTTCTTTGTTCACAAACTTTGAACGCGTTTATTTCGAAATCATGTTTTTCATACTGGTTGCGGTACTAGCGGGTTAATTTTTCGACGAAATTTTTTAATTTTTTTTTTTTTTAAACTTGATTCGCTAACGTATGACACGAGCTTTCTTTAAATTTTTTGCGATTTTTATGAATTTTTAAAGTCAATATTTTTTTTTCGAAAAACACACTTTCAAATTTGGAACATCACTTAAAACTGAAAAAAAAAATTTAAAAAAAGCTCCTGTCATACGATAACCAATTTTGTTAAAATTTAAAAAAGTCATTTTTTTCCAGATCAGACATTTTTGCGACTTCCAGCGCTGCAATCACGAGGCAACGTTTTTTTTCTCTGCCGCCACTTTGGAGCTCTATAAAACCATGTTGGAGTGAAAAATATTTTTTTTTTATTTTTTTGGAAAAATGTTTGTTTTTGATTGAGTTATGAATTTTTAAAACGAGGTCTGTTTTCTCTGCCGCGAATGTTATGTCCCACCTTAAAAAAGCGGAAATTTGTTTGGGATATTCTTCAAAATTCCTTGTTTGGTAAAAACAGCCATATTTGTCTTGACAGTGGATTTCAATGATTAATAATATTACAGGAATAAAACAGAGAACTGAGTAGAGGTCGCGCATTAAATTTGAGTTGATTATAGCGAAAATCTAGACCAGCATTTGATCTTATAGACCAATATATATGTATAGAAACACCAAAGTAATGAATTTGCAAAAAATCTAGGAAAAAACCGCAAAATAGCGCAGGTTATCCTGAAAGAAGACAAAGAAAATGGTGGATCACTCTATTTTCTTAAAAAGTAGGCGTAGTTAGGCATGCGTTCGATAGTTAAGCCTAGTACTATGCTCGTTCGCGTGAAATTTCGCTGGCAACATCCATTTATTTGTTGCATGAAAATTTTGACAGAAGTTTTGTTGCGAACGAACAGCTGATGATCAGCTTCGACAAAATGTAAATAAACAGCCACAATTTATTAGAGGAATAGCAGAAAATCATTTAAGTTCTTTAATTTTCATATTTGTGATTATATAAATGCAAAATAAATATTTATACAAGTATGCATGTTCTTTGTTGTGGAGCAGAACAAGTCATTAGTTTATGGCAGTCTGCAAGCTGCGAAGTTTTGCGACCGCCAACACCACGGGAAGGTGCATTCGTATTAACAATTTCCAACAACTGCAATTATTAATTGCAAAACTTTAGAAATAGTACAAAAAATATAATTTCAATTACAAACTGTTCTTTTGCTTGCACTTTTTCTTAAATTAAATGACAACTGCCACTTTTCACGGCAAAATAAATGGTCGGTTCAATTAAATTGCCGTGAAAATAATATTGCTAGATGCATGTTGCTGAACATTGTAATAGATTTTCCGCAGCGAAGCATAGTACAGCTTTGATGAAAAAGTTGTGAAATATTCACGCTTGTTTCACAGCTGTCATTTTTTGTATGGAGATTTGAGTGGAATTTCACGTGAAGCCGAACAGAGTACTATGCTTTAATTTCGGTAATTGTACTAAAATCCAGTATAAATCACGGTAGGCAGGAAGCATTGATAGGTTGCACAAAAATGTTGCCAAAAACTGAAAGCTGGGATGTATTTGTTGATGATTATAGGTGCAAAATCCGTTGGAATTGAAATCCTACCTGCTCCTTTTCAAAAGTTATTCTATTTTTATATTTCAGATTGGGACAATTTGGAATAAATATCAAAAGTTCTTTTCTAAATAGATACTAAAAAGTTTTTTTATAATATCTGTAGGAAAAGAATTTGATAATAATTTTTTTAGACGTCATCGCAATAAAAAAATTTATTTAAATCTCATACAAAGAGCGGTACTATTTAAGATTTTACACCCTTACAAATCGGCTGTGGTGGTATTTCTACTTCGGCTAAGTCGAAGATATACCTTACTAGTTAGTATGGAGGTAAATTTTTTATTATAAACATAATTAGTACGATTCCTATTGTATCTTGAACTATTTGACCCAAATCTTCAAATATTCTTTTGCATTGTCTGATAACTAAAGATAAGATTCTTTTGAGTTAACCTACATATATAGTCTGTACATTGATTTTCAGCCATTTTCTAAGCAGCACAGAGCAAGCAAGGGTCAATCAGGGTTCACTTGTTATTGTCCAACCCTGTTAGCAAAAGAAAAACAATATAGCATGAACAACAGGGAATAGATATATTTTATGGCTTTCCTTTGAAATCAATATTTTTTTGCATAATTGCTTATTTATTTTCATTCTGCGACTAAATCTGCAAAACAAGCCGGATGTCCTTAAAAACATATAACATTGGCGTCGCCCAACAATCGATCGTTCAATGATTGCACTCGGATTAAGTACACTTTTTTATAATCACAGCAACACAGCGAGCACCGGGATGATATTCATTGTCCGGCTGATAATAGAAATGTAGGCACTATAAAATCAATACAACTGGCGAAAATAATGGCAGGCGCAAGCAACATCAAAATAATAATCCGCTTTGAATGCAAAATATAACTAAAATCGAAAAAAGGTTCCCTAAAATTGTGGCATGCTACCAACACGCGTGCCATGCCATGTTGCGTGGCCGAGAGCGAGAGTCCAGCTGCTTTGACCTCCTTCAAAGGTTTTCAACGCATAACTTTTACTTTTTCATTGTTGTTGATCATGTTGTTGCACTCCAATTAGCCCACATAACAACAAAAACTACAACAACACTTGCGCACCATGTGTGTTAATCTGCTTCTTTTTTTGTTGGTTCGCTAAAAACTAGCACCGAATTGCATTGAAAAAATGCATAAAATCGTGATCTTTATAAAAAACAAAAAGAAAAAAAAAATAATTTGCATGCGTCCCGTCCCGTATTGCAAAAAATGATTTTATTCTAACGGTTCGAGCACCGTTAAATATTGTTGTCATACAGCTTGCATTGTTGTTTGTAGCTGTTTGTCGTCCAGTTGACGGACATCTGATTGACATCTCAATTGTACGGAGCAAATCAAGTGTTAATTTAATGCAAAGTGACAGATATACAAACAAGCTCAATTTAAGGAGGGGCGAACGTATTTTCGCTTTTTTAGGAAAAAATAAATATATGCAAATATTTTTTGATTAAAATGGATTTGGAATGTATTTGGAATATGAAAGAAGTAGTCTCTTCAAACTTTGTTATATTTACAAAGATTTGCTCTTCCCGTTAAAGTTAAAGAACACCCAACGTGAACAAGTTTCCACTAAGTTTTATTTAATTTCATTTGAGTTAAAAGTTAAATCTAAACAAAAGTAAATTCTATTATGAAGAACTTTAGATTTTTCGGATAAAAAAACCTATTTTGTGAATTTTTTTTGGGAAACGATTAAAGTTTCTTATCCAAATTTACACAACAGAGTATCGTCTTGAAAATATTATATTTTAATTTCATGAAAAAGTATTTATAATTATAATTTTGGAATGACAAAACTCATATCGCAAAAAAATTTAAAAGTAAATAAGGGACATGAAAGTTTGCACAATGATGTTGATAATAAAAACAAAAATGCGGAAAATGTACGTTATCGCTTAACTGTCACTCCTATTGAAATTTCAAAGCCATAAAAAATTTAAAAAACAAAATGTACACGTGGTTAAAAAGAGGAAAACTCTATAAAACCATAAGAGGTTATACCCCGGTCAACATACTATCTCCTGTATCACCCATCATACGGGAGATAGCTGAAGCCAATCCAGAACGCCATATTGAAAAAATACGGATGAAGACTAAAGTAGCTGTAAAACCGCAGCTCGATGGCTGCACCTTCAGAAGTTGAACTTACAGGCAAAGGTAAATCGACGGCTAAATGGATGACGGCAGTAGTGTTGACCCTCAAGCTCTGAAAGAATGCCAAGTTGAGGGTTGTAAAGGAAGATGTGCCTAAACCACATATTTCTTGTCATTTTTCCCAGAGCCCAGCGGTACCAGTGTCATCTTCAGTTTGATCTAGGAGCAAGACGATAACATTAGAGTTGATGACTGGAGGCTCTTAAACAGACTGTAAAATTCCACTGTTAATGAAATTGTAGCTGCCTCTATAGATCTGTTGGCTCAGAAACTGAAGGAGATCATTTTCACGATCGCCTATATTTTGGCTAGGTTCAGCAAAGGCTCAAAACTCTGGGTCAAACAAGCGAAAGATGGAAGCCAACAAAAACCATAGCGATGGTAGAAACCGTACTGTTTCAAGGACGCTAGAAAGACTTTAAAAAGACTTATTTCACAAAGCTTTCCAAAGCCCAGGCAGAACAAAAACGCGGTACCCAAACTCAAGCAGAAATTATCAAAGACAATCAGTGTCCGCTTACGGATATGAAACCAAGATTTCACAGATAGTGAGCATCGCAAAAGCGAGCAGAAGCAAGAATTTGGCCAGAAAAGCCAAATAGTAAAAGCAATGAATAGCTTATCAGCATTAAAAAGGATGCAGTTTTCTTGGCTACAAGCAAACCTTGAACATGCCAACGCCGCAACTGATTTGCTTTTCAGAAGATTCGCCAAGGAAAGCCTAGATATATGAATCCAGGAACCATGAACCAATTATGAAGTCGTTAAAGGACCTTAAGCTACCAAAGGAAGGTTAATATACAGAACTTAATAGCAAACTAACTAAGTTACTAACTTAGGTGGCCACCCAAGCAACAATTACTATCTTTATTTTATTCTAAAGACTTTCTGAAGAGAAATTATTCAGAATGACACACTTACGATTATCTTTAAACGATATCTGTAAGATATTTGTAAAACGCTTCTAAGCTCATTTTGGCACTATATAAGTGCAAGTTGTTATTTTAAAAGCGCCCACATATCGACCTCTTGACCACTGAAACAAGATCAACACTCTTAGGTTGCGGTTATAGTGAACGCCGAGTCAGACAGGCAGGCAGAACGGCAATGTGAACAAGCGAGACAGATAGGTTTTTGCATCTCGTTTTTTCACACAGATTTCAGCCTGCCTACCTGATGCAGGTTGAAAATAGTAAAAGCATTGAATAGCTCACCAGCGTTAGAAAGGATGCAGTTTTCTTAGACAAGACTTACAGATCTATTGCAGATATATACTCTGAAGAGGATTGAAACATAAATACAATCAAATATTTTTTATTAGGATTATGTATGCATTTTGTATGCATTTTGTATACTTCCCAAATTATTTTATCTATAATATTGTTTATGAGTGGTGTAATATTTTATCACATAAACGCATAAATTTCATTACGATGGAAGCTTTACCGTATGAATATTATATTGCACCTCAGTTAGAAGCTGTCCCCTTTCGCAAAACTCAACATTTAAAGTTTTATGTAATTAACAAATTATACTATACTCTCAATTAATACACTGTAAGGCAGTTATAAGAGTTGATGCTCCATACAAGAGTTCAGCTCTTACTTCAAAAAATAATTTACTTAAGAAGTCACATATAAGAGTTATATATTCTACGAGATGGGTTAAATCGAAATTTGTAGGACAACCATTTTGAACAGCATTCACTAGTCAGACCGTTCCTCTTATAATCAGAGTGATACTCTTCTAGTCAGACCGTTGCTCTTATAATCAGAGCGCTACTCTGCTAGCCAGAACGTTGCTCTTATAATCAGAGCGCTACTCTTCTAGCCATTCCGCTACTCTTAAAATCAGAGTAGTACTCTTCTAGTCGAACCGTTGTTCTTATACAAAGTCTTCTACTCTGACAAATGTCATTTTAGGATATAATATACTCTTTATTGACACTAACAGGGCTCTTGATTTTCCAGTATACCAAATCAGATCAGAACTCCTTTAATATAAGCCTTGGAAATGTCTATAAGACTTAATCTATAAAGCTTAACTCTTCAGAGTTTGACTCTGATAGCTGAAATCATGTAGAAGTCTCTAAGAAATGGCTTGTAAGATACAGAATCTTTGCAGGAATGCTCTTATAACACAACTCTCTTAAACTACTGAGATAATGTGAAATAAAACAAAACACTTATAAACAACTAGCTTTGCTGTCATTAATCTGTTAGCGTATCACTTTTGCTGAAGATAGCTATAGGACCTAATTCAAAAATAAAATTTTTGTCCAGTGCTCAACTCTTACGAATTGTATGGCCGACTTCATCAGCTCTCATCAGGTGACCCTGCTTCGCATGCGCCTACTTTAATGTGTTTCACAAGGGCGCATTTAGGGCTTCCTCAGCCTGGTAAATCCATCGGAGACATAGTATTCCTCTTCGTTTTCAACCCTTGACTTTCGTCTCAAGCAGCTTTTTCGCTGGAGCTTCTTCATCCACACGATAGACTTGACCCAGCCAGCGTAGTCGCTGAATTGTTATACGCTTGCACAGCTCGTGGTTAATTTAAATGCGATAGTCTACGCCAACTCAAACAGTACCAATGATTTTGCGAAGAACTTTCCACTCGAATACACCAAGAGCATCTGCATCTGTTTGTGATACCATCCAAGACTCAGCGCAAAAGAGAAGCAAAGGTTTGATGAGTGTCTTGGAGAATGTCAGTTTTGTCGATCGAGAGAGGGCTCTGGAACCTAATGCTTACTTAGCCCGTAATAGACCCTATTTGCAATTGTTATGTCTCGCTTAATCTCCAGGCTGACATTGTTGTTGCTGTTTACGGCTTTGCTAAGGTATGTAAACTTCTTGACAACTTCAAAGTAATATTTTCCTGCTGTAACATGGGAGCCTAGTTGCCACGATTCCCTATTTGCTGACAGCATATAATTTGTTTTCCTTTCGTTCACAGTCAAACCCACTTTGACTGATTCCTTTTCGATAGCGGCAAAAGCAGCAGTTACATCTCTCTTGGTTCGGCCGGTATTATCGATATCATCAGCATACACAAGGAGCTGGACACCTTTGTAGAATATGGTTCCATTGTGATGCACACATGCCTTTCGTAGGATCCCCTCCATGATGAAATTGAAGAGCGGGTCGCCTTGCCTGAAACCTCGTTCGATATTAAAAGGTTTCGTGGAGTTCATTTTTTACCTTGATGGAGCTGCATGTAGTGCTCAACGTCAACCTTCATATTCGTGTCTAAAAAGGCTCCTGTCATACTTCCTTTCACTTTTTTTGATAATAAGTACCGCATTTATAATAACAACTGGTGGTAAGTATTTCTTAATTATGGCAAATATGTATGTGTGTGCATTTGTGTTGTGTCAGGCTTTTAAGTGCTGCCAGAACAAAAATGTATGTAGCGCCATCTATGTGTTAAAAATTTAAAAAATGTGAATGTTTAGTTCAGCTTACAAACATGGTAGGTAGCAATGATGAATTTTATCAAAATTAGCCCAGCCAACAACCAAAGAAATTACTATTTTCAAAGCTAATGCGCTAGTGTATGTGGTGAATTTATATTCAACACTTTCTGGTATGCTGAAATGAATTGCATTTAATCTTTTATTAAATCTATTAAAGAATCATGGGTTCTGATTGGAACCAAAAACAGAATTAGGAATTAATATCAAGGTCAATTTTTCTTGACGGAAATAAAACAACATATCTAGATAAATTAAAAATATGAAAATAAAAATTAAGAATTATATTTTGGTGTATTGTTTAAACACACCGTGACTTTTATATAAAACACACAACATCTTGTTCTTTTAAAAAGGAACACAATTTTTGAAATAAATTTAAATTTTATGTATAAATTTGAGGAAAACATTATGAGGATATTGATGGAGAATGCCAAATCAAAATGATTGTTTCAGATACTCCAACAATTTCTGCAAGTTCATCTTCTACCTGGCCTATTCCAATCGCCCAATCTGACATGGTGGCATGAATTGGACGTCCAAGCCCTTGATCGTCTTCAATGAAAAGTCCAATTCACATAAAGACAATGGTTTTACTAGGCGCGGAGCCTCCATAATTCGCGACTAGGCATAGTTAAAACTATTCGTAATCATCCTTCTGATATCTGGAAGTTTGTATAGCCAGATATCAGATAAATTGTTTTCGTAAGAAGTTTTTAAGAAAAGATGTATTGATAATCATCTAGGCTTCAATATCTTTTTGATAATTAATAATTTCATTACCATATGATTAAAATATTTAAAAGTTAAGAAAAAAACTAAACTCAAATCAGACTTTTTTTAGAGTATTAAATTGTTATTATTATTAATATATTGTTTTTTTTTTTGTTTTAAGTACATAAAAATTATTGGTTTCAAAGTAAATATATTACAAAAACTACATATAAACATAAATAAGAGAGAATGTTATAATATATAATATATAATAAAAAATTGATATAATTTATTTATATACAATAGATGTTAATAATTGAAACTTGAGATAAAACATTATATTCTTAATGATATTTTATATCATGAACTTTTTCAAAGGTAAAACTTTAGAAAATATAAACGTAGAATATAAAGATAAACTGTTCAATTTCAAATACATATTTACAAATAAATTACAGTTAGTTGATTTTGTTCAATATGAATACTTAGATTAGAATAATTGCTTCGGGTATCAAATTCTCAGAATACCAAATATTGTTAATAGATCTAAGGAAACATTTTTAGTAGTTTAGGCAAAAAATATGGAAAAAATCAGAAGATATCATTGAGCTTTAAAGTTGCTTAAATTACAAAAATAAAACTTTTTTGGAATTGAGATATTTTCTTTTTCAACTGTCTGCAATAACTATGGTTTTAGAATAAATAGAGTTTTTTCTTTTGATTAATTTACAAAATACGAAAGTGAAAGTTATAATAAAAAATATTACATATATTTAATATATAAATATAAATTATTTATACATTTATTTGGGTTAACATATCTTACATATACATTTATATGTATGTATGTATTTATATAATAGTAAATAATTATTAAATATATTGTGTTCGTTAAATTACTTGAATTTCATACTTAATATCTAAAAAGCAGTCATTTATTCTCCTTAAAAGTTATTTAGTTCTTTTATTTTGTCAAATTTACAAATTTATGAATTATTCTTCATAAAAATCGAAAATAATATTTAACAAAAATAAGTGGAAAATATGTATATAACAGCAGTTACAAAATAAGTTAAAAACTTCTTTATTAAAATCATAATTTATGAACCTCTTTTCTTTTCTCATTAGCTTCATTTTGTGTTTTTTAAATATTTTTGTTTTGTACGAAAATTATATAACTTTTGCAATTGTATGCTTGAAATTATAAAAACAATCCATACTAAAGTTGTGTTACACTTAACAGTTTGAATTTTGAAGAAATTTATCGTTGCTATTGAAATTATATTGCATTTTTATAAAATGAATTTGTGAAAGGATATCATTGATCTGTTTTGCAGAATATATTTTTCATTTATTTTTGATGAATTTTAAATTGTATTCAGGTGCATCACATAAGATACTTGAAATAAAATAACAGACGTATTTCGGTCAGTTGTTTTCAAATTCAATTTGAAAAGCTATTTTTCTGACACAGTTAACAGCTTATTTTAATAGAAATTATAGAATGAAAAGAATGAATATATTAACATTTGCCGCTTTTTAAAAATTGTAAATATGTTGCTGATGTTGTGGCACAAAGTTCCAAATTTAAAGTGTAGTAGAGTAACTTTTGGTAATGTGATATAGGTATTTTTAAATTTATAATTATTAGTAAATTTTTAAAATTTAGCTTATAATGCATTACACGGGATATTTTTTGATGCATTTTGCAGTGTTTTACAACTTTGCAGCTCTATAGCGTAACCCAATTTGGAGCTATTTCAACGCAATGAAAAAATATCATGTAACTGCTCTTAATTAAATTGGCGGGTAAAGTGATAAGCCATGTTTTGATAATGTGATATACCATATATACCAATATCACATTGCCCGAATAGTGTTCAATAGTAGTATCTATTGTTTTTTCAACCAAAATTAAAAAAAAACTATGTTATTGAAAAAAACAAAATGTTGTTTTAGTTTTATAAATATTGTAGTTGCTACAATTTTATTATTTAAGTAGATTTTACATAAAAGAAAACAAATATACAAATAAAATCAACTGAATTCAATGTTAAAAATTAACAAAAAGTATATAATGAATGGATTGAATAGATTTGGAATGAATTTATGGCATATCACATTACCCAACTTTGACTATATCACAATAGCCGCATATGATTTTCAAAATAATGAGGTTATTTTTGTAAAATACACTTTAAAGAATAAAAATCTCAACTCATTTGTGGCTAAATTTATTTCAACAACAACAAATTTATCTTATTCATCTTACAATTCTGCTTTAGTTATTGACATTGACTCGCAAAGCGCACGCAACAAAAAATATCCACGTCACCGACAAAACCATTTTGCAACAATGAAAGCAAAAACATTGAATGAGAGCGCGAATTAAACTGCAGCAAGTCTTTTTTTCCTGTTGCCGTTATGTTCACATGTTTATCCTTGTCAACAATTGGGTATTTAACAAAAGATGCAGGCATATCACATTACCCGACTCACAATATCCGAAGATTCTCTATTTCTGAAAGTTTTAAAAATTTTTCGTCAAAATTGGTATCATTGAAAAGGTATTTTGATTACATTTGTTATGCTTACTAAAATTTTGTTTAAATTTCTTGGGGGTTTTTGACGACTAAGAGTCCATAAGAACTAGTCTCTGAACTAGTCCGTAATAAATAGTCTGTGGACTAGTCCATAAGAACTTGTCTCTGCATTAGTCTATAAAAACTAGTTTATGGACTAGTCCATGAGAATTAGTCTCTGGACTAGTCTCTAGACATGAGGACTAGTCCCTGGACTAGTCCAAAGTTTAGTTCTAACGGACTAGTCCAGGGACTAGTTCTTATGGACTACTCCAAAGACTAGTTCTTATGAACTAGTCCAAGACTAGTCTATTAGAACTAGTCTCTAGACTAGTCTGTAAGAACTAGTCTCTGGAATAGTCTGTAAGAACTAGTCTCTGGAATAGTCTGTAAGAACTAATCTCTGGAATAGTCTGTAAGAACTAGTTTCTGGACTAGTATGTAATAGAGTGTATCGAAAATCTGACCCCCAATTCCGGTACCAAAATTAAATAGTACATGAAAAATCCTTTCCATTGGTGTACTTTTTATACCCTAAACCTGAAAGGTCAAGGTATATTAACTTTGTGCAAACGTTTGCAACGCATAGAACGAAGCGAGTCCGGTATAGAAAAGTATATATATTCTTGATCAGCGTCACCACGTGAGTCGAGCTATCCATGTCCGTCCGTCCGTCCGTCCGTCCGTCCGTCCTTCCATCCGTCCGTCCGTCCGTCTGTCCGTCTGTGTGTTGTCCGTATACACATGATAAGAAGAAGGAGTTGAGATAATTGGATGAAACTTGGTACACATGGTCATATGGACCCAAGGATCTGCACTATTGAATATTTTTGGAATCCGCCCAAGGACACGCCTACCCCCCATACAACGCAAAAATTGAAAACTGCATAGCTCAGCTCATAATTAACATACAACAATAAAGTTTGGTATATATGTGTTTTGTATCAACACAAAGATGTATTCTAAAAATGGGTGCCATCCGCTCAAGGACACGCCCACCTCCCATACAACCCAAAAATTGAAAACGCAATAACTTAGCCTCTGTTTAACCTACAGAGATAAAATTTGGTACGTTTGTTTTTTATGAAAAAAAAAGACGATTTTGAAAAAAAAAAGACGTCATCCGCCTACGGACACGCCTACCTACCATACAACGTAAAAATTGAAAACTGCATAAAAAAGCTCATAATTAACTTACAACAGTTAAATTTGGTGTGTATGTGTTTTGTAGCAACAAAAATATGTCTTAGAAAAATGGGTGTCATCCACTCACGGACACGCCCACCTCCCATACAACCGAAAAACTGAAAACGCAATAAATAAGCCTCTGTTTAACCTACAGAGATAAAATTTGGCATGTATGTTTTTTATGACAAAACAGAGATGGGTTTGCAAAATGGACGTCATCCGCCCACGGACACGCCTACCTCCCACACAACTCAAAAAGTTTAAAACTCAATAAATAAGATTATGTTTGTCATAGAGAGATCAAATTTGGTATGTATGTATTTTATACCAAAACTAAGGTGTGTTCAAAAATTGGGAGTAGTCCGTCCATTAATACGCACATCTCCCATAGTGAAAGCACAATAAAGGCATTAACTGTGAGCTACAGGAATAAAACTTGGTAGGTATGTTTAAATTTTTCATCAACATTTAAATGCATATAATATAAAGGCTTTATCCACCCACTGACACACCCATTTTCAATAATATTGTTTTTTTATTGGAAGAGTAGGTTTAGGGTATTTCATAGTCGGCCTAGACCGACTTTAGACTTTCTTTACTTGTTTTTATTTGAACCAATTTTGGCGTCCCCCGAATTGCTGGAGACCCATTAATGGTTGATTTAAAAAGAAAATCAAGCTTATCAATCAATTCCTTTCATATGAAAACACAGATCTGCAAATTTTCATCCCTGTTGACGAATGCTCTGACCAGATAAAACAGTTTTTTTCAAAGTGATTCTACTTGTTGTATTTGATATGTTTTTATTTTATGTATCAAAGTAGTTTTAAAGTTTTAGAAAGTTTTAGCATATTAAGCTCGTCACAGAGGCGTCAGGCGTCAGGCGTCAGGTTGCTGCTTGTGCAGAACGAAGAAAAGGAATAATGTTTTCTATGTTAGAGGGCCGTTCAAAAAGGCTGAAATTCGTAACAAAACGGGATTTTTAATTCTTTACAGGATTAAAAAAAAATTTGTTGTTATTATTTGGTTAACTGTAATAGTTTTTAAAAAAAACGTTACTTTTGCAGTAAGCAATAAAAAAACACAAAAGTTTAAAAATACTTTAAAACGTATCAAATATTAAATAACAAGTAGATTCACGTTGAAAAAAACTGTTTTATCTTATCAGACCACTTGCCAACAGGGATGAAATTTTTCAGTTCTGTGTTTTTATATTAAAGAAATTGATTTATAAGCTTGATTATTCAACCATTAATGGGTCTTCACTACAAAAGTTGATAAAAAATGCACAAAAATGCAATTCGGGGACGCCAAAATTGGTTCAAATAAAAAAAAAGTACACCAATCGAAAAGATTTTTCATGTATTATTTAGTTTTGGTACCGGAATTGGGGGTAAGATTTTTCACATACAAGTCGATACACTCTAGTAAATAAGAACTATTTTCTGAAGTAGTCCATAAGAGCTAGTCGCTGGACTAGTCTATTAGAACTAGTCTCTAGACTAGTCAGTTAAAATTAGTCTCACGACTAGTCTGTTAGAACTAGTCTCTATACTAGTCTGTGAGAACTAGTCTCTGGACCAGTCTGTTAAAATTAGTTCCAAGACTAGTCTGTTAGAACTAGTCTCTATACTAGTCTGTGAGAACTAGTCTCTGGACTAGTTCATAAAACATATATTCTTGATCAGTGTCACCTCGTGAGTCGCGCTATACATGTATGTATGTTTTTTATATCAAAAAAGATGTCTTCGCAAAATGAATGTCATCCGCCTACGGACACGCCCACCTCCCATACAACTCAAAAATTAAAAAACTCAATAAATAAGCTTATGTTTAACCTACAGAAGTAAATTTTGGTATGCATGTATTTTATATCAAAACAAAAATGTTTTCGAAAAATAGTTGTCACCCGCCCATGGACACGCCCACAATACAATTTTGGGCATGTTAGTTAATAATTGAAAACTCAATAAAAAAAGCTTATATTTGTTTTACAGAGATAAAATTTGGTAAGTATTTATTGTACAAAAAAACTGAGATGTTTTTGAAGAATGCGTGTCATACACCCGCGGGCACGTCTACCACCGGTACAATCCGAAAAATTTAAATCTTCATAAATAAACTTATGTTTTCTCTACAGAGATAAAATTTGGTACGTATGTATGTTATACCAAAACTACGATGTGTTAAAAATTGGGCGTTATCCGTTCACGAAAACACCTACCTCCCATATAACCCACAATAGGGAAACCACTATAAAAGAATAAAATTTGTTATTTAAAAATTGTTCATTAAAATTGAAATGCAAATAAGATATTGGCTTCATCCGCCCACGAACACGCCCATTTTATATAGTATTATTGTATTTTGAAAAAGTAGGTTAAGGGTATTTCATAGTCGAGCGAGAACTACTTTAAACTTGTTTCCAATTAGTTTAATTTTTACTCTTATTTAAAAGTTTCAATAGACTTTCGAAGAATAGTTCCGAATATAATCAGATTTTTCCGAATATAATGATGGATTTTTTTTTAAATTTTTCAGGCCAAACACGAAAGTTTCTCAAAGTGATATTTTTTTGCACCTTTTTCCAAAACTTTTTCAAAAAACTAATGCAAAATATATATACTTTTTAATACTTAAATGCTTTCTTCTTCATTCAGAATGTTGAGATGCTTTTAACTTCAGGTCACAAATGTTAAAATTTAAGCATTCTTACTTTATTTACGCAAAGTTGGCATTTTACTCTGAAAGTAAAATTAACATTACTATAAGTAAATAAGTCAAAATCCAAATGTGGTTTCATAAAACTATCGTCAATTCTAAGGCCAGTTCATATGCATCTTAGGAGTAAGAAAATCATATAATTTGAACTATCGAGAAAAGTAAAAAAGTAAAAATTATTACAAAAACAAAAACACAGCTGAACACGAAAATAAAATAAAACACAAAAAAACAAGCTTAAATTAAAAAAACAAAACAATAATTGTATATAAATCTATAAGAATTTATTAAATGTATCACTTAATGTCTAACATACACACAAACATATAAACTTTTAGTAGCTGTAGATTTCATTCATAGACATAAGTAGTATGTTAAGTCACTAATAGTGAACTAAATAAGTTATTGACATATATAATTTATATATATAGAGAGATTTTGTTTTTTAATAATTATTAAACTTTGTGTGTGTTGGTGTTTGTATTACAGTTTTGTTTTTTTTTTCATTTTAGTGCTAACTGCTTTTATATGCTTACATTTGCAGTTAGACTGACATATGTATAAATATATGCAGGTATATGTATTTCTATGTATGCAGGATTGTATGTATGTATGTATGTATGTATGTTATTTAATTGTTACATATATATAAATACTATATAATCATAATTGTATGCTTATAAAAAAACACTTAGATTAATCAGCCTCATATATAAGCTTAAACATTAATTATTGCGTAATTTTATGCTTAAGTTTATCGTTACACTCATTTTTACACACTCATATATAAAATAATTGCAACAATTAAAAAAATTGTAATTCTTATGGATATTTTTTAATAATAATTTAAGTGGGGAGATAATTTTACAAAAATGTTTTAAGGGAAAAATAATAGGTTTTTCAACTAAACTCAAAACTATGCAAATATTTTAAAAATTGTGAAAATAAAATTTAAGACAAAATTAAGTTAAATAAATTAAAAAAATATGTTTGTATAGATTTATATGCATGCACAAAAGATCAGCAGATATTGTTGAGCTAAATTTGCTGATCTTGCAAAAATCCTTAGCATTTGTTTATTGATAGCTTATAAAAAGTATTGATGAAAGGAAAATCTTGGAGTTTCGAATTCGTTCTTTTTTTACAATACAGGGCTGTATAAAAAATTTTGTTATAAAGTTGTTAAGTCTTTTCTTTTTCTGTTGATCTTGCAATTATTTTATGGACATTCTTACGCTTATAAATACAGCCTGAGGCTGCAATTTTTTGTGTTTTTGTTTTTTCTTAACTCATAATATGTTAGAAAACATTTTCTATACATTTCCTTTGTAATGTTGGTTTACCTGCTTTATTTGGCCACTGTACGTTAACAATACATTTTTTAGTTTTTTTTTTTTTTAATTGTTGTAGCTAGTTATATATAACTGTTGATTTGATGTCAATTCAAGTTTGCTAAAAAATTTCTTATTTATTCTTGTATCCGATTATATTGAGTTGAAAGTTATTTTTATTATAAAATTTTTACTGAGTTTTCTTTAGTTGATATTTTTAGTTGCAGTTAATGTATGTTTAAAACGATGAAGTTGGAGATGTGTTGGTGTAGTATATATATATAAAGAAAAAAATCTATTCAATTCACATGCATTCAAAATTTGGTGTGGGTGAAGTGGAGTTGGAGGTCATGAATAACTACACGATTTGTTCATTGAGAATGAATGCTTAGAGATCGGGATGAAAAGTTTTGAAAATATTTCGACAAGTATAACAGAAAAGCTTTTAAGCAAATACACATTATAATGAAATATAAAAGTTATTTAAAAAAAATTACTAAATTACTAAATTCAAACTTGTGGCTAGAGTTAAACGCACAAAATTTGCTTCTTTCCGGCAACATTTTTCGGCTTAACGAGTATGTTTATAAAAAAAATTAAAAATATTGAAATTGAAGATATAAGTAAAAAGAACTTCCGCCATATTGATTTCAAAAAATTATGAAGTGTCAAGGTTCTCTTAAATGAAAATTAATGTTAGCCTCAACAACTCTGAAATTTTCTTCTCCAACCCATTTGGTGCCAATTTACTCTACTGAGTACAGCAAAACAATTGCAGATTTTACGATTATTTTTTGTCTTTAACCCTTACTCGGCACAGTTTTCTCGCTCAGCACACTGGGATCATGTGCACCGCAACGACAGAAAAACTGTCCTAAGAAAGAAACAGTGGAATATTTCGACTTGATTTCCTTTTATAGCTTCGAAAAAGATTTTTAATAAAATAAAAGTTCCATAGGTCAAAAATTTTATGAAGTAAGTTAAAAAAGATATAGTGAAAGCAAAAAAAAAATCATGCAAAAAAAAAAGGGGGCTATAAATGAACCAAGTGTACCGCATAAGGGTTAAACATTAGTTCTGAAAGCAGCAAATTTTCATCTGTCTGTGAATGGGTTAATATAAGAGTTCATTTTCACTCTTCAATACAGATGATACACTGTACAAAATCTTACATGGAGTTCTAAACAATTTTAATTTACATATAAGAATAAAAAAATAAAAAAAAATACAAAACAACATGACTTTCGAAATCAATCAAAATAAAAATATCTTAAAAAACTATTTAGAATTAATAATTCATTCAAGATTTTGTTATTCTTAAAAATGTTGTCTAAGCTTTTTAGTCAAAATGGGATCACTTTCAATTTGAATTGGGAACAGCGACAAAAAAGGTTTGTGAATTTGATAAATTCAATAATTTTTTATTTATTTGTCACAATTTCATCAATATTTTGACATTTAAGCTGTTTACTTTGAAAAAATTGTCACTTTTTATTTTTATTACAATAATTTAAAATAATTCGATATGCTTTCAAGTTTTTGGAAAAAGGTTTCTTCACTTACAAAAAATTGTTACAAATTGTTACAAAATTTTACTTAAAAAGCATTCATGAACTCAAAAAACTTACAACGAGAGAGGACAAAGACCGAATAAAAACCTTAGAGAGAAAAATTGCTACTTGTTTCTGTTTGTAAAATTTTTACTGACAAGAATTTTCAGCTTACGAAAAAAATTTTGGTCATAGAACAAAAAAAAATTTTTTTTTTAATTTTTCTGATTTCAAATAAGCTGTCAAGTTGTTCGATCAACAACTTAATTGCAAGTTTTTGAAAAATTTCTGATCACGTACTTTTCTGCTTTTTATCTCTTTTGTGAAATGTTTACTCAATTCTTCTTTTTCTCTCTCCCTACAAGTTTTAATAAGTAAATTGCCTAAACAGACCTATAGTCTACGCTCATTAATAGTGAATAACATTTGAAGAGAAAAAGGCTTCATAAAAGTTGCCATTAAATACTCTATACAAGGCACAACGTTAAGAGTGTGATCGAAGTCACATGACTTGAAAACAATTTTGACAGATTGTGGTATGTTACTCCTCGGGAAGATTTTAAGATCTCAATCAAGTCATATTTTAGCATTATTAAACTAGAGTTTAAGTCTACAAAAATGACCGCATTATGCTAAAAGGAAATACTGGAAAGGGCTTTTTCAAAATTTTCTCATATAATCGGACCCTTCCAATGCACTTGTCAGCGGGTTACCGCTCCCATTCTTACTGCTAGGGTCTGAGCTGGATAAGACAGCAACATGTTGAGCTGTTTGAAATTTTTTTGAGTCAAAAGAAATATGAAAAGTGCTTTTAAAGAGGACCTATTGAAGGTTTCAGCCATTTTTTTTACTATCTCTTATTTATGAAGCTTTTAGATAAAGTTTTCATCGTCATGTTTAGTTGTTTGAAATATTTTCGATAATATTTGTGGTCAGATGGGAGTAAAAATATGAAAATTGTTTTATAAAGGGGACCTATTGAAGGTTTCAGCCATTCTTTTGTTTTACTATCTCTCATTTATGAAGCCTTTAGATAAAGTTTTCATCGTCATTGAACGTTTTGAATAATACTTTTGATATTTTTCTTATAGAAACTTTATAAGTGGCTCATTACTAATTATGAATACAGCCATTAGTTTCTAAAACTCACAAAATTTGCAAATAACAAACAAAAAATACTATAGCCACAACAGTTCTTTCGTTTTCATTCACAGTTTGAAATGCATTAAATTGTTTACAAACTATAAAACACCACTCAAAAGACATGAATAAAATTCTTCAATTATAATAAAAAAAAAACTATAAAAAAACTGAAATTTATCAAAAAACCAACCAAAATATAACAATTGCTCCTAAATTGTATAAGATTTGTTTAGTTTTAAGCATAAGTTTTGAAAGTAACAAATTTTCCTTTGGCGGTTAATGGGTTAATATGAGTACATTTTCACTCTACAATATAAATTATACACTGTGAAAAGTCCTACACTGAATTTTAATCAATTTTAATTTACATTTAAGACACAAAAAAAATATGACAAAATATAGAGATAACTTTTGAGACCGCTAGATTCTACCACTACTAATTTCTTATACTAAAAAAAATTAAAATAATTAATACAAAAAAAAAAAAAATTATAATCAGAAAAATTCTTTGCATATCATCCGCAGTTTAAACTACATTAAATTTTTTGCAATCCACAAACTTCCGCTCAATGGACATGAAGAACATGTTCAACCACATAAGAAAAACTGAAATTTTTCAAAAAACCCGAAATATGACATAACCGAAAAGGTCTCAACAGTCCAATTTTATGCAATTTTAAGGCAAAAACGGTAGAAAAACTACTAGAAGTTTGACTAAAACTATCAACTACTCAGTGGTCGGCATAAATATTTTAACAAAATTAGGCATCGCACGGGTTCTCTTAATAAAATCGAATGATAAAAAAATGCTCTCTTATTGTGATCGATTATTGTAAAAACGTTTTGTAACGAATTTTATTCTATGTTATTAAATGAGGTCATATAAGTCACGTGTTTCGATGGAGTAAGTCGTGAAATAAAGGAAGAAAGAATTTCTTGGCGACAAAAGTATTTTGACGAATATGGAAATAAACAAAAAAAAAAAAACAAATTGGCCATTTCAGCCCTTGAAAGGACTTTGACCGAGCTTCTTATGATCAATAGTGTTATGTGTGTTATTAAATGTTTGCACACAATTTTATTCCGACTCCGAATGGCTAAAGTTCATATTCTCAAGAAGCTTTACTTGGCATTATTTACTCTCTGAGGCTTGCGATTGTCTGCAGATAGGTTGTGACCGATCAGAAAAAATTTTTATTGAAAAATCTTTTCGCCGCGACTGGGAATCGAACACGGGCTCCAAGCATGCTAAGTCACACACTTAACCTGGATGCTACGGTCACCACGATCACCACGATTACCACGGTCATATGGAAATAACGTATTGGTGAATAAAGTCGAAGTAATAAATAAGTATTCAACTTTATATGAATTTACTTTTTTAATTTAATTATTCTTTTATAAAAAAAATGGGTAAAAAGTCAAAACCAAGCAAAATGAGAGTTGAATAATTGTGGTATTTTTGTCAAAGAAATACGCTCCAAGTTCAATTTTTCAATGAAAACCGTTTACTATCAACTAAATAAACATAAAAACATAAACAAATTCAGTTGAAAATTTGATCAAAAAACCTTGGTTTAGTACCGAAAAGTCATGAATTTGAAATAAAATTTTTTTGAAGAATCCTTTTTGATAACGAACAATTCGCAGACTTTTGAAATAAACTCAATTCGGCACATATTCTATTAGAAAAATATTATATAGAACCACGGGAGATAAAATCAAACAACTCCAATTTATCAAAGATTTTCTTTGTACGACATTGGAATGAGTTTTTGGAATCAAGTTTTGTCGACTGATGAAAGTATGTTTGAGTAACATGGATCACTTAAAAATTTTTTTTTCGAGCTCAAAAAGAAAAACCAAGCAAGGAAATCGCTCCAGCCTTCAAAGCAAATCGTCATGTTGGTGGATCGATAAAGTTCTGAGACTGCATTTCCTCTTGTGGTCATGGAGATTTGATTCAAATTGATGGAACAATGGGACTTAAATGATCACGCATTTCTATCTGAAGACTTTTTCAAACTATATATACAAAATATATATATATATATAGTAAAAAATATACAAACTATATAAAAGTTATACTATATAAAGTTAAAATGTATTTTTCACGCATCATGTCTCAAAGGTAAGTTCATAATTAACTTTTTGGAGCGTGATTCTAAACTGGCCTAAACGTTATGGAAAATGTCCCAAATTAAAGAAAAGCGAAGTGTTTGCTTGACTTGGACCAGGAAAGAGACTATATCTCAAATAGATTCCGTCTTTGGGAATTCTGACAGAAGTTATGAATAATCTTGTAGAATCTGTTCCAAAACGTCTTCAAAAAATTATAGAAGCTAATGGCGAATAAATATTTTATTAAATTGTTTAGTTTTTTCAACAATTTTCCTATCTTTAGGTTGACTTTTGTATAGAACAGAATTGACAAAATAGTTATGCGTTTTTGGAAATTAATTTTTTTAATGTTTTCCTTAAAAGTTAGTTCTAAGAAAAATAATTAATTTTAAAAAAGATTTAGGGTAAAAAAACAAATTAATTCACATTTTCTCAAACTTCTTAAGAAACTCAAAATATTTGGATTTCTTTTCTTTAATAATGCCGACTAAATACTCGTATGCCTTATGGTTTTTTTTTATTTCAACAGCGATCTTGCTACAAATGAAAACCATAAAACCAGACACAAAAATAAATAATAAAAATTTGTAGAGTTTTTGTTTTTTTTTAAGAAAATTTTTAATTTTGATTTTTTTTTTTTCAATAATATGTTTTCAGTTGTTTTCAGAATAAATATTTTAAGTTGTTTTCATATGTATACTATGTATAAGTGTATGTTTGTATGTATATGTGTGTGTATTAGATTGTAGTTGTTTCTTGTTTTTGTTAAAAAATTGTAATTGTTTGCCAATACAAACGTACAAATAGAAACAGGTCAAAAGCACCGATCTTCAGCTAAGTTTTTTGTTTGTTTTTACTAATGCTAAAATATGTATATATATATAATTATGTATGTTTGTATAATTTATATATGTATGCATGTATGTCTGTATGTACTTAATACTATATAACTGTGCATATAAACTTCAAGTATGTTTTGTTTTTTTTCAAATTAATTTTGAGTTAATCATAAATTTAAGTCTATATTTTTTAAGCTTAGGTAGAAAAAGCTTAACAGCTACATAAATATATATGTATATATTAATTTTGTTTTTTAAATTAAATTATGTACTAAATATATATATGTTATTTTTTATTTATATATATTATGCTCTATTTATAGCTTAATATTAAGATATTAGTTGAATTTTAGGCTATTTACAAAGTTTTTGATTTTCTTGGTTTGTTTTTAGGAAATTTTGTTGTTCTGTTGAAGTTTTTGAATTTAAAAGCTAAAGCTTTAAAACAGCAGCAATGCAAAGCAGAAATGAAGAAGAAAAATAAACAACAAACATATGTTTTTCTTTTAGTGTACAGCTGCTGCTCAATCGAGTTTATACTCAATTTGCTCTCAGCGTTCTTAGCTTATGACTTGCTCACTCAAGTTTTCACTTAAGCTGCTCTCAGCGTTGCTAGCCTAAGACTCAAGAGCAGCAAAGTTTTTGCTTTGAAAAAATATGCTCACTCAAGTTTTTACTCCAGTAGCTCTTAGCGTTGCTAGCTTAAGACTCAAGAGCAGACCAAGTTTTTGCTTTGAAAAAATACACTGAAAAATAAGGCAATTTTAAGTTTTTGAAACAACTTAGAAAATTTTTTTGTTTTCTTAACTTCAATTTGAGTGTGTTTTTTATGCTAACATTTCTCTTTGCTGCCGCAAAAGCTTCTCTTAATTAAATGCACATTTTGCTAAAATTTTCTAACTTAAATTCGAATTTATTTAATTTTTAATATTTAAGCACGATTAAAACTCGCGTCTCAAAAAAATTCCATAAAATATATGTTACAGTGTATTTTTGTTAAAATATTTTTCCAAAAATAAATTTTAATTGGTTGCCAATTTTTGAGATCTTTCCAAATAGAAAAAGTAGTTCACATGTTCTCTCTTTTTTTACAAAATTTAATATAATAAGTTTTTTTGTTTATTTTTTTTTTCACTTAAAAGGTTTTACTTAAATTATGCTCATAATAATACCGTTGGTGTAGATTTATATTGTTGTTTTGAGAAGAGAAATTATTAAGTTTTTTTTATTAATAAAATTAATCTCACACTTTTGAGTTGAGTACAGCAGTATTTAAGCTTAAATGCAGCACAAAAAAGCTCAAAAGCCAGTCTACTCTAAAATATTGCACTCAATTAGTTTGTCAGATCAGGCGAGCAAATGACAGAGAGAGAGCGCGTTTGGCAGGCTGTAC
Organism: Tetanocera ferruginea; assembly: GCA_958299015.1. Classification (NCBI taxonomy): domain Eukaryota; kingdom Metazoa; phylum Arthropoda; class Insecta; order Diptera; family Sciomyzidae; genus Tetanocera; species Tetanocera ferruginea. The sequence goes on along the minus strand of OY282644.1, from coordinate 82,118,729 downwards.
TTTTTTAAAACACTCAAAAGCTTTAGCTTAGTGATCAACAACTTTCACTGCGTTTTTCAATAGCCCGCGAGCGTCGTGTTTTTTGTGCTTTTGCGCACGAAGTAGCAATCGGCTCGCTGAATTTGTACACTGCGTAAAAGTTCATGCTTGCTGATGACCACTGCTTTAGCCTCACTTAGCAGCGCTCGCTTTGCCACTCTCTCGTTGACTCTATGTTCAGCCAGTTACAAGTTCTACTTGTCTTAAGGCTATGTTTTCACTTTTAACTCAAACTTGAGTTCCACTCAAAGTTTTTTAATTTCGAATTTAGGCGCGCCGCCAATAAATGAAAGCTTGTTCGAAAGAAATCTAAACGAAAACGTTTTCCTCAACTTCTTGCTGCTGCTGATCTGCTCCTCTCTACGTACACTCTATGATCATCGGCTGACTTGACTCAATCACTGAAGGCCGGCTTTCTTGCGTCTGTGCGTGCTGATGTGCTGCTGCTGCCGCATGAGCTGCAGCCGCTGCAGCTGCTGCATGGGCTGCTGCCGCTGCCGCATGCGCATGCGACACAGTCATATATTGTTCATTGGTGGTTGATTGCACGACATGCAGCTGTTGTTGTTGTTGCTGCTGCTGCTGTTGTTTTGTGACCTTCAGTGCTTGCTGGTGCTGCAGCAGTTGTTGTTGTTGTTGTTGCTGTTGTTGTGGCTGCAGTTGATGATGATGATTTTGATGCGTTTGTTGAAGATGATGATGTTGTTGATGTTGTAGCTGCTGCTGTTGTTGGTGATGTTGCTGCTGCTGCTGAATTTGACTGGCTGTAGCAAGCAACATGGTTGCTGGTGGCAAGTGCTGTTGTTGCTGCTGCTGCTGCTGCGTGGCTTGCTGCTGCAATATGGCTACCTGTTGCTGCTGCTGTTGTTGTATATGTAGAGCGGGTGATGCCGATTGTGAGTGTAGCGCAATCAGTCGCGGCGGCGAGTGGTGGCCGCCGATGTGTCGCAAGTGTGGATGCGTTGCCTGGGCATGTAACTGCTGAATCTGCTCATAGGCTTCACGTGAGTCCGGCTCGGGATGATCTTTATCTGAGAGAAAGAGGGAGAGAGATAAAGAGAAAATTTGAGTATTAGTGAAGCTCTTCTATGAGTTGGCTTGATTAAAAAAACTCACCCAAACACTCCGAAGTTGCTGCCGCTGCCATGGCCAACTCCTCTTCGAGATTGTTCGGCTTACAGCTCGTCGTCTTCCAATGCGTGCGCAGCCCTGAGGCACTGATGTATTTCTTGTCGCAGCCCTGGCACACGTACGGTCGATCATTTGTATGCAGCCGCTTGTGCAGCTTGAGATGCACGAACTGTGTAAACTTTTGCGGGCACAGATCACAGGCGTAAGGTTTCTGACCGCTGTGCAGCCGCAGATGCGTCTTCAAGTTGGAGGTGGATGAGAAGCGCTTCTTGCAAATGTCACACTGATGTGGCTTTTCGCCAGTGTGCACTAGATGATGTTTCTGCAGATGCGCCAGCTGCGTGAAACTCTTAGTGCAAACATTACACTTGAATGGACGCTCACCGGAGTGCGTGCGCAGATGCACCTTCAGGTTCGACAGCTGACCGAAAGTCTTGCAACAGACGTTGCACTCATAGTGCATCTTGCCATCTTTCTTCTTGAGCGGATAGGGTAGTGAACGATAGCCACGCGAAGCCATGGAATTCGGACTCAACGGGCTGCCGCTGCGTGGACATGAGTTGCCGTCTGGGCTCAGGCTGCTGGGTGGAGAGATGCGCAGTGGCGATAGGCGTTGTAGTGGTGCTAATGGCTGCATGAGTGGATGATTTAGCATCTGGGAGCTATTTTGTAGCAGGTGCAAGTTGGGCGTCGAACCGCTGCCATTGGACTGGCGGTCGAAGGGCGAGTGACTGTGTGGCGGCGAGTGGAAGGTAGAAGTGGGCGCGTGTAGCGGATGTCCATTGGCACTGCCGTTGGAGTAGCTGGAGTAGGTGGAATAGGGTGGCGTCTGATGACCGTCATTGACGTAGGCTGCATGTTGCGGTGAGTAAACCACATGGTGTAGATGATGTGGTGGTGGCGCGGGTGAGCCTTCGTCTTTAAGACTGATACGCGATGAGACGACAAGCATCTCACTGTCGTGCTGAGCTGATGCAGCTGCAGCTGCCGCGGCGGCAAGTTCCTGGCTTTGTGCCAGATTTGAGCTCGAGTCGGGACTCACAGCGTTGCCATAGCGCTGCGATTTCTTGTACGAGTAAGCCATCTCGGTGGGCGAGCTGGGTGGTGGTGTGGCTGCATTGGCTTGTCTGCGAGCAGCTGCTGCTGCCAGATGCTGCCCAGTCAAAATAGTCTCGAGTATGCTTGAGGAAGGCGGTGTGAAACGCATATAGCCACCAGCAGGTGGCGGCAGTGGTGGCGATGTAGACTCGGCCTCGTAGTATGGTTTAAGTGGCATTATGGTGCGTACATCGCTGTGTGCATGGCCGCCAGTCGAGCTGCTCTCCATGACGATAACAGAGTTTGACGTCGTCGTCGTGGCTTGCTCTCGCTCGATGTCCATTTGTTCCAGCGCATCCATAGTGGAAGAAGTGGCACCGACTGCAGTCAGCAGTTCTTCATCGCAGCTGGTGGAAGAAAGAACGCCGCTGCCTACTACCATTGCCTCATGTGGAGGCGGTGTAAGTGGCGGCCGCAGCTCCACACAGGATTCAGTCTTGATGCATTTGTTGTTTTTGAACTCGTACTTGAGCGGCATCTTCACCTTGAACTTGCGATATTCGTTTTTGTCGCTGTCATTGGTGTTGGTATTGCTGCTTACAACAGGTGTGGCAGTGGCGGCGACCGCGACGGCAGCCTTTTGATGCGTTATAACGGTTTCTTTGGGTTCAATGGCCTTCTTCGAGCAGTCAAGCACATAGTTGTGCTCGCTCTCGCTATCACTAGAGTCCTCGGGTGGCGTCAGTCCGTCCTCATGATACTCGTTGCTATGATAGCCTTCATCAGAGCGCACCGAACGCACCGAGCCATCGTTGGGCGTCAGTTGATGCTCATAGTGCACGGCATCCTTGTGCGCAGACATAGGTGAGCAGGCATCTTTCTCTTTGCTGCCCAGCGAGGGCGAACGATCGCGTACAATGACTTGTATGCGCGACTCCGTGGGCTCCTGCTTAAGGTGCAGCACGCTCTGATGGGTGGGTTGATGATGCAGCGGATGTTGTTGTTGTTGCTGTTGCTGCTGATGTTGCTGCTGCTGCTGCTGCTGATGAAGATGATGGCGGTGTTGTGAAGTGGGTGCTTGCTGGCTGTGCTGATTGTGGTGAGCCAAGTGCTGCTGCTGCTGCTGGTGCTGTTGATGCAATAGGCTCGTGCTAGTGATCGGTGGCGAAGGACTCGGTGTAAGCGAACGGCGGGTATTGCTGGGTGGTGGTATATGCAGTCCCATGACATAGGTGATGTGGTTGTAGGCCACCTCGGGAGGAATTTCCGGCGCAGGCATGCAATATGGCGAACTTGTAGAAGTCTTTTTCTCCAGCAGCTCCTCTTCCTCCTCTTCATCGACGTCATCTTTGCAGGCACCAAAGATTGTGCGTTCCGGATCCACATCATAGCCCAGCCGCTTGGCAAAGTCCTTGCAGTACCAGACCATTAACTCCTCATTAGGCATAATGTCGCGAGTGGTGTAGAAATAGATGTTCTCTTGATGCTGGCAAGCTACCAGATTCATGACGGACAGACTATAGGCAGAGGCTACATAGCGCATCCAATTGGAATGCGCACGTTCGGAGCCATCCAAATAGTAGAAATCATCGTCCTTGAATATCTGCGACAGCAAAGAGTGCGCAAAAGAGCAAAAGAAAGAGAAAGAAAAAGTAGAAACAAAAGGTTTGTGGTTAGTATTGAGGGTTATATTGGACTAGCCGTAATTTGGACAACAATAGTTTAAGAGCTTTTTGAGAACTACAAGTACGAAAGTATTTGTTTTGTTACAGCAAATGAAATAAAGTTAAAAGATTTAAGAAAATAGAGAGTAATAATAATAATAATAATAAATAATATATAACAATAAGAATTTGGAAAATTAAATATGTTAAGTAAAATAAATCACACAGACACGCAGATAGAAAAAAAAATTAATAAGATCAACACAGAGAGCTTAAAACAGACAGAGATTGAAACACAGAGAGAGAGAGAGAGAGATAGAGAGACACACACTGACAGAGAGAAACAGTTTATAAAAGCATTAAATAGATACCTTAATATTCCCATAGGTTATATGGCGTGTTCCCTGCACCTGATTTATTGTTTTTTGTTTTTTTGCATAGTTTTTGGGTTGGTTTTTATTTTTATTGTTTTGAGTTTTTTATATACATGAAAATAAAATGGAGAATGGAGAGAGAGGTTTTGTTAGTTAATTTTGACTGGTGTTCAGTGATGATGAGGTTTAAGGCTGGATTTTGATATGAATCATACAACTTAATCGAATGAAATAATTATGAACGATTTCTGATTGAACGAATGAACAAAAGAAAGTTCAAACTCAGCATCAAAAGAAATGAAATAAAAGCTTTGAGTTATATTGATTAATTGATTAATTGATTGTTGCATTAAGTTATTATATGGCATGAGTTGTTATGGTTGTGAGTAATATTGTTTATGTTATGGTTAATATAGGTTGATGCTTACCCGCCAGAAATATCTTGCAGTATTTTTATCGTTGGGATAGTTTGGAGTTGGAACGCCCTCGAAAGGACCAAATCGAGTGCCGCGCGGTATAACGCCGGTGCTCCAAACTCCTTCAGTCTGTAAAGAGAAAAAATTAGAAAAATCAAATTAGTTCCAATTGAGTACAGAATGGCATTTGGAGTAAAATAAAAATGTAGACATGAAAATATAAATGTGTAGGTATAATATAATCGTTCTCTTGAAGTACTTTTTTGTGACTTAAAAAAACTTTATAGCGGAAGTAGGTACTTAACATTAAATGGCACGACAAATGGGAAGACAAGAAAAAGCACGGTTGAATAAATTTAAATATAAATGTATTCCGTATATTCGGAGCTTAAACTTCAGCCATTCCATATTTAATCCCGTCTCTTTGAAAGCTATGGAAGCTTTGAAAAATAAAATCTATTTTGTGTTTGAGTTTCCTATATTTTCGTCCAAAACATATCCTTTTCCCGAAACTTTCAAAGTTATGAGCAACAAAATAACAAAAACAACGCTAATTCGGCCTGCAAATGCATTTTTCATATGCATTTGCCAACCTGACTTCCAAAAACTATTTTATTTTCGTTGTTTTGAAAGTGATGAGCAAACAAAAAACAATATTTTTATCTCAAAATTAATTTTTAACATCCACTTCCCATCTTGTCGCCCAAAACCTATTTCACTACTTTTCTTTTGAAAGTGAACAGCTGAAAAGGCACTTTTTGGACTAAAATAAAATTCTTTCCCTTCTTTTCGTTCAAAACATTCTGCTTTAAAGTGATGAGCATAAAAACCCACTATTTTTACCTCAAAATGAAATCTTGATTTCCATTTTCCATCTTGTCTTTTAAGACCTATTTTATTCATGTTTTTTTAAAAGTGATAAGAAAAAATAAAAAAAAGATTAGCCTCAGAATGAATTTCTCTTCTTGTTGTCCACAAACTATCTGTGCTTTCAAAAAAACAAAAGATACCCGTCCTTCAGCTTACATAAAAAAATACTCTTTTAATATATTTTTAATATCATTCTCTAAAAATAAAAACGTACTCCAAATAGTACTTAATGTTACATCTCTGGGTGAGTAACATAATGAAGAGAGAGAGAGAGAGAATAGAGAGTGGACCTGTGAATGTTATTAGGATTATTGAGTGCTTTTAAGTGATACTCATTTGTTTGAGTTGTTGTAGATACACTAGGAAGAAAAAGTTTGCATACGGAAAAAAAAATACTATTTTACTTGATACATAAGTTTTTCATTTTCATGTGTAACCAATTTTTTATTAGCACGGGTTAGTATAAATGTTTAGTAATATTCAAGTACTAATTTGGAAAGCTCATATCTAATTACCCCTCTTTTATTGATAATTATCTTTCAAAACTTACTTCTGGAGTGCAGAAAAAAAAATGTTTGATACAATACTGAGAAAGAGGATTCCAAAAACTGTGCATAAAATATGTTTGCCAAATTAGGTTTGTAAATATCTATTTTAATTTTAACTATAACTATATGCTTTTATCTCAACATTTTTAAAAGATTTTTATAAAATTTAAATGATGAGTTCAAATTATCAAATTATGGAGAAATGGAATAACGTACAGCAAAATTTGTAAGAACACATTCTTCAATTCAAAGAGTAGAAAAATTGTTCTCATCGACTGGTAGAATTAAACCAAGGCCGCATTCTGAACATCTTTCTAACCTGACGATCACAAAAAACGTCATTTTATTCAATGCGTGCGCCAAAACCCAAACATAACGTAGTCGTTATGTAATCAAGTAGCCCTTTATATTTGCTTTCAATAGGAGAAAAAGTATCGCTTTCACAAATGAATACATAAATAAACCGCCGGAGTTATGGTAGAGGTATTTTTTTCTGACAAGAGCAGATTCTGAATTTTTTCAAGTAAATGAATTAAGTTGGTATATAGAAAACCAAGTTCTGTTCTTAACAAAGAAAACTTTAAGGCAACCGTTAAATATGTTGGTGGTGGAATAATGGTTTTTGAGGTGCATGGCTGAAAATTGTGTAAGCCAAGTGAATTTCATAGAAAGCCTTATCCATAAAAGAGTGTATTTGAACATTCTGAAGTCAAAATGACAGCAGATTACAGAAATTATTGAGCAGATTATTGAGTTTGGGGTATGGATTCTACTTCCAACCAGACAATGACACAAAGCAATTTTCAAAAGAAGTATTCAAGCTGTGGTAGCTTAATAATGTGCCAAAAGAGTAAAAATCGCCACTCCAATCCCCAGATCTCAATTCCATTGACCATCCGTGGGACTTATACGGTCATAACATTCACCAGCTCCATATTACTTCCAAAAATATATTAAAATATTGATATTCTACACCAGGAGTGGAATATTATTACCAAAGCAGAAACCAAACGAGCTTTTCAAATCTATGTCAAACCAATTTGTGGAGGTTCTTAAGCGTAAAGGATACCCAAAACGCTTTTAATCATTGAAAAAAATGAGCTAATATAAATTATAACACATTTTTTATTTTGTATGCAGACTTTTTCTGATCAATGTGTAACTAAGAATTTTCTTTGTGTTTTGTTTAACTGTTGTTTTCTATTTATTGTTCTCATAATTCTCATTATTCTCTCCTTATTCTCCTTTTGATGCCTTTTTTGATAAAATTCGATTAGGTTATTCTTTGTACACACACTTTTTCTAACTAGTGTACATAGCAGAGCTCAATGACATCCCAGTAGGAAAAATCATCATTACTGAACTAGTTATGAAGTGAGGTAGTTCCCTGAATGAAAAAAGCAACTTTTTTTAAAATGGACTTGTCGAAGGTGATAATATGTGGTGCTTACATACAGTATTACTTATAGTTCAAGGCATACGAATTACATTCAGTATTAACAATAAGTCAAGTATTTCCAAGTACAAGCTACCACCTGTCTTACATATAAGTCAGGAGTCAATTTCCTAATACCTGTATTACCCATAAGTAAGAGGTCAATTACTTGCCACCAGTTTTATCTATAATTCAGAGTGTAACTTATTACCTACCGTTATACCCATAAGTCTAAGGGTAACGTATTACTTCCAGCATTACTTATCAGTTCTTGTTATTCGTTTTTTATTGCTGTTATGCTTTTGTAACAAAACGAAATGTATTGTTGTTGTGGAAGTTTTAGGTGTTACGGGTTATTTCTAGGTTATTTATTTTTAAATCAATCGAATAAAAAATTTAAAAACAAAACTAATCTTGGCAGCAATCTTGGGTTCGAATACCATCTTAAACAGAGAGTTTTTTTCACTAGAAATTAATTTTTCTGATCGGCCGTCTTCTTTCTACACACAATGGTAATCCTCAGAGAGTAAACAATCCCATGTAAAGATTCTTGAGAACATGAACTTTAACCGTTCGGAGCCGGCATAAAGCATGTTTAGGTCCATTTGTCAGTCAATTGTGTAAAAATATTTGATAACACACACAACACAATTAATCATAAGAAGCTGGGTTAAATTCCTTTCGAAGGCTGAAATGGTCACTTTGTTTGGCTTTTTTTTTTCCTTTTATTTTCATACCGTAAGCTAGATTCACGATTATAAGAGACAGTTTCTTAGACATTATTGATATAAAGATAGTTTAAGCAAAGCCTTAATGACTTGTGCTTATAGGGTAACTAGTTACTGAGCTTACTATGGCAATAATGAGTTCTCTTCTCTCCATTGGGATATTTAAACACGCATATTAACTCTCGATTATACTTTTTTCTTGCTTAAAAAGTCAATTTTTGCCTTTAAATGCTAGCAATAAACTCAAGTCCTTATAAATAGAACAGTTAATATTGCATTATTTAATTTTTTTCATAAACAATTTTGAAGAAACTGGATATTGTGCTGTTTTGTGCTCAAGTTGTGCTATATTATGCCATAGAGAGATTCAAAATTTCCTTGTATTTGCAATTGTTAAGAGCATGTGAAAATTTTTGCAATGGACTAACAATTTCTCAACCTATTTCAGGCACATTTAAGCACTACTTGAGCACATGACAATTTTTGGAATAATTAATACAAAGAATTCTTATGTATTTAATTATATAGTTATTATCAAAAAGAGTAATCACGTGTGTTTGTTACCACTAATGTAGAGAATGGCTGTCGCTGTTCGAATAATTATTTTTCAAGTGGATATATACAGCACAAAGTTGAGACATAGGCATCAAAATTATTGCCAGACCCTCTTAAATTTATTAATTAAGTTAAGGCAACTAAAAATGGGCATTTTCAACATTATTAAAATTTACTAATGAGCCGATCGATTAAGTTGAAATCTTGTTAAGGATAATAACATTTGAACATATATTATTAAAGTTAATACGTAGGTTAATAAGAATGATGTTGCCACACCCTCTTTTACCGCCCACAAATTAATAAAGAAGTCACATATTTAACGCTTTTGGTATATTACACTAAAATTAGGTAATTTAGTCTTCATACCAACTCTCAGAAACTGTACTAAAAAGGGCATGGTAACATTATAGCTACTCCCAATTAGTCAGAAATCATTAAAATTGTTTACCATGCCTATTAAAAAAAGAAAATATCTTCGAAGCTTACTAACTTTGACTGATATCGTTTTATTATTTCTACTGAATTCTAATTCATGTTATGTTGGGGCACATATCTTCGAATCTATAGAAATTTTTGGCAGAACAAAGTTTTGAATATATCTTCAAAATCTCAAATATTCAAAATCTTAACCTTCGATTCCGAGTGTTTTTCTAAAGCGCACGCTGTGGCTTTTGGACTTACCTTAACATTTGGCGTTGACAGAACCATTGAAGGTTTAAGCGTCAAACTGCGGGGCAGCGTCTTGTCCGCCCTATTTGGTACGCCCCGCTCGCACTGTACATCGGGAACAATATAAACGGCCAGCCGTTCAAAGTCTTCCTCACGCATGCGTGTCACATCGTAGTCCTGCGTGCCATCCGGCGAGGGGCTGCGTGCGGCGGCGCATATTGACTGCTGCTGCTGCTGCTGTTGCGTTGGTGGTGGCGGTGAGGGACTCATTGATGTGGCGGTATTTGTTGTTTGTGTGTTGTTTTGTGCGGATGCGGATGTTGTATTTGCTATTATTGTTGCTGCTATGGCGGAGGCTGTTAGCAGTGTTGATGTGTTTATGTTGATGTTGTTGTTGTTATTGATGTTGTTGTTGATGTTGCTATTGATGCTGGCGGTTTGTTGCTGTTGTTGGTGATTGATTGATACATTCATGTTGCTTGATTGTTTCTTGTTACAGTTGGTTTTCAAATCAAATACAGTAATTTATTGGTAAGGTAAGAATAAAGGTTATGTTTAATTTTTGGTTGTTTTTTCTTGGTGGCCTAACAAATTTGCTTCTGTAGTTTTTTATATGCGTTGTAGGTTGAAGGGTTGAGTTGAATAAAGAATGGCTCGATGGCTTGAAGTTGTAAGCGCTGTTCTGCAAGTAGAAAGAAAAGATAATAATATTAGATTTTTGTATAGAAAATATTTAATGCATAGTTTGTGTAAAAATATGTTTATTAAATGAAAATTTTGTATATAAATAAGTCTGATTTACGCTTAAAGGTCGAATGAAATAGCTAAAAGTGCCAACCCCTAAAATAGAGTTGCTGCTGCTTGACTTGAGTGTGGACCAAATAAATGCTAGAAGTCAAAGAGCCAAAAAGCATTAAGTCAAGGTCAAATTTGCTGCTTTAACCCTCACTTTGGCACTATTTACATATGTAAATATCCCAATTTTAAATTTGCCATAACTCCTTTCTTTTTTATTCGATTTGAATATGGCTTGGACTCTGTGGCTATTTTTTTGTTTTCTTTCTGAAAATTCAAAAGTTGTTTTTAATTTTAGAATTTTTTGATACTTTTTGAAAATTTTTCATTTCTATAACGTAGTTTGGTACATATTTACATATGTAAATATTTTGTATTTTAAAGGCTTTTCTGGTGTTTTAACGCATTTTTTGTATTATTTATAGAAAAAAATTATAAGGAAAAACTCTTCACATATTTTCTATATACACATATTTCGTATTTGATAGCTTTTATTGGGAAAATATTAATGAACAAAAATTTTTGGTTCGCTGGCACAACAATATGTCATGTTCTGATATTGTTGCTGGAAGTACTAATTTAATGAAAACAGTATATTTTCTGTTGAAATGGGTTTTTGTTTATTCATTGGAACTATAAATTTTTTTTAATTTGATCTACATACTTACATTTTGATTATTGGTAAAGGGCTGGACCGTCAAGTGTGCATAATATGTAAAACGCTATATCGTAAGAAGTAATGCATGGATTTGATTGGTTATTAATTTTTTGAATAGGTTACAGAAAAACCTTTCTTTTGATACCCATAAAGCTAGATATTGTTGGAAAAAAAAACACGACTTTTCCAGGCCCATTTTCCCAACTTGCGAACCCTATAGCTTCTAAACCACTTGACAACGGTGTGAAATTTTTCCGGAATTGAACTTAGAAGGTATTAATACATATATTCCACCTAAAAAATCATGCAAATTCAGAGGTTCTGTTTATCTTTAATGATGACAAAAAAAAATATTTACAAATGTAAATATGTGCCAGATTACGTAGTAAAAGATTGGTGCCAAAGTGAGGGTTAAAGTTTGTTTTTTTTTTTTTTTTTTTTTTTTGTTTTTTATACAAGCCACTGTTAGTTTTAATTTCACATAAGAGGGTGTTGTTTTGAGATATTGCATGTGTAAGTGTAGGTATGTGTGTGTTGTTGTGTGCGCAACAACAATAACTGAAAAACGTTCACTTTCTGCTTGAGACTCGGCTGTCTGCTAATTAAACCAAGACAATGTCCGAGAAATCGGCGCGATTTGAATGTCTCGAGGTCTATTAATAAATGCAATAAATAAGCTACGCTGTGAGCTTTCAGTGCAAGTGTTTGCGTGCATGTGTGAGAGAGAGAGAGAGAGAGAGAGAGAGAGAGATAGAGAGAGAGAATATCAATAATAAATTATATGGAAAAAGTGCATTTTATTAATAGAAAAAGCAGCAACAGCAAGACGCCGCATGCACCCTGCTCTCATACTCTGCTGACGTTTTTAAATTTCACGCCTCCTACCCCTGCCATTCGCTCTCACACTCTCTGACACCGTTTAACCGGCTGTCATTCCAGACACCAATACAACTGAACTTTTTGAATTTCGCAAAATTTCAATGGCGACGCCATCTTTAACGCAATCGTTGACATTCGTTAAGAACGTTCGTTGCTGCGCTTTGCGCTTCGTTGCAGTTCGTTGTGTCTCGTCTGTTGTCGCTTGTGAGTCGTTGCTCGTGTAGTTCAAGATTGCGGCCTCAATGGAGGTTACGTTCATGGATGCGAGCAGTGCCTGTGGCGGTGTGTGTTGGCTGATGGTGGGGTTGGTGTTGTTGGGCTGCCGCGGTTAGGCGCTGTCGTAGTTTTGCGTATGAAATACGAAGCAAACGATCGGGTGAAGGTGAAGCGACTGAAATAGCTTGCGTCAGCAATGCATGCGTTGCAACGACGGCAATGAAAGTGAATGAAACGGTTAGACAAGCAGACGGACAGACAGGCAGACGAACGAGCGTTTAAAAGTACGCTTGTACGAATGTGCTGAAAGCTTTCTAGAGCAAAACTACCCGGTGATAAGTTTCTTTTATTGCTTTTTTCTTTTATTTATTTAAAATTCAATTTTTTTTTTTAAGATAATATCACTTATTTACTTGGCTTACCAGTCATTAGTTTTGTACATTATTATTGTTGTTGTTATTTTTGGCTTTAAGCTTAAAAAGTTATAATTTAAAAAAACCAATTTAAACACTTAATTCATAGCGTTTTTCGCAGGAACTTTGTCGTCGTTTAACTACTTTCGATAATAAAAATTGCTATTTTATTAATATTTGCAGGTTTTTTGAGGTTTTTTTCATAAAATTTACTTAAAACATATTAAAAAGTTTATTTATTTGAACTATTGTTATTTTTTTAAATTTTGTGTTTTATATGTTTGTCGTTATGTAGTTTGCAAAAAAATTCTTTTCCAACGAAAAGCCTGGCATATCACACTCAAAAAAGCTCTATTTGTTGTTTCGTTGTATTTGTTGCTGTTAGCTTTCTTGTTTTTCTTCTTTTTGCGCTGTGTTTTTGGAAAATATTTTCAACACTTTTTCTAATTTTGGCAACTGTTAGCAGCAATTCATATGCTGGCTTTTTGCACGATTTTTGGTCCAAATGCGTTTGCTTTGCTGTCATCGGCTTTTCTTTGAGCTTTTTTCTTTTTTTTTTTTTATCTATTTTGATCAACACTTATGTTGCTATTCTAATGATTTTATTGCTTATACCGTGCGCTGGCACCCTTTTTTGCTGCATTCTAAAATGCACTGAGCCCCACTACTGACTGCTTCAAGTACAAAAAATCTTCCAACAACCGCTCAAGTTTAAAAGTTTTCCCACCATTGCATGTCAGTGTGTGTGTGATGCGGAAATGTTTAACGCTGTATGTGTGAGCAAAGTTCTAAGAGCAGAACAGTTGTTGTTTTTGCTATTTTGCATTTGACCAAATTTTCACAGCTACTACTGACCCAAATATTGAGCTTGTGTGTGCGCGTGTAGCAAAACTAAAGCGTTTTGCCTAGTGTTGGCTGTGTATGTGTGTGTATGTGCCAGAGTGCAAGCTTGAGTGGCTGTTTGTGTATGTGTGGTAGTCATTGCATGGTTTTCTTGCTGAGAGGGTGAGTTTTCGACTTGCATTTGCTTGTTTACTTTTATTTTGTGGGTAAAAAAGCTCTTTTTTCGAATTGAAAGCTTTTATTTGCTTAATGTTGGCAATGCGTTTTGGCTTCGCGTTGCATATGTTGAATATTTGCGCTAGCAGACAATGAGGAAATTGTTGTCTGAGGGTCGGAAAATCGTGGTGAATAATTTTTGAATGCTTGAGTGGAAGAAAAGCTTTCAGGATTACTGTAACGGCTAGCGGTTATGTTTTCAAATATTTGCTCAGCATGTTAATAAGAATTTTGTTTGAAAAGTTGATGTTTTGTCAACTTAACAAATGTTTATAAAAACTTATGAAAATATATCAAAAAATTAAACAAAATTTTGCATGTTCTACAAGGAAGCTAAAGAAAATGATTTTGATATAACAATTTTGTCATATTGTCATAAAAAGTAAACAGAATTGTTTATGTCCTACAAGGAAGCTAGAGAAAATGATTTTGTATTTTGCTTGCAATTTTAATTCTTAGTTTGTAGATTTGAATTATTCAGTTTTTTTTTTAAGAATTCAGCGAAATCCATTCATTCAAATTAATTCAGCGAGATCAATTTAAAGAAGTCAGTTGAACATATCAACAATACAGAATTCGACAAAAGTTCCCCACAGAGGTTCAGAAAGATTCAAAAGAAAATGCCTTGTCGAAAATTCGTTCATGAATTCGTTTAAATTTTGACTACTGGGTAAGTATAACATCGTATTAAGAAGTTCTAAGAGAGCGACATGGAGAGATTACAGTGGTAGGATTTAGAGCCACCCTGTAGGAACAAGTGCACAAATAAGTGTACTATCAAAAGACCACTAAAACGTATATGAATTCTACTTAAATTTGACGGAAGCTTTACAAAAACTCCGAATAACTCACTTCCCGGGATGTGTGTTTGCTAGAGACTGTTCACCAATCACAGAGATTAATCACTCAGTAACTGGTGGCAACAGACATATTTCTGATGAACTCTTTATTTCCGAAAGAAAACGATGAGCTGTATCTAAGTTTACTTTATGCAAATCACCAGAACCCCATTGAATCTACCCGTACCTAATCGACAAGATATCCACTTCTTGGTCCTTCCACTTATTAGAATGTTCAAGGCCAGCCTCGCTCTCAATTACATTCCAAGCGAATGGGCAAAGGTTAGAGTTGTGTTTATTCCAAGGCTGGTTACAAACCCTGAATAATTATCTTAATCGTATACACCAAACAGCCTGAGTTATTTTATCCTTAAAACAATGGAAAAGCTTCAGGAACTTACAATAAGAGAGACTAAGATGAAAAGTATGCCTTTAAGTAGGTTTCAATTTGCTTATCAGACAGGAAAATCTACAGTAACTGCAATTCAGTGCCATTCAAAATTCATTGATATTCTAATTCCCTTGATGACAATAACCTCATAACCCAAGAGGTGTTGTTAAAAAAAGAACACTACTCTTGCATTACAAAATGCATTCTTATTATGTTAAAAATAGAATCATCAGCGCAGTGGAATATCTAACGTCAACGCTTTGCCAGAATACTAGAAGATGCCCTCAAAAAAAGCCTATATTACCTCTATTGTGGTCATTGGGCGTTGATGAACTACTCGAAAAGATGAACATACAGGGCTTTGCTAATAGAATAGGGACGAGTACCAAAGCTGCACTTTTTCAGCTACACTGGCAACTCTTTTTTTAGTATCCTTTGCCAACAAACTCACAGGTAAGGCGGCTTTATTTATTATCCCTCTCCGGCATTCAAGAGAGGAATTAGCTGTTTTTAGCCAATAACCCAATAGGAAAAAAGCTCTAACATAATAGCGACATTGAGTGCTGGTAATAATCATGTTTTTTATTTTGAGTCTAATTGTTGTAACCCAATGTAAAAATGCTTTTTTTTCATTTATTATCCGAAACGAAATTTTGACCCATCTTTACACAAGAGGAAATGCGAATGATTTGGTTATCGCAAGTCTGGGCTGTTTATGATCAAGAATATAGATCAGAATTCAAAGTACCTTACGTATTACAAATAGTTGGTGTCAGGCTTAATTAAAAATTCTAAAAAACCATATAAGTACCGTTTTCTAAAAATAGGCTCTGACAACTTACTAAAATAACCACGCTAGACGAAAGGCTGATTGATTTTTCATATGACCTCAAATACTAAGGATAGACAATTGACAAAACTTTTCTTTAGACCACTCACTTGGCAAACTCTGTAGGAAAAACTACACGAGTTTTATTTGTCTGCCAACGTCTTCATGGTAAAACTTGGGGTTTTAAACCAAAAGTAATACATTAAGTGATATATTATATATTATATAACTAGAGTTAAACCTATGGTTAAACAATGCAGCACTCTCCAATATACAACTAATACACTTCTTAAACTGAAAAGAATGGCATGTTTAGGAATCACGAGGCGATTGAAAATGTGTTCGACTGAAGTCTCTGGTGTTACCAAAGCTAAATTTTCTGAAATTCTAAAAGATAGGCATACCTGACAGGACAATATGGAGAAATTATAGGCTTATACCGAAATCAGGCTCATAGTTATGGCATGCTGATCGGTCCAAACTAGAAATTGGAGAAACAGGAGTAGGTGCATAAAGTTCGAGGTTTCAAATCACCCTCCAATGATCTTTACATCAACGTTATTACAAGCGAAAATTTTTGAAAATACAATTAGAGAAACGAAAGTTTTAAAATTAATCCTTTGGTCCTTTTTTCCTTTCACTAGGTCGCTATTTTAATTTTTTTAAGTTACCATCGCAAATTACGTTTCTGCTATACAAAAAAAAAAAAAAAAAAAACACAAATTGGCCATTTCAGCCCTTGAAAGGACTTTGACCGAGCTTCTTAGGATCGATTGTGTTGTGTGTGTTATTAAATTTTTGCACACAATTGACCGAGAACTGGACCTACATGTTTTATGCCGACTCCGAACGGCTAAAGTTCATGTTCTCAAGAAGCTTTACATGGCATTTTTTACTCTCTGAGGTTTGCCATTGTCTGCAGAGAGGTGGTGACCGATCAGAAAAATTTTTTATTGAAAAAACTTTTCGCCACGGCTGGGAGTTTCTGCTATATGCTTGGTCAATAAAAGATTTGACATTCACTAATATATGTACTAAAATTTTGATAGCTTTGTAAGACAGAAAGCGTCGGTACTGTCCAATAGCTTATTTTTAAGGGTGAAAGTTATATAAAATACTAAAACAAAAGTTATTAAACTAAAATAAAAAAAAACAATTTCAACAAAATTTGCAACACTGAGAGCATAAAAATGTATTATTTGACGCTTACTATTGTTCTCAAACTCTTGATTTTAGTTAAAATTTTTACAGTATGAGACAAAACTTCAATCATAAATATTTTTTCTTTACTTTTTATAAGAAGCTTTTATGTTTTCTCAAATATTTCTGTATCCTTCTGTATATTATGTAAGGATAGTCAAAATATAAATGAGTCGGAGTACTACTGAAGAGTAGGAGTAGCGTCACACTATCATGGTCTAGTTTGCTCAGTTTGTTATGCAAGGAACATTGTTGTTGTAGCAACCTGTTTGGCTGCAATAAACTATTTGGCATCAAGTTCTAAAAATAATTCTAAAAAAATATGTGTTTTAAGAATTATAAACTAAGTATATGAAAAAAAATTTGTGTTTGTAATATTTTCTGTTAAAGACAGAAGCTAAGAGGTATGCAAAATAAAAAGTGTTTTAAAAATTATGAATAAAGGAGTTATGAAGTTATAGTTGTAAACTTTATATATTATTTTCATAAATATTTTATTAATAATCCGAAACTCCGAAAATACTCATAATTCTGCTGTGTCAAGGAAATATATTTCGGACTCTTATAAGAATCTTATTTTGGACTCAGATCTGTGGGTTTTTAATAGTCCTTTTTATGTGTATTCAAAGAGTTTTTATTTGTGAATCTTAAACGAATTATTTATATGAGTTATAAAAGAGTTTCAGTTATGAGACTTTAGAGAAGCCTTAAGCAGAGTCTTAAAAAAATATTCAATATGAGTCAAATTATGATTTAAAATCGTATTTCTTATGAAACCAAAAATAGTAATAGAAGAGTCATTATTATTATTAATCATAATTTGAGGTCCACAACCTACAGAACTGCATTATCTATACATAAATAAGCGTTTGAATGTATACCGATTCTGATAATTTTTTAAATTAATCTTTTTCGAAGAAGAATTGCACCGACTAATTTTAAAAAAATATTTTCTATGCCAAATTTGTATGAAAAAAAATTGGTTTTTTGCAATAATTTCGTATCGAATCAACATAGAATATTTTTGAAAAGGTCGAATTTCGGCCACTGGTGAACTCTAGTACTTGCAAAAGAGTATTTTCAGAATGGATTTTGATGGTAGAACCTCATTTATATAAGTCTTTAAATAGTCATTTAAAAGTTATAATGTTTGTTGGATAATATTTTCATATAGTGTTAGTCTATGTGTACGTCCTGATATTGAAATTTCTACTTGAACTCTTTAGAACAAAATTTTATTTATGGCATATTTTGCTTGTTTCTTGAGACTAATTTTCCACTAATTATTTCTTATATTAGTTTTATTATGTTTTAATTTCTACTGGGTATGTATTAAAGAGAGAAAGCGAGAGAGAGATAGTTGAGAGAGTAGTAGAGAACATGCAAAAAACAACTTGAGTTACTCCATTATTTCTGGAGTAACTCATTATTTAAAGTTATTTGAAAAACCGAATTACTCAAAAACGAAATCAAGTACTAAAGTAGTTATAGGTATTCATGATTTGATGTACTAATTAATGATGTGAATAAATGATTTATTTGAAATGCATATATATCATTTATATATGTCAGCTTTTAAATGTCCTTCTTATGTTATAATTTTTGTTTTCCATGTTAATAAAAGAGATTATTTTCGTGAAACGAAATTTATGAATGAATAAATGTCAACTTTTCTTGCACAATAAATGTAAAGCTGCTGAAATTGTTACTGTCACATTAACAGTTATATTAAAATATATGTTTTATTATATATTTAAAGTATTTTTATGCCTATATCGCATACAAACAATACAAAATCTCACATCCAACATTGTGAATACCTCTTATGAAACAGCAAAAAGTTTTTGAAATAAAGTAAATTTTGCATTTTTTAATAAAATAGTTATTCACTATGATTTTGACAATTTTTTTTTTTAAATCTTGGACTTTATTTTATTAAAATTTTGTATAATTTTATTAAAACGATTTTTCATAGCAACCTCAAAACTAAGAAAGTTTTTATAAATCAAAATGCACTACCTTTAAAGAATGCGCGCCTGTTTTGTAGACACTCCTTTCAACTCCTTTCTTTGTATGGCTCCTTGCTCGCTTGTTTTAATCCTTCTGCTACTGCAACCACACGCGCCGCTACACTAAGCGAAATTAACACGTTAACGCAGCTTGAACAGAAAACTAAGTCAAAAAACACCACAACATCAAAAGCAATGCGGAAAAATACAAGTTATAAATTTTTTGAGAATTTTATGAGCCTTTGTTTTTAATATGTTATTTATTTTAGTTTTTTTTTTTTAATAAAACAAATAGTTGTTATATTCGTGATAATTGTACTTAACCTTCATGCGGCGATAAGAAGTTGCAATAGTTTAGTTAATGATGTTGTTGTTTTTGTTGTCACAGAAAAACACTTGTTCAAGCGTTAGTCAGTCACGCGTTGTAATTATGAAGATTTCCTGATTTTTGAATTTTGAGAAAAAAAAAGAAAAACACTAAAGCACTAACCGAACAACTTAGACTCTAAGAAAGCGTAAAGAAGCAAGCAAGTAAAAGCATTTGCAAACGCTGACGAATTGATTCTGATCATTCGTTTTTGCCATGCGAATGATGTGCAATTCTTTGTTTTGCTGAGGGTGTGCAAAGCTATTGAGAAAGCAAAGAATGCGAGTTGAAAAGCTATATTTTGCGTAACAGGACTTTCGATCTTAATTTCAGTGACAAGCTATTAAACACATATTTTAAGATTTATTAGCTGCACAACAAACATAACCCCCCCCCCCCCCCCTACCCACACTTATTTTTGTCTGACACTTTTGCACATAAAACTAAATAAATTTTTCAAAATTTGTTTTATTCAAAATAAATAACAAATTGCTTAAAATCTTTAAATTATTAACTTTATGTATATTTTAGGTGAAATTTCTTTGCCTTTCCCTTGTTTGCTAAGCTTTTTCTATTTATATAAAACTCTGCTAAAAGACACATTGTTGCCAAGCACTTATCATCATCAAGCAGCATGTTGCCGCAATTGAGCATTTAAATAATAGCGTTAATAAACGATTGCAATCGAGAACAAGGAAGTAAAATTGCATGAAAATGAACAAGCAAAACGAAAACAAAAACAACAAAAAAAAAAAACCTAAAAAAATTGATAGCACTTCTTCATGTCTAGCTGGCTGTGTGTAACTGACTAACTGTCTGCGTGTGTGTGTGTGTAAATATGTGCGTGTGCGTGTGTGCGCACGCTATTTTAGTGCCGGTGCAATCGTCGACGTTTTGCAACTAATCGCAACTAGATTGTATTTGAAGGACATTCGTCGACGTTTTCTTGCATGCATTTCATTTGAATTGCGCAAAATACGAGCAAAAAGCAACGAGAGACGCTAAAGCAGAAGCAACTGCTGAAACTGTTATTAATTAAAGTGATATAAAAGAAAACAAAATCAAATAAATGAAAAAAAAAAAAAATAAAAACTACATACTTTGACATTCAACTTGAACTGTCTTGCTATGCAATGCAGCGACAAGCAATGAGCTCGCTTATGCGTTGCATTTAATGAAGACGCCGATGCGGGGTGTGTGATGTTGGGCGCAAGAAAGGGCGGTAGCTAGATTGCTGCAACAGCGCTGAGGGGCTGTCAACGCAACCAGGAACTATGATTTGAAGATAGTATTGTTTGAAGATAGCGTATTTTTTGCAGATAGCGTGACAAAAAATTATTTAAATAAATAATTTGAGAGATGTTTTTTTTTTTATTATGACACAGTTTCTCATTTTACTTTTTATTTTATAATTCTAAATTTTTAAATTAAAAAATTAAATTCTTATGAAATTAAGAAATTCTATTTGAAATTCAAGAAAGATCGATTAAAATTCAGAAAATATTAATATACATTCAGAAATATCCTTTTTGCAATTCTGGAAAAAATCAATTTATACTAAGAAATTCCATTTTAAATGAACAAAAAAAAAAAAAAAAAAATGAGAACCGAAATTTCCTTTTTAAAGTACAAACAAATAAAATGAATTTAGAAATTCCATTTGAAATTGAAAAAAATTCGATTGAAATTAAGATATTATAAATTGAGTTTCAGAAAAACAAAAATTGAAATTCAGAAAAAATCAAATCAAATAAAGATATTATATTTGAAATTAAAAACAAATTAATTGGAATTCAGTAAATATTAAATGAAATGCAAAAATTTCATTTGAAATTTATAAAATAATCAACTGAAATTTAGAAAAGATCTAGTGAAATTCAGAAAACATTCATTAAAATATAGAAAATATCAATTCAAATTAAAAAAAAATACAATTTGAAATCAAAAATATTAACAAAAATTCAAAATATATTTTTGAAATTCAGAAAAAAAAAATTCTTGAATTCAGAATATATGAAATGAAATTCTGAAATTCCATTTGGAATTCAGAAAAAATCAAATAAAATTCATATATTTCATTTGAAATTCAGAAAAAATCAAATGAAATGCAACAATTCCATTTGAAATTCGTAAAAATAATAAATTGAAATTTAGAAAAGATCAGTTGAAATACAGAAAAAAGCAATTAAATTCAAAAAAGATGAAATAAAATTCAATGCATGTGAATACCATGAAATTCTGAAATTCTATTTGAAATTCAGTAAAAATTAAGATAATCCATTTGAAGTTCAGAAATTCCATTGGAAATTCAGAAAAATTAAATGAAATGCAGAAATTTCATTTGAAATTTAGAAAAATAATCAACTGAAATTTAGAAAAGATCAATTGAAATTGAAATTCAGAAAAGATCAAATAAAATAAATTATTATATTTGAAATTAAAAACAAATTAATTTGAATTCAGTAAATATTAAATGAAATGCAGAAATTTGATTTGAAATTTATAAAAATAATCAATTGAAATTTAGAAAACATCAATTGAAATTCAGAAAACATTCATTGAAATACAGAAAACATCAATTCAAATTAAAAAAAAAAAAATACCATTTGAAATTCAGAATTATAAACAAAACTTAAAAATTTCTTTTTGAAATTCAGAAAAAATCAATAGAAATTCAGAAAAGATTTTTGAAGAGATCAAGTCAAATTCAGATAAAATTATCTTAGATTCAGAAAATATGAAATGAAATTCAGAAATTGCATTTGAAATTCTGAAAAAATCAAATAAAATTCTTATATTCCATTTGAAATTCAGAAAAAAACAATTGGAATTCAGAAAATATCAAATGAAATGCAGCAGTTCCATTTGAAATTCATAAAAAATAATCAATTGAAATTTAGAAAAAATCAATTGAAATACAGAAAAAATCAATTGAAATACAGAAAAAAAAAAAATGAAATTCAATGTAAATATCATCAAATTCAGAAATTCTATAAAAAATTCAGAAAAAATTTAGACATCCCATTTGAAGTTCAGAAATTCTATTTGAAATTTGAATTGAAATTTAGAAAATAACAATCGAAATTCAGAAAAAATCAATTGAAATTCAGAAAAGATCAAGTGAAATTCAAAGCCATGAGAAAATAGGTGTTTAAGAAAAAATCTCTTCGAAAATGAGGAAATATCGATTGTTTTGGTGTCTCAAAAGAGTTTCTTAAGACCAAAAATTTCAAAAGTTTTTTAATCAGTATTTTTGTACCATCAAAATATTTACTTTTTTGCTTATTTTGGTTATGCATTCTGTAGAAAAAAAAATTATATACAAAAAACTTGATTTTGTTTGGCCACAAACAAGGTTCGGGAAAACCAAAACAGCTCTAGGGGAAATTCTCCGATTCAAAAAAAAAATATACAGAAAAAGAATTCAAGAGTTTTTCTTACTTTTTAGTTGGTGTCTGGTGAAATCGAAATATCAAGCCATCAAGTTGGCTTCAACCATTTTATATGAACTAACTTTTCTTCGAACTTTTGTTGTTTTGTAGACAAAACCAGCTTTCAAATGCTCTTTAACGTTACAGTTTTTGTAAGTAATTTTCAAGTAAAGTCTGAATTTTTTAAAGAATTGCTGAAATTTGGAATGAAAAAACCACTTTAACGTTATATACTCTTTAACGTTACATTTTTTTTGGAAATAAGTTTCAAGGAGAGTCTGCATTTTAAAAATGTTACCGAAATTAGTAATAAAAAACCTAAATTAAAGAACTACATCGAAGAAGAGGGATCAAATAAACGATAAAAATTGAAATAATGAAAACAAAATTTTGTCTTAACCTTCTAGGAGCAAACATTTATGGTCTTTAACGTTACAGGTTTATACATTTTTGTACCAATTTGCATTTTTTCGTATGCAAAATAGACAAAAGGAACGTTGTAGTCAAAATGTATATAATTTCCGATAAACTAGCAGATGAACGAGTAGATAAACTAACGGAATATAGTCGATATAGAGCGATTTAAAAAAAAAAAACAAAATTTTTCGCCCGTTACTCCTACAGACAAAAAATTGACTATGCATGATAATGCAGAAAATAAATAAGAAATTCTAATAAATTTATATGAATTGCATAAAGCTGACTAGGATTCGAATAAAGGATTCGTCATAGTCATCGAAGTAGTTGTAACTCATAGTTTCATACCAAGCTGCAATTTGGATTGAAAGAAGTGTAGATTTTATTTTTTTTTTCATAATTTTAATATAAGCGAAACAGATGTTTACTAGCAGAGTGAAAGGGTTAAGCAATACTGTACATCTATGCTGTCTGGTCATAGCGTAGCTGATGATTTTTGGCACTTAAAAGTGAATATTTGGCACGCATTTATTTCTTATCTTTTTTTTCAGATATAATTTGTGCACAAAAATATTTTTAAAATACTGAATAGAGCAACTAAAAGAATGCATTGAAAGTGTGTTGATTGCTTGCTAAGCATAGAATTTACGGTATATCAGCCAGGAAGTGCAAAGCAGATGTATTAAAAGCTAAATAATTCAAGTGTATTTTGTAACAGCTGCCGTCGCTTAAAATAAGTAAAATAAAAACAAAATTTTACAGTCGTGAATTTCTATAAATTGTACATTTAAAAACTGCGATATAAAAGCTTATAAAAAACAAAAGCTTTAAGCCACTGAGCGAAGCTGCCACTCCTTAACGTGGCGTATGAGTAACATTTAACTGCAAGCCGCTACAGCTGTGTGCACAGAGCTTTTTTTTTTTTCTAAACCAACTTGCAGTAGCAACACGCTGGTCAAACAAATAAAAAACAGAAGAAAAATTGTGGAAAAAAAAAACACAACAACAACAAAATATAATACAACAAAATTTGTTTTCAAGCTCAAGCAGAGCTAAACAAAACAAACAAAGCTGCTGATAAGCAAAGCTTTTTCTTTTTAATTTAAGCATTTTGTATGAAAAAGTGTGTGTGTAGAGAGTGTGTGTATTTTGTACTTAGAAAAAAAAAATAAATGTGCATCATGACCTTCAGAAAGTGCATGTGTTTTGCTATTGTTTACATTAGTTTATTTGCCGAGCAGTCATAATCGTTGTAGTTTGCGTTGCCGCTGCTGTTGTTAGTTTTTTTGTAATTGTTGTTGTTGTTGTTTCTGTTATTTTTGTGTTTGTTGTTATTGTTGTTGTGGTTGTTGTTGTTGTTTATATTAGTATTAAAGTGAGCGCAAAAATGCGCGCAAATTGTAAATATTAAAGCTCATAAAATATGAGCAAATAAATGCAAACTTCACACCAGAAAAATCCGCTTAAAATGAAACAAAAATATACTTAGAAAAGAGGCAAAATATGTGCAGCAGGCAGCAAATAGAAAAAAAAAAACGTAATAACTGATAAGCAGCAGCAGCGCACGTTTGCTTCCTACTACTTTGGCAATGTTTATAAACATATGTACATTGAGCTAAACATATATTTAGCCGAACAGATACATACATACAAACATTTTTCATACGCTGTGCTGATAAGCGTTGTGTTTTTTTTTTTTGGTGCTAGTTTTATAAAAAAAACTAAAAATAATTACAAAATTATCATTCAATTTTAAAACAGCTGAGTACGAAGAAAATCAACATAAATTATTAAAAGTTCTAAGCAAGTTGAATGTGCTGCTTTTATAGCGTTGATCAAAAATAAATTTATGTTAATATGTATGTAAAAAAAATTAAAAATTTATGTCTTAATAAATAGTTTTATATAAAAATGCCTATAAAAAGTTGACGAGTTAAACTTTTCAAAAGGATTAATACCAAGTATATAAAAACTAAAAAAAAAAGGAATTTTTTTTATAAGACACTATGTCATAATTTAGTTTCAAATCTTTTTAAATAATATAGAAATAAATATTTTGCTTTATTAGTGTAGTTTTTCTATACAAACTATTGTTTTCAGCTGATAATTTGAGTTTATTGCACTCTGGCCTTTACATTGGCTCTCTACAGCCAACAATGTTTATACAATTTTCATTAAATTATACTTAAAATATGACTCATATATTTTAACAACAAAATTAACTCAAAAATACAACATTTGCAAAAATATTCCAAACAATGTTTTTTGTTCAAATTCCTGCTCTATGTAGGGCGTGTGTGTTTTTTCGCTCAACAATTTAGCCAGCGTCTATGGCAAAGGGTTAAATGGCGAGTGATATGCAGCAAAAAACTAACAAAACCAGCAACAACAACAACAACAACACTAACAACAACAACAACAACAACAATACCACCACCATCAACGCCCTAGTGCATCCACTGCTTATCTATAAGAACTGCTTTAGAGAAATCGTTGCGCTTTTGCTGCTCAGCCGCAGCATTAGCAGCAGCGGCAGCGCAACTGGCAATAAAATAGCTTATAGCTTTATTAAAGTTTTGTTTTCCTCTTTTCTATTTTTTTTTTTTTTTTTTTTTTTTCAATTTGGTTGGCCTTGACTGCTCGTTATCAATTTCAGCTATTTACTCAAGTAAGTGATAGCTGTTCGCCAGCTATGTGCAAGCTAGAAAATCTTGATAAAGAAAAAGTGTCGTTTTTTTTTTAAAACATACAAATTATTTTTGCATCGTCTTCATGCTTAGTTTTATGCTTATATATGTGCTGGCGCCAAGCACAAAATTTGTTCCCTCTAACATCTATTTATATACATAGTTACATTAACATGTTTGTATATAAATATTTTCACACATTTTGTTTAAACATATATACTATGGATAGCAGCACTTGAGTGCATCTTGAATACAAATTTGTTTAGATACATGTGTTTTTTTTTGCTCGTGCTAGTTTTATATAGGAAAAGTTTTAGATATATTTAAGTGCAGTTCATATTGTTGTTTTTTTTTTTGTTGTTGTTCTTGTTGTTTTGTGTATTATTAATGCCTTTGATGCACTATAAGTGATGATTTGTATGCGAATATATAAGAATGTAAACATTTTTGTTGCTTTAATTTTATTTTGAGTTCAGCCACTCAAGGACATGTTCTGTAGCTAAATAATTTATGTTAGCTTTCCGCATAGATGCACATTTAAATAATTGTTGCACTTAAGAAAGTATGTAAATAAATAATAAAATTATTTCTAAGCTGCTAGAGAGCTATTATTTGCGATATGTTTATGTTATATAGAAGAAAAAGTTGCATAATTTTTGATTAATTTTATGCAGAATACAGTGCTTGGAAACAAAACAATATGAAATCTTAAAATGTTAAAATATTTTAGTCAAACACGAATCTATTCTTGTCTGGAAGTACAAATTTTGGTTGTTTTTAAAATTTGATAAAAAAATTAAGAATATTTCAAGTAGAAATTTTTAATAAGATTGATATTTTAATAATACAAAAAAAAATTAAAAAAAGTTCAAAATTGAAAAAAATGCAGGCTGGTAAATGGGGGGTAGGGGGGGGCGAGAAGAAAAATAAGAGTGCGTCCCTTCTTGATATGATTGCAAGCCTGTTAGCGATATTAAAAAGGAAAAAAAAAAAGATTCTTAGAAAGTAAGACAGTCGCTATTTCTAAACTACGAAAATAAAACAAATTGATTTTTTTATATATATATTTTTGTATTGTGAAAATATATTGAAATAAAAAATATTTAAAAAAATGGCTATTAAAAGTATTCTTATTTTTTTCTTATCAAATTTTAAAAAAGTAGCCAAATATGTGTTCTCTAAGACTGGAATACCTTCTGAAGCGTGGTTAAATGCTTTTACATCAACAGTAAAATCATTCTTCAAAAAGTTCAATTTTTTCTCTCAACTGTCAAAACACAATGACTGGAAATCAGAGACGCACCTTAATAAAAACCAATATTTTAAAAAGCTAAGCTTTCAATAGTGAAAGATACCCTGCTGAAATGCAATTGTACACACATAATTTCTTAATTCTCACGCATCCTGTGTAAAGATTAAAAGATTAGATGTTAAATTTGTTAAAATGTATGCAACGCCCATAGAAAGGCGTGACAGTTATAGAAAATTATGTATTCGTCATCGCCATCTCAGTTGAATAAGTATCGCCGTCTCAGTTATACGTCAGTCTTTCTGGCCGTCCTTCTGTCTATGGATAAGCTTACAGTCGCTGTTTTGAAGCTATTGAAATGAAAATCAATAGGGGTATTCTTGCTGTCTTGCAAAAGCCTTGCAAGCTGTAAGAATTGCAAAAGTTACAGAATCTTGCAACCCGTGCAACGACACAACAACAAAATACAAGCGATAAAAGTTTTGCAATTCGTGCAATCTGTGCAACAGTGATAACCATGACGTGCAACCGTACACTCTGCTTGAGACAAATTTGTTCATTTTAGTTCGTGTGCGTAAGAGTAGGTATTTAAATTTTTTGTTTTCGCCTGTTCGCGGCATTTCTTTTAATATTCACAATATTTGTGATTTTGTGCGCTCCCGCAGTGTTGCATATTTCAGTATTGCAAGGTTGCATTTTCACAAATTTTGCATTTTTGCTATACTGCGAGAATACCCCTAATATATAAACTTTTATGTAAAAATACAGTTCAAGTTTGAAAATGAGTCAAATCGGCTGAAAACACGCCTACCTTCCATACAAAGTGACTTTTTCAGAACAACCAAATCTCTTTAAAGTCAACAAAAACTAACCAAAATACTTGAAATTCTACGCGTTCATTTTTAATTCAAATATACACACCAGGGATGATTTTTTGAGTGGAATAGTACTTTTTTGAGTACTATTGACTCTACAAAAGTACCCGAGTACTTTCTTGCCGAAAAAAGTACTCTGGTACATTAAAGATTTTACTTGAAATTTTGTCAAGAGTTACAAAAAATCATTTTTGAAAATGAAGTCATAAACTTTTTGCCAAAATTCTCGCCCAGTCACGTATTATTTGCCGTTGGTTTTAGAAATGTTCCCAGAACAAGAAATTTTAAAAGAAAAAGTAGAAAATTTTCATTAAAATTCGCCATATGTTTGGTCAGGCGGCAAAGATTTGAAATTTTTTGGACCAGATAGTAAGATCTTTTTCAGTACTAATTTTTCAACCATATGTTTATTTGTAACTGCTGAACCAGCTAATATTTTTACGAAAAACATGATTTTTGGATGTTTTTCAAAATGGTTTATCTCACTGGCGGCTATCGTTTCGACAAAAAAAAATGTTGCGCATTCGCCTTAGAATCGATCAAGGTTAATTTTAAGTTGGTGGCAATGAAAAATTTTTTTTTTGCTCATAGAGGTCGAGGCACCCTAATATACATATTTAAAGGGTTCTGAAAGAAATCCTGATTATTTATTGTTCTTTTATGTGATAAGTATTGGATGTGAAAAGTATTGGTTTAAATTTATGTATTTATTCATATATCATTACTTAATAAAAAGTACCCTAAACAATAAAAAAGTACTATTTGCCTTTGTAAAAAAGTACTCTCGAAAATAATCCGATATCAACACTGATACACACTGAATATGAAATTTGCAAAAATCAAACAAAAAACCAGGCCTATCTCCCATACAAAGCGACGTCATCAAAACGTAAAATTCCTTAAAAATTCACAAGAATGATTAAATTGACTTCAAATAGTTCAAATATGCTTTAATTTTTAATGTGTACTCTGGTTATGAAATTCGGCAAAATCAAATGAAAACTTCGTCTAACTGCCATACAAAGTGACGTCATCAAAACGAAAAATGGCTTAAAAATAAAAAAAAGTAAATGTAATGACTTGAAATATATCATATATGCGTTAATTTCAAGTATGCACGTTGAATTTGAAATTCGGCAAAATTGAATGAAAACTACTTCCAGTACCTCCAATATAAATTCCAGAAAATCGTGCCAAGCTCCCATACAAAGTAACGTCATCAAAACGGAAAATCTCTTAAAAATTGAACAAAATTACTAACATGCCATCAAATACTTTAAACAAGTTTTAATTTGTAATATATATGCTGAGTTTAAAATTCGGCAAAATCGCATTAAAACTTCGTCTATCTCCCATACAAAGTGATGTTATAAAAATATTAAAACCTTCATAAATTTCACAAAAATGAATAAATAAACTTCATATTTCACACATAAGATTTGATATTTGAAGCGTACTCTGAGTTTGAAATTTTGACATATCGACTGAAAACAACGCCTATCTCCCATATAAAGTGACGTCATCAAAACGGAAAATCTCTTAAAAATCCACACAACAACATCAATATTGCATTGAAATATATAACATATGCGCTATTTTATGATATGTACGTTAAGCTTGACGTTCGGTGGAACCAAATGAAAATTTCGTCTATCTCCCATACAAAGTCTCCTCATCAAAGCGGCAAGCCTTTTAAAAATCTGCAAAAAAACTAATTAATTTTATGACTTGATATATTTCACACAAGCTTTAATTTTTTATATAACAATTTAGCTAGAAGTTCGGCAAAATTGCATGAAAACTCCGTCTTTCTCCCATACAAAGTGACGTCATGAAAATATCAAAACCATCATAAATTTTACAAAAATAAATGTATTAAATATAACACATTACTTTTGGTAGTTTGAGTAAAAAATTCAAACTCTAAGTTTGAAATTTTGACATATTGACTGAAAACCACGCCTATCTCCCATACAAAGGTATGTTATCAAAACGAAAAATCTCTTAAAAATCCACACAACAACATCAATATTGCGTTCAAATATTTAACATTAGCTCTATTTTATAATATGTACGTTGAGCTTGAAGTTCGGTGGAACCGAATGAAAATTCCGTCTATCTCCCATACAAGGTCTCCTCATCAAAGTGGCAAGCCTTTTAAAAATCTACAAAAAACAAATTAATTTTATGACTTGATATATTTCACCAAAGCTTTAATTTTTTATATAAGAATTAAGCTAGAAATTTGGCAACATTGCATGAAAACTCCGTCTTTCTCCCATACAAAGTGCCTTCATGAAAATATCAAAACCATCATAAATTCTACAAAAATAAATGTATTAAATAAAATACATTACTTTTGGTAGTTTGAGTAAAAAATTAAATTTCTGAGTTTGAAATTTTGACATATTGACTGAAAACCACGCCTATCTCCCATACAAAGGTATTTTATCAAAACGAGAAATCTCTTAAAAATCCACACAACAACATCAATATTGCATTGAAATATTTCACATAAGCACTATTTTATAACATGTACGTTGAGCTTAAGGTTCGGTAAAAGCGAATGAAAATTCCGTCTATCTCCCATACAAAATGACGGAATCAAAACGGAAAATCTTTTAAAAATCCGCATAAAACTAATCAATAGTATGACTTAAAATATTAAACATAAGCTTTAATTTGTAATGTAACTATTTAGCTAAAAATTCATCAAAACCAAATGAAAATTCCATATATTTTCCATACAAAGTGACGTCATGAAAATATCAAAACCATAATAAATCATAAAAAATAAAATAAAAAAAAAAATAAATGACTTAATATTTCACACAAAAGTTGATACTTAAATATATTTTGATATTTTAAACGTACTCTGACTTTAAAGGTACGATGCATCGAATGAAACTCACACCTAACTCTCATAAAAAGCAATAAAACTTCTCCTACGTACCATATAAAATGACATCATCAAAATAATAAATTCATAAATTACACAAAATCGAATGTATTAACTTGATATTTTATACATTAGCTGTGATATTTTAATGTGTCATGTGTCATGCTCCGCACCTAATAGCGCTTAAACTGCTCATTGTTGCTATTACAGTGCTTTTATTATACGAAAAATCAACAGCCTTAAAGTATGCACACAATATTTGTTTTCCTTTTTTAAACCATGCTCCGCAACTATATCTCTTAAACTGTCATTAGGCTACTATCGTGATTTTTAAACTTTACGGAAATGATGTTCAGCCTAAAAGTATGCACATAAAAATTTATTTGATACTAATCAGTGACACCATTGATTCCAAGACGTCACAGAATCGGCTTTTATATAACTTTAAAATATTTTGTTTGAAATTTTAATTTGAAATTTGAAAAATTTACATAAAAACTACGCATTCTCCATGCAAAATGATGACAAACAATGTGCTCATTCCAAAGAAAATTGGAGCAAAACTAAAGGCAGAGCCCTTATGATAATGAAGTTTTATATGCTTGGTAAGCTTAAGCTTAACCATCATTAAAATTTTTGAAAAATGGTCGAAATCGGTCATTGCTTAGGGGTGCCTCCCTTGGACATCTCTTAAGTTTTAACATGATTTTCTATGGGAGTTTCACACAAAAGTAAGGCAATCTTTACGAAATTCCATGAGAAGACTAGAAAAATACAGTAAGAGATGTGTACTTAAAATTTTAAAAATCGGTTTTCAGAATTGGAGTCCAGGAGTACTTCTTTTGGATATCTTTTAAGTTTTTATATGATTTTCTATGGAAGTTACATACAAAAGATTGGTCAATATTACGCGAAACTTGGTTAAACGGTAGACAGAGTATTAGATTTTTACTGAAAATGAACAATATCCAGGAAACTATAGGGGAACCTCCCTTGGACCTTTATAATGTGTTTACAGGATATTGTATGGGAGGTTAAACAAAAGTTAACAAACTCAGTTAAGAGGTTAGACAAATAGAATAATAGATGTGTACTCAAAACAGTAGAAAACGGGTAGATCCTATGCATACCTTCCTGTGACCTTTATTCAGTTTTTATTTGAATTTGTATTGAAGTTACACACAAAAGTTGACCGATCTTTACAAAATTCGACCAAAAACTGCGGAAAAATTAAGAAAAATATATGTTTTAAAAATGGTGGAAATCCATTCGAACCTAGGGGTTGGAGCCCTTGGAGTTCTATTTATTTGCTACGTAATTTTTTATGGAAGATATGTTTTAATTTTTAAGTAGCTACTTGATTTTTTTTCATATTTCATGAAAACATGTATTGATATTTCTATAAAATATATATTTCATCTTCCTCAAGAGTTTTGAAACAAAAATACCCTGAAAAAATCAATAGTAAAATTAGACAAGTTGACTTTTGTGACAAAAAAAAACAAACATGTAGGTGCTCAGTTGAAGAATTTATGTTTAATCACAAAAGATTTTGCAGTAGCTATGCAGTAGATATGCTATTTAAAACTTAATATATGTGAATTTACACAAAAAAAAAGGAATAAAAATTTTACTTTAATTTGCATAATTTTACAAATTTGCTTGTATGAGGCATACAACGGCTTGTGTAACCAAATCAACTTATTGACTTTCATATAAAAATATTAATATTTATTGAAAATTTGCAAGCAAATAAATAATAAATTCAAAAAAATTATACTAGCGACTTGTATAAATCTGCTAATATATTGATAGCACAGTTACACAAAAAAAAGTTTAGTATTCTTTTGATGCGACATATGTTATTCTTAATATGTTTGTCTCCTGATTACAAATCTGGTGTCCGAAATAAGCCATAAGGCCAGTATTTTTTCCTAAACTCAAAAAAACCGGTAAAAAAGGGAGAACATCATTGAAAATTGGCCAGAAGTAATTGGTGACTAATGGCCACTGGTAAAGTGGTGACCATGGCATGCAGGTTAAGTGTGTGGCTTAGCATGGTCGGAGCCCGGGTTCGATTCCCAGTCGCGGCGAAAAGTTTTTTCAATTAAAAATTTTTCTGATCGGTCACCACCTCTCTGTAGACAATGTCAAACCTCAGAGAGTAAATAAGGCCATGTAAAGCTTCTTGAGAACATGAACCTTAGCCGTTCGGAGTCGGCATAAAACATGTTGGTCCAGTTCTCGGTCAACTGTGTGCAAACATTTAATAACACACACAACACAATTAATCATAAGATGTTCGGTCGAAGTCCTTTCAAGGGCTGAAATGGTCAATTTGTTTTTTTTTTAATTGGAGAAATGACTTGTCAATTCGAGTCCACTCACTGAGTCTGATTAGTTCACACAATCTTTGATATATCTTTAACATAATCTCAATCTTTAACATAATATATAACACATCTGCCATTTTGGATCCATCATCATGGAATTTACCGAATCTGATACAAGATTCGTTAGCGGTGACGCAAAAAACACTCTTATACCGACTTTGGGTTAAATCCGTTGATTCTGAAAACATATATCCGCCATCTTGAAAAGCACAATAGCCATTTTCAATCTGCCTACCCAGAAACTTAGCAGGCACCAAATGATTGAAGCCCTTGTGTAAACTTACATAAGTTTTTTGTTACTTTTACTTAAGTATTTTTCTGGGTATGGAATTTTTTTCGAGAATTATTTTAAGTGTTAAATTTCTAATAAATAGAACAAAATGTAATCGGTGTGATGATGTAGAATAATTGATTTAATCACAATCTTGTATTCATTATAAAGCTCCAGATGGTTCTTAAAAATAAAAAATTGTTCAAAAATCATGTGCAATGATGATGAACATAGGTTCGTTTCAAATTCGGTGCAGACTTATATGTGCCTTTCAATATCATGGTTGAATCTGCTTTAGTACTTAATGAAAAATGATTGATTGTTAGAATTATAAGGAAGAAATATCTTCGGATGGGCTTATTGGCCTATTGGGGCCTCGGTAGTCGAGTGGTTAGCGCGCTTGACTACCAACCCAGAGGTTCAGGGTTCAAATCACCCGGTCTAGCCATGGTCCTACGCTTTTAACTTTCTTTAATTCTTTCCTCATTTCTAATCAACTAAAATTAAAAATTTCATCAATATATACGACTTTGGAAGTTGTAGTTGGTGGTAGAGATGTTTGTGGAATGAGATTGCTTGATAACTCGTATTGACTGAGGTAAAGGCAGCATAACACTTGCCTCAGATTCAAAATCGAATGTTGATATAGCACTCCACCACACTAGAATTTTCTACACTTGTTTCTCTTGGTTTCCCTTTCTCTCCTACTTATCTATCTCTCATTTCCGAACCAAGGCAGACTTGACTGAATAGGTTTGACACCTGAAAATTCTTGCTTCAAAGCTAAAAAAAAAAAAAAAAACTAAAAAATTGAAACAACTTAAAAAACATGCAATACTAATAACACAAATTCAGAAAGTTATATTGCTTGTAAAGCTTTTGCCCTAAACAGGCAGATAATATGGCTTATAAAAAATTGAACAAATTTTTAATAAAAATAAAAACTTGCTTAGAACATTCTCATTATTGCATAACAAAACAAACAGTGTTTTCAACTTAACAACTATAAAAATACGTCAGAATGCTGTAAAGCTCTAAAATGCTTTCGCTTATTTTTTTATTATTACATTAAAACAGGCATTACAGTCAAATGCAAAATGCAAAAACAAAAACAATTAATAAAATTTCCAACAGCCTGTCTGTCAGATTGTTTGTCAAACAAACTTGGAGTAGGGCTGTCATAAAGTCTCTGACCTTGAACGTTATATGCAAATACATATTTGCATCAAGCTGTTGTGGGTTTTTGCAGTTGGAAAAAAAGCTTTTAAGTAGCTATAGCTTTGCAAAAAATTTTAATAAATTTTTGTTTCTTAATTGAAACAATTAATAAGCGCAAGATTATGAATGAAAATTAGCAAGAAAGAAAGCAAAAATAAAAACATAGTCAACGATTATTAAAAAAATTGTAATACTTTGTAGAAACTTATAAGCAAGCTTTTCGCTTTCTTTGCAACGCAGAAAAGCACCAACTCGCACCAACCCCCACCACCGCACTTTCACCTTGTGAACAATACAGACGCCCGGCACACGCCCTGCACACGCCCTGCACTGCATGCATGGAATGCAACTCTTTAGTTTCGTTGCACTTTAACCTTGAATAATACATTGTATATATTTGTTGTTGCTATTGTTGTTGTTGTAAATTTTTAGCTTACAGACGCTGTAGTTGCAGCAAAGTATTTTTTGGCGACCAAGAAATGAGCGCAAAATAGCGCTGGAGAGAGTGAGCCGGCGCGAGAAAAGAGCTCCTGCGTAGTATGTGCTTTAAAAGCTCTTTTCAAACAACAACCCCTGCAATAACTGCAGTTACAGCTAAATTAGAAAAGCTCTTTTTCGAGTAGTTGTTGTTGTTGTTGTTGTTGTTGCTTTTGTTATTGTTGCTGTTTATACTGCACGCATTACTTTCGCTTGCAATAAATGCAAATATTAATGATATGAGGGGGCACAGCACCAAGTGCCAAACGTTGCAAAAAAGGCTGCAACAAGAATGAAGGTGGAAGAAGTTAATAAGTTGTAGGTTGTTGTTGTTATTGTTGCCTTGCCTGGCTGTCGATTAGCATTTGTATTGCTTGACATTTATTTGTCTTTTTTCTATTCTCTCTAGCTGTCTTGTAGTTTTTGATAAATAAATGACAACGCACTGTGTGTGCGTGTGTGTGTGAAATGCATGCGTGCACTCATTCATACATGCATACAAATATACATTCATTCATACGATAAGCTGTGACTGCAACAACATCAGCACCAGGGGTTAATTATGTGCAGCCAGCGTCCATTGTCACTTTGACATTTGCATATTCAGTACTTGTAAGAACTGTTTCTGTTTGTGTGTTGGTGTTTGTGCATTTCTTTGGAATGTATGTTAAAAGTGAAAGTTTATGCCACAATCATTAAGTTCTTTTTCTTTACTCATCCTTATGCACAAAATCCTTTAAGCGTCAAAGTGATAACTTTCTGCTCTATTGAGTGGAATTTACTCGTGCCCCCCATAACGTAGGTCATTAGCTTTAAGCAGCTGTAGCGCTAGCAGCTGCATTATCATAATACTTAAAGGGCCAGCAACCGCTTTAATGTCCTTGAATTAACTATCAGCACAACGCTTATCAGCAGTTAAGGTTTGTTTACTTGTTAGTATTTCTAATTCTTATTTTGTACTTCAGAACTTAAATCGCTGTCAATTGCGCAGTGAAAGTTGTTTACGACTTTTCACTTAAAGGGTTTTGTTATTGTTGTTTTGTTTTGTGCAAATATTTGAGATTAACTAGCTAGTTGGCAAAATATATAAAGCGCTGATAGTGAAATTTATTGCATATAAATTTTGATTGCAATGTGGTGTGAAAATTTTCCGAGTTTCGATATCACGTTGCATTAAAAGTAGAATTTCAAGAAACGTGATGGCAAAAGTTCGATTGATAAAAACAAGCTAAATTACAACACATGACAAAAGCTTAAACAAATTCAACAAACTTAATGTTCAAATAAAATGCAAAAATGCATTTAAAGTGTAGTTAGAAAATAACTTAATATACAGAAAATACAGAAAAACAAATTCTTACAAGACAAAGAAAAGATTAATTGTTAAATTAAAGAATTTAACCAGACCAATAAACCGGCAAATAACCCCTTTGTGTTGTTTCACGAAAAAGCACTCTTACGATAAGCAAGGCACATGAAGTACTACTTTCTTTCATACAAAATTCTATGTAAGCCTCTCCTGTCTTGTTTATCGTTGGTATGCTTTTTCTTGATAAACGAGCATGAAGGGATATATTGAAAAAAAAAAATAACAATTGCTGACATACACCAAAATTGTGTTTTTTTGACGTTAACCGAAAAAAATACTTAAGTAAAATTAACAAAAAAACTTATGTAAATTTATACAAGGTCTTCGGCAGTTTTGAGCCTGCTCAGTTCTTTGGCCAACCAATTAACTTTTATAAACTAAATCGGCATTTTCTGATAAATTTTCAATGTACAGTGGTTGAAAAAATTATAGCAACAGTTTCTATTGTAGTGCTTAGGGTCGAAGTATCAAAAGAAAAACAAACTTTAGAACAACTATCACAACTGTAAGCTATGATGGAACGTGCTATTAATTATCTCATTTGCATTATTTAAAATATTATTATTATGTTAATTGTAAGTTCATTAATATATAATATATTATATATATTAAATATTAAAATATATTAAATATATTAAAAAATTGCGTAGAAAAAAAAATATATAAATAAACGGATTTATCTTTACATAAGCAGGTATTTCAGCAATTTGAACAAAGTAAGGATCAAATTGGAAACAAGACTTTCTACTTTTAAAAAAGTTTTTTCTCTTAATTTTAAAGTTAGTACAAAAGTTAGTAATTATATGACGGTACACACAGAAAAATTTTGCATAGTAAAATCATTATGATGCATAGTTGATTTCATTTTAGATGATTTTAGATTTGATTTTCATGTTGATTTTTTTAGATTGTCAACAACATGAAGATCATTATGATTTCATGTAGAATCATTACAAAATCCAGTAAAATCATTATTGCATCATGTAATAAGTTAGTTTACATGATTTCATGTAAAATCATTATGAAATCTAGTAAATATTGAATCATGTTAAAAAAAAAATTGGTGGCGTGCTGAAGAAGTCTCGTTATTTCTTGCAAATTTTCTACACATTCGGAGTCACATCACAAAGAGTGGAGCCATAGCAAAAATTAAAATTAAAAAATTAAATGGCTGAAACAATGAATTCGGGTGAATTAATAGTAGAAGTAGATGAAGAAGGTTATGTAATATTCCATGAGAATATTGCTGATGAATATGATGAATTCCTTGATGAAGAGAATGGTGAAACCAAGCTGAACAAACTATTAAAACAATTAATTTTCATTAAGGATTCAGCTGGATTTCATAATGATTCAACATGACCATAATAATGATTTTACATAATTTCATAATGATTCAACATGACCATAATAATGGTTTTAAATGATTTCATAATGAATCAACATGACCATCATAATGATTTTACATGATTTCATAATGATTAAACATGATAATTTTTTGCAATTTTTACTATATATACTATACTATACTTTACTATACATATATGTATATCTATGAAGCAAAATCATATGTGAATCATATAAAATCATTATTTTTCTAGCTGATTTTACAATGTTTTTTCTGTGTATAGACGTCATTAAACAGCTTCCAAAAGGAATGTCATAAAAAACGTAAGAAAGTTCCCTATTTGAGCCCCAAAGACTTCAAACTGAGACTTGTTTTTGCGAACAAACACGTCTTTCTAGAAAATTGACAAAATGTTCTTTGGTCAGATGAAACAAAGGTTAATATCTTTAGATCTGACAGTACCATGCATGTGGGAAGAACAAAAATTATAATATATGAACTTTAAACATACCACAAAAACCGATAACATGTGGGGTGAAAACGTTTTGATATGGAGTTGCTTCTTTTCATTGTTGTAGGTCCTACATTCCTGACTAGAAATATCATTTATGCTGTGGACGATGTCAAAATATTTGATACAGTAATACTGTCAGAGGTCAAGCAGGGAATGCTTTCAGATGGAAGTTAATTTAAGATTATGATTCAAAACTTTGCTCAAAATTTTAAAAATTTGGTTCCGAAGAGGTTAAATGAGTATTACAGAATTACATTCACAGTCCCTGGATCTTAATTAAAAAAAGGACATGTGGGTATAAAAAAAAATTTGGGTGTAAAAAAAAGAAAAACAAAGAAGAGCTTTGGCATAAAATGCAGGTATCGTGTTATACCTCTATACCAACTTTTACTTGTGTCAATGTGGTTAATTCTATGGATAGCAGATATCATGAAATTAATAAATCTAAAGCAGAAAAAACAAAATACTTACTTTATAACTATCCAAGTCAAAAAAAAAGTAAATTAAAAAAATATATACAGAAATATTACCAAAATAGAGCTTTGTTTCTAAATTTTTTTCAGGGATAAATTTGCAACATGATTAAAACAAATATTTTACTTTAATTTTTGCGCATAAATCTTATTAAATTTATGAAATACTTAAGAAAATAACTTATCTACAAACTTCATTTATAATAACACGGTACAACACTGAAGAAATACCAAAGGGTTTCTCAACGGTTTCTTAAGGTTTAAGGTTTGGTGAATCCGAATCTGAAGTCAGAATTTTCGGGTCAGCCTATGTTTTCGAGCTACAGGGTATGAAGAACCCTAACCCCCTTCTGTTAATGAAATCAATATGACCGACCCCCATTACTTTTTCAAGAGGAACATTTTTTTGCCTTGGAACCCATCACCCCCGACCCCTCCGTATGGGGGCTTCCATACAAATTTTATGATTTTTGTAAATATTTTATATGAAAATTTTATTTAAAAAAAAAAAACAATTTTATTAATATAAATTTATTGGAATACAAAAAATTTGCTTGAAATTAATTTTCTTCATATTTTTATTATATTTTATTATTACTATTTATTTTTGGTATTTCTTTAATTTAATGTTTAGAATTCTACATAATTTGTCGAGCAGTTTAAAATTTGCAAAGAGAAAATTTGTCGATTTTTTTTGTTTAAATAAAAAAATTTCATATAAAATATATATGAAAATCATAAAATTTGTATGGAAGCCCCATACGGAGGGTTTGGAGGAGATGGGCTCCAAGGCAAAAAATGTTCCTCTTGAAAAAGTTAAGGGGGTCGGTCATACTGATTTCATTAACAGTAAGTGGTTAGGGTTCAGCCTCTCCTGTAGCTCGAAAACCTAGGGTGACACGAAAATTCTGACTTCAGATTCGGATTCAGCGAACCCACAACGTTAGGAAGCCGTTGTGAAACCTCTTGGGATTTTTAAAAACTTCAGTTTTGTTGCACAGTGTAATTATTGAAAGCAAAATTTTAGCTAAAGAAATTGTTAAAGATAATTCGTGTTTCTATAACTTTTTTTCACCACTGTACAAACATAAAAATTAAAAAAATTAATAAATTTTATGATTGTAAATTTTCACGAAATATTCCACATAAATCAATGAGTGAAAAATTATAATTTAACTAGTTGAATTTCTTTTGGTTTACATGCATCGAAAAAAATATATAAGTAAATTTAACAAAAAACTTATGTAAATTTACAAAAGTGCTTTGACAGTTTTGCGTTTGCTTAGATCTTGCCAATCGAACTAAGTTTTATAAGCTGATCTATAGCATTTTATCAGAGTGATTAATTATCTATATATGTATAAAATATTAATACAAATTACGTGCATAATTTTGTGGTAAATATAAAAAAAAAATTGATGCCTGAAAATTTGTTCTGGAATCCTTTGAATTATTTAATTACCGGGAAACTATAATTAAATTAATTTTATTAAATTTAGTTAAATCAAATTTCTGCTGCAAAAAACTGACGCAAGATTGACAAAAAAAACTTATGTTAATTTACACAAGTGCTTAGACAACTTTGAGAAAAATACTGCTGTAAAATTAACAAAATACTTATGTTAATTTATACAAGTGCTTTGACAACTTAATGCTTGCTTTGTTCTTCGGGGTCTAAGCTGTGTTTTAAAAGCTGATCTTAACACATTTTAAGTGATCAATTATCAATATTTACTTAAAAGATTCATACAAGTAGCTTGTATAGATTCTATAAAAAATAAAAAAAATATATATGTTTCTCCTACACATTTTCAAAGAGACTGCTTAATAATAAAACGACGGAAGTCTATAAGTATATGTGATTGTACAAACCGTTGTATGCTTTATACAATTTTTTGTAAATATTGCAATTTTTGACTTTCATAAAGTTAATACTGTGTTTTTGTATTCGAAAAGCGCTCCTACAAAAAACTCTGTGATTTTGCAAAAGTTCTTCAATTAATACATTTTTCTTCACAAAAGTAAACTTGTATAATTTAATTATCGTTTTTTCTCTAGGTATACGAGTTAAATTACGCTGTTAGACCTGCCACGCTACTTTTCTAATAAATTTGTTTAATGAATTTCTAATCTATGTTATAACAAAAAGATTGAATTACGCAAGCTTTTGTATGCTTTATACAAAATGTGTTAAGTATGAAATTTTTTAGTTTTAATAATTTAAATTTAGTTTGTTTTTGTATAAAATTTTAGTTTAAGTTTTTATTAGACATGTATAAATCCCACAAAAACTGCCATAATTATGCATAAGTGCTTCAACCAGTACTTTTTTGTTCACAAAAGCCAACTTGTATAATTTTACTTAAGCTTTTTTGTCAGTGTACGAGTGCACTTGAGCTTCTTGGCCGCACACGCTTCTTTTCTTATTGATTTGGTAAGGCTAGTTATAATAAAAAAATTTCACTTACACAAGTCTATGTATGCTTTACACAAAAATTTGTTAAATAATGCAAATTTTGAATTTTTTTATTCAAACATTGTCTTTTTGTATAAATGATCGAAGTTTTTTTTTTTGTAAAACCATGCAGACTTTCCACGAAAAACTTCTGTGGTTATGCACAAGTTCTTCAATGCAGTCAATTTTTTAATTCACAAAAGCCAACTTGTATAATCTTACTATAGCTTTTACTTTCGGTGTATGAGTTTAATTATGCAGTTAGACCTTCCGTGCTTTTTTTTCTATTTAACTTCCTTAGGCCAATAAAAATAAATGTATTTATTTACACAAGCCCATGTATGTTTTATATAAAACATTTGTTAAATATAATATTTTTTGGCTTTTATAATTTATATATAATTTGTTTTTGAATTATTTTCAAAGTTTGAATTATACAACTATATGTAGATCCCACAAAAACTTTTAAAATACCTCAACTCAGTACATTTTTTTTTTTACAAAAGCCAACTTGTATAATTTTACTTTGGGTTTTTTTCGGTATACTTGTAAAATTAAACTGTGCCTTTTTCTAATTAATTTTTTTGGGTTTTATCACTTAAATAAATAATGACACGTAACAGACATGGCAGGTATGGGAGTAGTTTTCCTGCATCCCATTGTAAAAAAATTTGCACTGATGCTAATGTAATGCAGAATTGTAAGTGGTATGAGGCTTCAGTGTTTTCTTCAAGATTTGCGGTACATAGGATTTCCCAGAACTGCAGGAAAATTATGTGGGCGGTAATTCCTTGAGATAAAATGATTAAAAAATTATAAACGTGGGTTTGTTGGATAACGCTCCCTAAGAAGATAGGAGGGAAAAACCTTAATTAGGTATCATGATGTGTTAATTCATAACTAAAACATCTCTACAATTATGAATCTAAACACTTATGAATCTAACAGATTTTTGAAAAGAATATTAAATGTCCTTCAATCTATTATCATCCAGTTCAGCCATAAAGTCGCACATAAAAATCTATGAGCCTCAATAGTAAATAATAGGTTTTTTTCATAAAAAAATCAACGTTCAAGTCGATTTTCTTAACAAAAAACCGAAATTTTTGAAAACTTTGAATGACGCAGACATAAAAAGTTATGATTTTACAAAATAGAAAATCTTTTTTCATAAAAATTCGACTTTCAAAGCAATTTTCTCAAAAAAAGGAAATTTTTTAACATATTTAATGAAGTAGTTTTTCCATAAAAAATAATAAAATTTTGAAAAAATTCATGAAAGTAATCTTCAAAATTTATGAGAGTTAGTATCAAATGAATGTGTTAATTATACGAAAACTGCTCCCTGGCTGGGTGTTAGCAAGTGCTGTACAAAATTGTTGAATAAAAAAAATAAGAAATGCACAAATTAATAAAACTTTTATCAGCAAATTTCAAATATTTCTTCTTTAAACAAAATTATGCAAAAAATAAATCTTTAAAATTAAATGTTTTAAAAGTTTCTTAATAAAATTAATTACAACAACTAACTAATTTCAAGTATTTCTTAAAATTTTTGAAATGAAAACCAATTTTAGCAAAGCTTAAGTCTTAAAAACATCAAATATTTAAACATTTTTTAATATAGATGATTATTTCACTAAATCAAACTGATGTAAAAAAACTGCATTCAAATAAAATTATTGAAAATTACTTTATAAAAAAAAAATGTTTAACAGACCATTTTTAACTTAAATTAATATTTTGAAAAAGGATGAGTGTCTTGACTACAATAAAATCAAAGAGTAGTTGAGTGCCATCAAGAGGACCAACAATCAATAATTTTGTTAAAAGCCGAAATAACAACAACTACAACAACAGCTAAAAAATAATAACAACCACCATTTTCAGTCTGTACTCTAGACTGAATGCCTTGCCTGCCTGGCTGAGTAAGTCGACAACATATGCTTTGTTGCGCAACCACGTAGCCAGCCACGACCTACGACAAGCCGAACAACTTGTGCCTTTAAGTTCAGCTCGAGGGTTGACTGGCTGACTGGCTGTCTGGTACCCGGAGGACGTTGACGACAGACAAGGCAAATGACCTTTGAGCGCCTTAATATATGCTACAGTCAGCAGAGTTAGCCTTTTAGCACTGCCAGACAAGTTATTGCATTCAGCCTAAGCGTATGCAACATTATTTTGTAGACAACAACTCAATGTCACACCCATTTCTTTAGTCAAAAAATCATTGCATTTTAGTGCGCTTTAGCGAAAATTAAAAACTTTTTACAATTTTATTTTGCATTTTTCCAAAAAACAAAAAAAAACATCGATTTTATAGAATCTCTATAACTGGCCGGCAGCCACCCTGCCCTGTCTGCCTTGATGGCAAACTTTCCACAAGTTCATTGAACTTTAGCGTACGGTCGTCGCCTTTTCATTCACGCACACCAGCAGAGATGCTTTCACATATACACACACAATATGAAAAGCGAAACACAACATTTTTGCACTTGGCTCTCTACCCACTGCACCACCGCCAGACTATGTTGCACCGACAAGGTCCTGCAAAGCTCGAGTTCAGCTGGCTGGGTGTGAGAGTGTGTTTGTGTGTGTGTATGTGTTTGGTTCATTCTAGAGTTCAATCACTTGGGTTTGGTCTTGACTTGCCCTACCATGCCATGCCAGTCGCTGCGTCTGCAAAAGCGATAGTCATTCTGTCTGTGACGCCAGCAGCGACGTCAACGTTGTCGCCCTTTGTCGTTTGCTGAGGGCAAAGCCCTCTTGCAGACTCGTGAAAATTTCACTTTTAATTTTTTTCCCCCATTATGACGAACGAAATGAGCGAGCAAGTGCACCAACGAAGGAACGCACGAATGAACGAATAATGAACGAACGAACCAACGAACGGCTGGCTAGCTGCTAAACGAAGCGCAGCACAGTGCAACGAATCCTGGCCTGCCTCATGAGCAGTTAGCTTGACTAGCAGCCTCAAAGTATGCAATGTTTGTGTCTGGCTGTGCGAATTTAAAGCTGTTGTTTTGTGTTGTTGTTGTGGCTGCAGGTTATTGAACTCGACCAGGACGAAGTCCGCACGATGACGACGTGGATATAAGCAATAACAACAACAATAGCAACAACAGCAATCAAGACCAGCACAACTTTTTGCCAGAGCCAATGACTGCAGACAACAACAATACCAACGAACAGCTACAAACATGTTATTGGCAAAAAAAGGGAGTTTGGCTGTTATGCTTCTTTTTTCGTTTTTTTTTCCTACGCTTAACTCGTTTTTGGTATAACAAAGAAATTGAAATGGAAATTTTGCATATTCTGTTGTGTGAATCCTTAAGCTGCAAAAAATTGATGTTGGTTAGTTTTGTCTTATGCCAAAGTATTACAAAAAAATGGTAGTTAAATTTGAGTTTTTAAGCAAAATGATTTATTTTTAATTTTTGCATATTTTTATATTTACCTTTTTAACTTCTCTTTTCTTTTAACACTTCTCTTTATTGGCTGTTAGTTGTTTGAA
Source organism: Tetanocera ferruginea (assembly GCA_958299015.1). Taxonomy (NCBI): domain Eukaryota; kingdom Metazoa; phylum Arthropoda; class Insecta; order Diptera; family Sciomyzidae; genus Tetanocera; species Tetanocera ferruginea. The sequence continues at coordinate 82,074,014 of OY282644.1, read as the reverse complement.
TTTAATTTAAAGTTAAATTTTTAATACTAATACTACTACGTTTTCAGACTTTTTTCTCACAGTGTGTCTTAATAATATGTTGTTGTTTTTGTTTAGTTTAATATTATTTTCTTAATTTATTATCACTTAAAGACTAGAAGTTTTGCGAATATCTCTATTTTTCTTTCACTGCTAGTTTTTCACTTTTAAGCGTGACTTAAAGAAATTCACTGTTTCGAATATGTTGTGAAAATATAGCGTATATTTTTGCACAAACTTTCTGCATGAACACATTGTGTGGTTTTGTTTTTTTTGTTGTTGGTTGGTTGGTTGGTCAGTCAACTAAACGTCGAGACTATTTTTACTTTACACACTTAATACTAACACAACAACAACAACACTTAAATACATTTAACTAAGCAAGAAATATTTTAAGAGAATTATATAAAAAAAATATGCAAAAATTATTAACTAGTAATGTTCACTTCAGTCTGCGGAGGCCTGAGACCTGACCTGCCTTACGCGTCAACATCCCGGGATAGGACTAAAATTTCATTTGACTGCCACGAAGTAGCAGAGTGCTGCTGGCTGCGTCGTCGTCGTTGTCGTCTTGCCATGCTACCAACAAAGGGCAGACGACAGTAGAAACAGCAGGCAGGATAGAATATAAAAACAATAACAAGAACAACAACAGCAAGCACCGCAAGTGAAGCAAGGAGAACAACGTTGGTGACGACAACGATGCAGGCGATGACGATGGAGACATAGCTGGTTCCAGCAACTGCTGCACACAGTCTGCAAAGCGCAGCGCTATCTGTCTCTCAGCGAGAGTGTGTGTGCTTGTGAGTGTCAAGCTGTCTGCTTGGAGGTCCCTCTGCTTATTGTTTCTACGCCTAAAAGATGACGCTGCAAGAGCGCCGCAAAGTATGCAATAATCTTAGCTGCGTTTGAATTTATACGTTACATGTTGTTGGTCTGGTTTTTTTTAGCATTTAAAGTTTTTGCTCAAAAGCCGCAAGCCGGCAATAGTTTTGGTTTCATTATTATTACTTTTAAGCTGCATACTTTAAGGCAACAAAGCAAAGTGGCAGAAGTTGCAGTTGATAGTATTTTTGGCAATGACAGTATTTAAGCAGTGTGTGTTTGTGTGTGTGAGTGTGTGTGTTTGAAAAAGCATTTAAGGTGGGCTGTGTTAAGGTGCTTAGTTGTTGTTTTGCTTTTTCTTGTCTGGCCTATGAGTTCAACAACCGTAAATATGCTATACAGTAAGCTAGGCTAGGCAGTATCTTAATTATTTTATGACTGCCTGGCTGACATTTATTTTTTGAAAATTCGTTACTCTTATTTTATTTAGTAGATATTACATTTTGTTCGTAAGTTAGAAAAATTTTTTGCATGAAGCATAAAAAGTGTTAAAATTTTGAAATAAATGCTGTCGAAATATGTTGCATGCTTTTCGGTATTCTCGCAAAACACACACACCCAAACACGCATGGTCTGCAAAACTTCAGTCAATGCTGAGTCAAAGCAACTTGTTGTTGTCAGACATAGTAAACGTCCTTGGCAACAGCAGCTGCAGACGCCTCATGCAATCGAGGCGTTGCTACAGACAATTGATTTGTGAGCCACCAGACTTGAAAGCGAGATGAAAAGAAAGAGTGGTAGCGCAAGAGAGAGTGAGAAAAGGGGGTAGGTTCAGAGACTGAGCTAAGTAAAGTATGCAAGTTTTAAAAGCTTTTGCAGATAAAGCAAGCGAAAAATTTCTCCCTGTGATGAAATATTTAGAAATTGCAAACTATAATTTGAAGCCAAAACATAAATGCGGACAACACATAGAAACGGTATAATTAAGATTTAATAAAAACTTGCAGAGAATTTTTTTATTATTTACAATTAAATGAAAAATTTTTTACTAACGTTGAATTGTCTTCAAAATCAGAAAATTAGAAAAGTATCAAAATTTTAAAAAAATAACTGATAAATTTAAAAAAAATATTAAACTGAGTTAAGCAACATTTTAAGCAAAACAAGAAGTTTCGAAGTAATGTTCGAATTTTCGAAGATATGATTTAGGTCAGAAATTATTTCTTTCACGCAAAAAAATGTTTTTAAACAGTGTTCGAAAAATGTTCGAAAATTCGAACATGCCAAAAAACCGATTTTTTAATAAATCAATGCAATTACATTAACAAAATAAAGTATTAACTGTGCCTTATTGAAATTTAATCGAAAAGTCAACATTAAGAGCTCTACCCGCTTTAAATAACCGCATATTATATGAACAAATCAAACAGTATCAAAACTATGTTCGAATTGTACAAGATAAAAAATTAAAAATATATTTTTCGTGTAAAATTGACATATATGACATAAAAAAGTAATGTTCGAAAATTCGAACATGAGAAAAATAATGATTTTTTGAAAAATATACTGCAAATACATGGGTAAAAATGATGTAAGGGCATGTCTAACTGCCATTTCACCACATTGCTAACGTTTTTCTAACAAATTAATGAAGAATCTTAAGCGAGTTCTTATGACTTGTCATAAGAAACGTTATATTTATAGCTTAAACGTGCATAAAAATAGTTGAAAAAATTAAAAAACAATATTAAATTTTGTGAAACCTCATTTAAGCACAACAAGCAGTTTCAAAGTTACGTTCGAATTTTTGAAAATTGGAATTAGCTTAGAAATTATTTTTTCATGCAAAAAAATGTTAATAACAGTGCTCGAATAAATGTTCGAAAATTCGAACTTACCAAAAAACTTAGTTTTCAATAAATCAATACAATTCCCTTCCAGTAAAATTTAAAGTTTGCTGTGTCTTATTAACATTTTATCAGAAACTGAATATTTTGAGCTCTACCCGCTAAAAATTCCGCATATCACATGAACAAAACAAGCAGTTTCAAAGCTATATTCAAATTGCAGAAGATATTAACTGGCATCAATAAATTTTTAAATAATTTTTTTCTGTAAAACTGACTTAAATCACTTGAAAAAAATAATGTTCGAAAAATGTTCGAAAATTCGAACTTACAAAAAGTCCCAATTTTTAATAAAATAATGTCCTGAAATCAGATATATTACAATTTTTTCAAATCTTATTGAAAGGAAATTACTAAAAGTTAAGTTAAATAAGAGCTTTTAATAAGTTAATGTCCTGAAATCAGTCAAATTAAAAGTGTATAAGTCTTACTGATATTAAATCTCAAAACAAACAGTTAGCTATTCACAAATACTCTCATACCTAACGAACAAAACAAACAGTTTCAATGCTTTGTTCGAATTGTAGAATATAAAATTAACTCAGATATATTTTTTCAATAAAATTGCTGAAAATTCAAACATGTGGAAAATCATATTTTTTAAAAAATATATTGCAAATACACAAGTAAAAATGATGTTATGTTATGTCTACTTGCCATTTTATCATAAAGCTAACGTGTCATTAACAACTAAAAGTAAAATTTTAAAATAATCAATTTAAATTTGCAATAAAAAGGTCTGTCGAAAAATTTTAATATAATCAATTTAAACTTGAAATAAAGAAGTCAGTTCGATATCTGAATAAAAGAAGGTTAAAAATATTAAACATAAATTCTTAACTTAATGGTACCTTATTTTAAGCAAAACAAGCGGTTTCGAAGTTATGTTCGAATTTTCGAAGTCATAAATTAGCTTGGAAATAGTTTAATTCATTCAAAATAGTGTTCAAAACAATGTTCGAAAAATTTGCAAAAATTCGAACTTAACAAAAATATTGTATTTCCATTAAAAATTCAGTCAAATTAGTAAAATTAAAATTTTGCCATATTTAAACAACATTTAGTCACAAAGCCAACGCTTAGTGCTCTAGCTACCTGCTATATGTAAATGAAAATTCGACAGATTCAAAGTTTGGTTCGAATTTTAGTGACTAAAAGCAAGCTAATGGCGTTTTCGTTTCTATCAAAAAATGTTGCCTTTTCATTGCCCTTGCCTTTTTTCGTGTTCGATTCTAAAATAAGTGCAAACGGGTGAGTAAATTTTGTGTTCGTTTCTTAAAATGTCACACTCACAGAGGGCAAAAAAGGCGCATTTTCTACCCTGCAAACTTTCTCAGGGTAGATGATTGCCCTGCATATCAGCTGTTTTTAAAACGACAATATTATGACATGCGTGCGTTAGACAAGGATGGTTATATTCGTTTATTTAAGTTGACATTTTTCGAATAGGCAAAAACATGCACTTTTACAGGGTTGCGGGCAACATTGAAAACATTTTGCACTGCGACAGGGCAACATTTTTTGGTAGAAACGAAAACGCCATAAGACATGTTTATTCTTGCACAATTATTTATAGAGTTTAAAAAAAATAATGTTCGAAAGAATTTTTCTACATTCGAACAAAGCAAAAGTCTTATTTTTCAATAAAATAATGTCACCTACGCAGTACAATTGAAATATTGTCATATAGAACTAGCATTATTTTCATGGAGAACAGAGCATTTCGAAATTAAGAAGAAATAAGCATGCTTTAAAATGCTGTTTCTTACAAAATTGACTTAAAGTAGTCAAAAATATAAAGTTCGAAAATATGTTCGAATTTCGAACATACGAAAAATATTATTTTTTAAATAATATTTTGCAAATGTGTTGTTAAAAAGGTATTTTATTGTGACTAGCTGACATGTAACCGTAAAATATATGTTAAAAACTCTACATGCGAACTCTCGCAAGAAGTAAAATTTTCGAAAAGATTTAATAATATCTAGTTTATGCTTAAATAAAAAATATGCATATTAAAGAAGTATAAAAGTTTAAAACAATAAAAAAAAAAATTTTTTTTGATTGAATAACCAACTTGTTTGATATGCTTAAAGGTTTTTTTTTTTATTGAATTCTGAATTTGTTATTAAAAAAAATAGATTTTTTCATTCAGAAATAAGTAATTTTACGAAAATAAACTGGTTTTAAGGAAATATTTTAGTGCAAAATTATTTACAAATTTTTCGCTGACCATTGTTTGTGGTTCAGTTGCGTAAAACGCAATTTCGAAGTTATGTTCGAAAATTTGTAAATGCTGTACATGTTGAAATTGTCGAATTTTCATGCTCAGCTAATGTTTACATGGATTACATTTTTAAAACTGAGTTCGAAACTGAGTTCGAAACTATGTTCGAAAATTCGAACATTATAAAAAATTCTTTTAACACCTAAAACGAACAGAAAATTGCTTTGGAAATGCAGTTGTTAGTTTGAAAATCACAATATGAGTTACTGTTCCACAGACAAGCAGCTAAATAAACAGCTATAATCAATAAGTTTGAATATGTATGTCGCCTGACTTCGTGCCGAAGATTCCAGCAAACATGCCGCCACTTCCTTCCTACCAACTTATGACATCAGCCTTAGACGAGCCAGAGTGTGACACAATTAAAAGCCATCAACTGCCAGACGCATTGCAACTACGCCGTTCACTGCGCATGCGCAAATGCCGAAAGCCTATGCAATTGCATATGCGGCGGCACATGCGTTTGACGTTACATGCAACAACAAAAACGCAACGTTTATTTAAATTTTATTTGCTTTTACTCAAGCACGTAATCCTCAACATACACTACACGTAACTTAGAGTATAACATAAGCACCGTTAGAACTGCAAACTAAGCCGCAGCCAGCACATTAGAATAACTAGAATTACTAGCTAGCACAAGAATGGCTTAAACAGGCTCATTAAGCATGCCGGTCAGGCCTTTGAGCCGTTCAACGTGCTTGAAAGGGTTTTTCGTTTTATGTTTTTTGTTTTCTTTTAGCCAATTTTTTTTTTTTAGTTTCTTAGACTATTTTAATGTTTGTAAAGAAGGCTTATTTTTCATTACAACAAACAACACATTTTCTACGTCATTCTAGAAATTGTTCGCAACATTGAACTTTATTTAGGCCACGAGCGCAAAGCTTTTTCGTCACTCTTCTGTGCTCTCACTCTGCTTGCAGCTTTCTCAGTAATTTTGAGAATTGAGTGCGCTCTTTTGTGTATTTTTTGACATGCGTTGTGCTGCTTGTTTGAGTTGTTTTCGCACAAAGTCACAGTCATTGCACAAACAGTCCATGGCTAATATCGTGTATTGTCCATGACATTCAGCTGTGCACAATTATTTCCGCCCACAGATATCTGCACAGACAGCGCTTATCTCTTGGTTTGTTTGCTCTTGCCAACGTTATCATATCAGATAGAACTTGCTCTTAATTTTACTCTTAAGACTCTCACAGCGCCTGAGTAGGTCGGTCATTGAACTGACAAACTTGTTTCACTTGCATATACATTTTTCTCTTTGGCTCTTTAAGCGCTGACAAACAATGAGAGAACGCGAGAACTCGTTGCTGGCTGTTAGTTTAATTGAGACAACTTGATGTTGGCTAGCTGACATTGGCTGCGATGGTCATAAGCATGGTTTTCGGTCTGTCTTGCTTTAAACTAATATTGAATTTTCCAACTTTCGGTTTAGTTAGGCTGGGGCAGCATATTTTAGAGATTTTTTTTATAATTCTCTATTAGCTAAGTAATTCTTGACAACGGAAAACTCTTGAATGTTTGTATTGGTTTACTATTTATGCTTTTAAGATTTTTGTTTATAACTACAGACAAACAAACAATTTTGTGTTGTAAAAAAAGCTCATAAAGTCACAAGTATATTTAATTCTAGTCACGTTTTATGTATTTATCACTAAGACAAGTAGTTTCCTAAACACTTTTTATATGTTCACCGTTATTATTTTTTCCCCTTGACTAAAATCTGTTCGATTAACAAATATTTACTATTGAACTGAGCTGCAAACTTAGCGTTATTTAAATAAAAATTATTAGAATAAACAAGTGCGCAGCTACTGTCACTTTGAGCCAATGTAAACAATGCAAGAATGACATTCTGATAACTGCCCATTAATGCTTATGTCGTAATGCACTATATGAGCAAGACAAATGTCAACAAAACATCTTCAAACATAAGCATCAAAATTCAATTCAATGAAATTCGATGCTTTATAAAATCGAACGTTCGATCTTTTAGCTTATATTTAGGTAAAGCGGAATGCCGTCGAAGTAGTGTGCGCTGCATATGGTACCTTTTTTATTGTTTTGTTGAAAAAAGGTAGTCAGTTGCGAGGTCATTGCCCGTGGATGACGGTGTCAAGTGTAGAGAATCATTAACGAATTTCTGTTCTTCGTTCTGCTACTTTGTATGCTATTCCAATTGACACCAGTTGAAGGTATGCATGGCTGTGTGTATACATGTGTGTGTTTGTTTGTGCATTTCAACCACTTGATTCACATAACAAACGACAACTTGCGATAGCATTATGAAAATTATAGCGGTAATTTTGGGCTATATTTGTGCGCTATTGTTTTGTTGCTTTTGAAGAATGTTCGAAAATAAGCTATTGTGTTTGCTTGAGAAGGTTGAGAATGAAATTTGTTATACATTAATATAAATGTTGTTACACATTAATTCAGTAAGTTTTTAACTTGCAGAAAAAAAAATATTTGTAAAATTTAAAAGTTTTCTTTCATTAGGCTCGACTGAAGTTTTACTGAAGTCACACAAATAGTGTGAGTAAGTTTGTGTCTTAAGTCTTTTGATTTTAGTCGCTTGAGAGCAAGTCTTTGGGTAGCGATGAGTTTTATGTTTTGAATTTGTTTTTATTTTGCTTTTTGAGTCTTTTTATTTGATTCTATATATATTACTTTTTGATAAGGTATTTTTCTTGGCGTCGCCTAGAGTGAACTGGTGAACATTAAAATATGGTAAAGGTGTCATATACATTGGATACCATGTAGTTGTGACATCAAAAGAGCAAAATCAATATACTGATAGTTGTGCTTAGAATATTGATATTTCTAAAAATGGAAAAATAAGCGTTAAATTCACAATATTTTTTTTTTTTTTTTCAATAAATAAGGTTTCAAAGTTGTTGTGAAAAATTCTTTGGACAAGTTTTGCACAGTCACATAGAGTTACTTTGTTGCAATAAATTGAAAATTGTTATAGTTCAATAATTACTCTGGTCAACCATTTTGCAATTTTTTTGTGCCACACGAACGTTGGAAAACTTATACTGTTTAAGCGTTCTTCTCTTGTTATGAAACTTAAAATTTTTTTTTTGTTGGCCTCAAATTTGTTGTGATTTCGAACTTTGTGTTTTTACTTTTTTTTTGTGGTGACCGTGGCATGCAGGTTAAATGTGTGGCTTAGCATGCTTGGAGCCTGGGTTCGATTCCCAGCCGCGGCGAAAAGTTTTTTTTTCAATAAAAAATTTTTCTAATCGGTCACCACCTCTCTACAGACAATGGCAAACCTCAGAGAGTAAATAATGCCATGTAAAGCTTCTTGAGAACATGAACTTTAGCCGTTCGGAGTCGGCATAAAACATGTAGGTCCAGTTCTCGGTCAATTGTGTGCAAACATTTAATAACACTCACAACACAATTGATCATAAGAAGCTCGGTCAAAGTCCTTTCAAGGGCTGAAATGGCCAATTTGTTTTTTGTTTTTTGTTTTTACTTTTTCGGACTTTCAGACTTTGATCCCATTTTTATGTTCCAAAACACTTAACACAGAGCAAATAGAAAAAACATTTAATAGAAAATCAAACAAGATTTTTGGTGGACTATATTTTTATTTTTATGAGATGTTAAGTCCGTGAGATATTCAAGTTCAAAGTAAAATTTTTAATTTTTTTGTTAAAAATGTTGACTTTTACAATTTTTTTTTTATGATTTAACAGTGGACATGACATTAGCCGTTTTTTGAAATTAACTTTTTTATAATTTTATATTTGAGTAAATATTCTTAAATTTCTAAGAAAAAAATTTCATGGAAAAATTTTGACGGGTTGAAAAGTTACAGCTGGATAAGTGAGAGCGCATTTTTATTTTTTCTTGCATTTTTCTTTGTTCACAAACTTTGAACGCGTTTATCTCAAAAGCATGTTTTTCGTACTGGTTGCGGCACTAGCAAGTTCATTTTTTTTTTTTTAACTTGAGTCGCTGTCTAATGACACGAACTTTGTTAAATTTTTTTTTCATTTTTTTTTAACAATTTTTAAAGTCAATATTTTTTTCGAAAATATACAATTTAAAATTTAGAACATCACCAAAAATTGAAAAAAAAATTTTAAAAAAATCTGCTGTCATAAGATAACCAATTTTGTTAAGATTTAAAAAGGTTATGTTTTTCCAGATCGACAATTTTTGCGAATCCCAACGCTGCAACCACGAGGCTCCGTTGTCTTCTCTGCCGCCTGTTTGGAGCTCTTTGTTCGAGTAAAAAAGAAATTTTTTTGAATTTTTTTCTTGTAATTTGTTCAATTCTCTATATAATAAAAATTTGGAAAAATGCTTGTTTTTGAATGAGTTATTAATTTTTCAAACAAGGTATGTTTTCTCTGCCGCAAATGTTATGTCCCTCCTTTAGCCATATTTCAAAAAAACAATTTTTTATCGTATTCTATATTGCATTTTCCTAATATTGATTCGAAAAACATAAACATTCTTGAAAAGAAATAATTGAAATAAATTAAAATAAGCAAACAAGCCATTCTTTAACTTTGAGCACATAATTTAAAACTTAGAAAATATAACAGTTTTGCCTCATCAAAATATTGTTCTTATTATGTACCAGTGATATGATGTTGTAATTTTGTATTTTTGGGCAAAGCTTAAGCTTTCTTGTAGTATAATTTATTGTTAATTTTTGTCAATCATAGCAAATACAAAACCTGCAAGAAATCTCTATACCAACATGACGTTTGTACAACTTCCAGAAGAAATTCTAAAAATCAAAATGTACTTCTCCTCAGCCTTATCGAAAAGTTCTTTCAGGAGGCATTTTAGCTTCCAAGAATGACAGGTTAGTGCAAGGCAGAAGTTAAACATTTTTTGAGAAGAATATTGTCTTATGTGTTCTGAATCATGGAATGCTTTATTAAAATTTTCCTGGAAAATACTTACTAGATTCCTTTCTTGAAGACCTCAAAGAAATCTTCAATGGCAAATTTCTAGAAACACGTCTAGAGAAGACCAAGGAAAACATTCTTCCCAATGACATGCATGTGTTAAAAAAATGCCTTCTGAGTATGAAAGTAGAAGGGATGGAACTCACGACTTTACCTCCACTTAACCTTCTTTGGACGCACTTTTTAGCGGGGATATTGTTGAAACAGTTTTGTAGAATTATATTTAAATTTTATTTTCAATTTTTTTTTTTTTTTTTTTGTAAGAAATTATTCTTTAAAAACATTTGTTTTTATTAACAAAAGCACGTAGATTTCAATGGGTACCATTCTAAGTAAAGTTTGATTTACAAACTTTGATTTGGAGTTTGTTTCTTAAGTCTTTTGTTTAACCAAGTTTTAGCTGTCCTGGGAAAAACTTTTCCTATGAGCTGTGCAACTATTTAAATTGCTTTTCGATTACGTAAATATTTAATTATACTTGAAAAGTTTTCAGTATAAGTAATTCTGATGTACTTTTAATCCCTGTTTAATCCTTTAAAGCAACAAAAGCTATAGTAAACAATTATTTTTTTAACACTTGCTTTGGGTTAACCCTTTATTGCATGATTTTAATAAAAAAAACAGGAAGTTATCATATGAAAAAATCATCACACTATCTAGTTTTGTGTATATTTTTTGCTCTTTAAGGGTTAAGCAATAGTAAATGTTCTTACCGAGAATAAAGCTGTATCGACTTAGTTCAAAAACCTTAATTTTTCTTGTTTGATATTGACTCATATAATTCGCAGAAGCAAATTTGACATAAACTGAATACATACAGCTCATGAATTTAATTATATTGAATAGCAAGAATATCTAATAAGCCTGATAAAGAAATTACTAGCAATTAAACTCTTGACAAAAAAAAATTTAAGAATTGAAATTCTATTGATTTCAATTTCAATTTCAATTATATTCTTAAACTCATTAATTCTGGTCTTGAATTCTTTTTAAGAAAATAACACAAGGTTTTAGCGAATAATTTTCAGTTTATTTTTCATAATTTTTGTATGTTAAACTAGATTGATAAGAATACTTTTTCTTCAAGATCTTCAACCATTCGTTTGATATAACAACAAATGGAATATTTGTGCATTATTCCGTTTGATAGAAAAATATTAAACATAGACAATGTTATGACAATTTACAGAATCATGGCTCATAAGCGAAGACATTCCCTTATATAAAAAAAGGCCAAAACTTTTAAATCACATCAACTCCTAAAAGTAGTCTAAAAATGTCATTTTTTTTTCAAAACTTAAACATGGCTTGCAAGATTTTATGTCATGGTTTTTTTTCTTTGAAAATCAAAAAATTTTGTGGTCACAAAATTGAAATACCAGATTTGTTTGAGCATACTTAAAAGGGTGGCCTGTTGGTTTTTGAAAAGTTTTTGCACTAGGCAGTCAAAGCACTTCATGTGCTGCCAGATTCAATTATTTTTTTTGCCTGTCAACAATTAGAACTTCAACTCATCTTCTTATTTTGCTCTTCTGCTATCGCCATATCCGTTTACAAAATCTACAAGCCTTTGATATGAAATTTGTGTGGCCTTTCTTGAATGCTTTACTTCATATATTTTTTTTTCTACGCTAGTTGCTAATTACGTTATTAAGAGTATCAAGCTTTGTCAGCTTAAGGTCAAAGACATCATCTTAACGTTTTAATTAAGTGGCAGAACAATCAAGCAGCAAATAACAACTTTTAAAAACTGCTGCGTAAAATAGAGAAGACAATTACTGACACACGCACACTTACACACATACATATATACACACTTAAACAGCCAAATGGCGCAACAAACTAAAACAAAGTCAGAGCAAAGTGTTTTTAAAGGGCTTAAATAAATGTAGAAAAACAAAAAAAAAAAAATAATATGCTTAATATGCGTGCATAAGTTTGAGCCTGTGTTTATGTGTGTATGTGTGTGTGTGTGTGTATGTTTGGGCCATTGACCGTGTGGCAAGAGTAAGAGTGAATTTTTATTTCTTTTGAGCCTTAGAAATAATGCTCTAGTAGTGCAGCGGGCAGTAAATGTTGCTGGTTGCATGGCCCCCCTTACACCCTTGCCAGCCAGCACACAGTCCATGCTGCTATGCATTGCCATGGCCAAGAAGAAGAACAATAACAACAACAACATTAAAAACAACATTCAAAATAATAAAGCCGTCGACCGGCATGCGCAGTTGAACGCCCTTTTCACGGCAAGTGATTCTTGACGCTACATCATCATTACCCTCCAACTCCCCAACCCTCTGTGTGGCCACCATTAAAATCAAGTGAATGCACAGTGTGTGTGTGTGTGTGTGTGTGTTGGATTTTTCTGCCTTTTTGTTACCATTCTATTGCAGATGACGCTTTGCCAACGCTTGCTTGTAAATAAAGCAAGGCATGGTCCAAGCCAGGCAAGTGAACTGGTTTCATTTTCCTGCCATGCCATATGATGATGATGATGATGTTGATGATGATGATGATGATGATGATGGCATTTGTCTGCTGCGCTGAGGAAACTCGCATTGCCCTCAATGTGTCCCCTGCATTTTAAGTTTCCCTTCCAGTTGTTTTACTTTTGCTGACCAGCGCAGCAGCATTTAGTTTTATCGAACCTCGAACCTGCAGCTGAAGAACGTTTTTACTTCTAATGCCTTGATTTTGCTGCTTGCCTTGTATGCTTTTTTTCATTTATTTCTTAAAATGTTGCTGTTGCTTTTGTTTTGATTTTGTCGACAGTCAACATTGCATGCAGTTTCGACGGAGGAACCGTCCCTTTGCTGAAGTCGCATCCATGCTGCCGTTTGCTGATGAGTAAGCGTGCGCGACTGTGTAGATTTTCAAATGAAAATGAAAATGAAAACTTGGAAAACACTGTACCACAGCGTACAGCGGCGGCTGGGCGCAGCGGCATGGCTTGGAGCAAGAGGACACAACGAAGCCAGCCACCGCATGACAAGAACTTGTCGTGGGGTAAATGCACTCGCGTCAAAAAGTGAATGAACGAACGCAGAAGGGCGTTCGCATTTGCGCGCGCGCGCACACATTGTGGTTAGCATTGGCAAGGATGCGGCTGGATGGATGGATGGATGGATGGATGCAGTTGCAACAAAAAAACAAGAGCAACAGAGAGCAGCAAAAATAGCAAAACAAGAAGTTGATATTTTATTCTTGCTTTCATTTCGCTGTCCAGGTGTGTGTTTGTGTGTGTGTGTGTATATGAGTGTGTTGCTTGCTGCATGTTGGCGTGTCTGTTGGCATTGATGATGGCTAAAATATGCAATTTACGTGAAATAATTGCAACAAAGGAACTTTAATTATTGCGCAGTTTTGTCGTTTTGAGGCTTTAAGTGCTTTTTTTGTAAAAAAAATCATAATTCGTATGAAGGTAATAGATACTATATTAGTAAAAAAAAATAGATATATGACAAAAAATTAAAATTTTTTGTTAAAAACTTATGCATTTTTAAAAGTAGAGGTAAAAAGAGATTTTCAGTTCATTTTTTTTTTTCAAAATTGTATAGTATGAAGACTAAAAATGGCTGAAAACGGCTTAAAATATTAAAAACTGTTAAAAATGTTCTAAAGTAAGGCAATGATATTCAAAAATCAAATAAATAATTTTGACTTTTAAAAAATCATTAGAAAATTGCTAACATTTTGTTGCTTTCTTGTTAAGAAAACTTTAAAAAAACGTTATATATACTAGATGTGATTTAGTGTGTGTGCATGTATGTTTGTACGTGTGTGTGGTTTTATGAAAAATCTACTAAATTAAGCTATTTCATAAGCGGCCAGCCACTGCGAGTCACATAAACTCGTGTCAATTGTGGAGTTCTAGCAACAAGTTTGTGTCTTAAGTCTTTTGTTTTTCACCGCTCTTTTCGAGTTATAAAAGATTCTATTTTAATTTGGCTATAAGTATGAGAAGAAATAATTGCAATAATTGCAAGAAAATTGCTAAAGCAATAATTTGTGCTGTACACATAAATAGCAGCAGTAGCTAAGAAACAATATTAAGAAAAGCATTTAAAGCAAGCTGCTGGCAGCTGACACGTGCATTCTCTAAGATTGAAACAGAAATTTTTCTGAACCCAACTAATGAGATCTAGTGTATAATATCTGTTTTCCAAGATTAGCAATTTTGATTGTTAACTGTGTCAAAGAGGTTGATATGTGCCTCATTTCTCATCAGAACTTGCCTTTAAAAATCATGTTCAATCGTTCAGTCTCAACCTATCGACTGTTGAGCCTAGCGACTGTTTCACCGTATTCCAGGTGACTCCCATCACACTCCCACTAAACTCCTACCAGACTGCCATGAGTAATTCTCACCAGATTCCCGTTTTACCAAAAGCAGAAGGCTCTTCGTTCTCTTCTCGTATAGTTCTGCCTAGAGCTTTCTAGATATAATGTAGTCAGTTCTGGAATCCCAGTTTGTGCTGGCAGTTGTGGTTTTCATAAGGTTTGTGCGCTTTTAAATAAAGAAAGAGTATAAAACTAAAGACTTCTTTACTTAATAAAAAGACATATATAAATTTTTTTGGAATTTGATTATTTAATTGATTGTCGTTCTGACTCAATCTGGCTTATTTTAAACATGATTCTTAGTTTGAGAAAATGAGCTTTAATATTAAATTTTCTTTAGATTACTAAATAATGACGGCTTGAATTGTGTTCCTAGAGAGGTGGACCTGAGAAAATTAACTCCGTTGGGCATGTTGATTACGCATTCTTTTGAAAACTCATATTTAATACATAAGTGGGTGAAAGTTGTGTTTGTGTCTGAGATTACTATCTTAAAATGAACGCAGGGGGGTGAGGGTGGGTGAGGTGGAGAGGGTGAGGAGAAAGGTATGGAAGAAGTTTAATCTCGAAGTGATTCAAAAGTTTTAAAACGTGTTTAGTTCAAAAATTTAAGAAAATATTAATTTCTTATTGTCTTGCAAAAATAATCTACTCAATATTAGAGTTAGCTTTTATGTGTGTGTAATAAGCTAATCAACTACTGGATGGATTTTTATAAAACCTTTATAAAATGATGTCTCAAACTGCTGTGCTCAACATAGGCTAAACAAATAATGCCACACCCATTTTTTCGCCCAAAATTCACACAAAAAAAAATGCTGCTTTAAGATATGCTATAAATATTGGAATTAAGTTATTCAACTTATAATTATTATCATATAAATATTGAATAATTATATTTATTTCTAAAAAAGTCATCTATATAAAAAAGTAAGATATAATATGTGTGCAATTAACACCGTAACTATTTGATGTAATTTTTTAAAATCTTTATAAAACGATTTATTGAACTACTGCGCTGAACATAGGCTATATAAATGTTGTCACGCCCATTTATTTGCCCACAATTCACATAAATCACATTGAATGCGTAAAAATGCAATGCTGCCTACATAGAATTTATACATGTTGGAGTTCAGTTACTCAACTTTTAATTATTATCATATAAATACTTAACAGTTATCGTTTAATCTAAAACAAGTAATTTTTATTATATCTGTGTTTGTGGCTTGTATGTATGCAATAAACTCCTAAAGTCGATCGATTTTTATAAAACCTTTATAAAATTATTTTTAAAATAACTGCGCTGAACAAAGGCTGTACAAATGCTGCCACGCTTTATTTTTTAACCAAAATTTATACAAAATCAATGCTTGTTGCGCACATACATGTGCAATTTGTTTGGAATGCTCTTAAATTACTCAACAATATTTTTATCTATAAAAAATATTATCGATACAATATTCGCATTTTTTTGTATGTGTGCAATAAACTCTTTATTTATTTGATGAATTTTTAAAAAATCTTTATAAAACGATTTATTGAATAACAGCGCTGATCATAGGCTATATAAATGTTGCCACGCCCCCTTTTTTTATCTACATTTAAGGCAAATTCAAAACATGCTGCGCACAAAGATGTTGCAATTTGTTTGGATTGCTCACAAATAACTCAACACTATTCTAATATAAAAAAAAAGTTATCAACATAATATTTGCATTTTTTGTATGCATGTAAGTATGTATGGAATAACCTTCTTATCTATTTGTTGAATTTGAATAAAATATTTTCAAACGATTTCTTTAACTAATGCGCTGAACATAGGCTATATAAATTTTGCCACGCCCCCTTTTTTATCCTCAATTTGCACACAAAATTTAAGCATGCTGTGTATACAAACATGCAATTTGTTTTGAATATTCATATAATTACTCAAAAATTACCTAGTAAAATAAAGCAATATTTTTCATATATGTGTTTTTTTGTATCTGCCTATGTATGTTAGCAGTAAACTCCTTATCTATTCGATGTATTTTTATAAATTCTTTATAAAAAGATTTCTTAAATAACTGCGCTTGACATAGGCTATATTTCAAATGCCACGCCCCTTTTTTTCACCCAGATTTCAAGCAAATTAAAAAAATGCTGGGTTAGAATTTATTTGAAATATTCATATAATTTAGGAATTATAATAAAAATGGGCATAACCACTCCTCCCACATCATTGACAAACAAAAATTGAGTGGAAAGAATTGAAATCGGATAGCCAGCATCCACATAAGATAACTTTTGTTTGTGTTTTTAATTTAAAATTTTATTTTTTTTTATCTTACGAATTTTCTAATAATACTTTTCATTACTAGCCATCCATTTATAGCTTGTACCAAATGTGTTGATAATTGAAGGTCTGACAAAAGTGTTTTAAAAAAGCAGAATTCATGTGTTTTCATGTTCACATGCATACACATACAATTACAAACTTTGTTGGTACAAGCCATAAAAGTGAATGTACAAAACTAATGTCTTATCAGTTCAAACCCGATTTAATTAGCTGGTATTAAATAATATCAAAATTTTTTAGCCCATATTCGGCACACTTCTCTGGCATAACGTGCTTTGCATACTGGGATCATGCATATTGTGCACCCCAGCAACAAAAAATAGTCATAAAAATATAAATTTGAGCATATTTCGACAAATATTTTTTTAACCTTCTTTGTTTTTTTTTTTTTTTTACCAAATATAAGGTTCATTGCCCAAAAATTTTATTAAGAGAGTTAAGATATCGTAAAAGTGTATATTTTATGCCAAAAGTAGAGAGCTGAAAATAAACACTGCGTGTCGAATATGGCTTAAATAATATTAATATCAATAATTTTAAAGATATGCATATCTTTTGTCTCTGCTTTTCACACCACTTAACGATTATTGCGCCACCAATTAAACTGATTGAAATAACTTGAAGAAACAGACATGCTAACCCATTACTTTTAAGTACCGACAAATTAAGTACCGATTTTAAAATTTGATAAAGTTAAGAAAACTTAAACGTTCACATGCAATTATTTTGCATTTTTGGTCAACAACTTTTAGATGCTGCACAAAGTTGACCAAAGCTATTGTCAAACGAACAATTTTGCTCACTTGGTAAATAATGGGTTAAGCCAGCCTTGATATTGAAATTGAATTTTATAAATAAATTTCAACAATTGCTGCTGCAACTGGTCGAACAGAGTACTTGTTTTAAACGTTTATGCAATTGTAAAATAAATTGTAAAATAGCAAGTTTAAATAGCAGCTTTTTATTCGTTTGCTGACTGCCCTCCCCTGAGTCAAGCTTTTTAATCAATCAGCTGAAGCTGCTTGCCGAGCTAGCGTTGAGTATGAAGCTGGCTATATTTGTTTATATTAGCTGCAAAGCTGTTTAGGAGTCACTTAAAGTCAAAGTCAAGGTTATGCTTTTTTTCGCATATGTTTTTTTTTTTTGTATTTTTTTGCAATATTATTTCTAATAAAGTAGTTAGTTTTTTCTTATTATTTTTTATAACTAAACAACCCGGCTTAAACCAGTTCTAAGTCATAACGTGTGAATAACTAAGTGTTGGTTTTGTTATTCGTTTGCTAACAACACTTTTTCGGAAAGTGGCTAGTTGTGAGATAATATTTTAATTATAAATGTAGTTGTTGTTGTTGTTGTTATTTGCATTGTTTTTATTGTTGATGTTGTTGTTGTTGTTGTTGCTTGTGCTAGCAACTAATAATATTTAAAAAGCTTGAAGTCAATTAATCATACTCAGAATATCTGAATACATAGCATAGTAATTATTAAAGTGTGTTGTTGCTGCTATGATTGCTATTCTTGTTGTTGTAGCTTAAGCTAGGCATCTTTAAAAAAAAATTGTTTATTTTTGTTAGAAAAAAATTCTAACATTATTTATGAGCATCATTAAATAAATCAATTAATTATTCAATATATTTAAGTTGTTGTTAAGCTTAGTAGAGCTTTTGAAGCAGCTTCAAAAAATTGAGAGAACGTGTTGATAAAGAGTTGAACAATTAATCAAACTATTTTGTTTCAAATGCAAAGATAAAAAAACAAAATAATATAAAAAATAATTAAAAGCACAAAATTTGCTAAGCAGCTTTTTATACACACACACACATACATACACACGTACACATGCCAAATGATTGCGCAATATGCAATTTTGTTATGTGACAAATGTATCATTTACATAAGGTGTGCTTTATAGCGTGTTGTTGTCTGCTTTTTTTACGTGCTGCAACAAAAAAAAATGATGAAATTTGCGTTTTAGTTATTAATAAGTGTTATGAGGTGACAAGAGTAAGACCGAAGATGGCATTTAAAACAAACAGCTGCATTACAGCCCAGCAGCTGTTGTTAAGGCGGAAAGCTAAGAGTTTCAGGATATTTTTTTAAATACTACACATATTCTTTTTTTTTTTTTTGAGTGTAGCTCAGCTTATTTGTAAAGCAATGAAATGTTTATAATAATAATAATAATAATAATAATAATAATAATAATAATAATAACAGACAAGCATCAGCAAATTCATCATCATCTGAGCAATTTAAGCGCTGACAGGTTCGTTGCTTAAGTCTTTTGTTTTTAATAGCTAACTATTATTAAAAATGTATAATTTTGCAATTATTTTGTATATAAATTATTTGAATAATATTTTTTAATGCGATTTCTTTGATGTTTACTCCAAGATCGAAAGCTAATTTGAAAATCATTAAGAATTTCAACAGTTAGCTTCTTTTTTGCGTATAGTATAAAAGACTATGGAAATGGCAGCTTTAAACAAAGCTTGTAATTTTTTTTTTTTACTAGTTTATGACTTTATTTTATACTTATTACAAGCAGCTAAACATACCTCAACGTTTGTTTATTCCAAAAGTAATCCATGTAATGTCCAAAACTGCAAACAGCTTTAGCGGCTAATCCAAAAAAATTATGATATTTGCTGTACGTGTTGGTTTAATTTTGCTGCAGACATTCAAAATTTTTGTTGTTTGGTTTAATATTTTCAATTATGTACTTATTTTTGTTTTTGTTTTTTTTTTTTTTTTCATATAAAACTCTTACACTCTTACATACGATCAAAATATTCCATTTATTCACTTAATTTGCTATTTTTAAATTTTTTATCATTTAATTTAAAAAATTTTTATATATAAATCATTGCTTTACAGCTGCTTAATCCATAGAATTAGTTATTATTATTATTATTTAGTACTAGTTTAAATGCAGTCTTATGGGTTCAAAGATTTTCCTTTGCATGACACTCGCGCTCAAAAGTTCTTCAACTACAGTTCTGCACTGTGTTAAATGTTCGTCTTCATTTGTTCTGTTGGCTTAAACTACAAGCTTACTTTGCCTGTGCTTCGACACTTTGTTTGAAAACTGAAATATTGACTGAGCTGTAGCTGTTAGAATTTTGTATATTTTTTTTTTTCTTTCTTTATTAATTTTTCTGCCTTAGCGATTCCGTGTCTTTATCGTGTAGTTGCTTACGGAAAACTGAATCACGGATGAGTTTCAACTTCAATGTCAGACTTCTCGATCACATATATTTTTGAAATATTCCAAACGATCGCACGCATACAAACGCATAGGCAGCACACACACACAAGGCAGAGTTTCATACACAGACGTTCAGGTGTTCTTGGCGCTCTGCCACTGCTACAGGTAGTCATCACTGTCTCTTCTAAGTCTTCTTCTACTGCCGCTGCTGCTAAATTGCGCTACGGTTGAACATCGGTAGAAATTATCTCTTTTGTAAGAGCATTGCAAGAATTCTTCTGAATGCTTCACATTTGCCAGCAGTTGGTAGTTTTGAGCGACTAAGTTCATGTGTTTACATGTGTGTGTAGCTAAACACCTATACTTATACCGCTTTTCGTTGGCTAAAGCATATCTAAGAACGATTCCTGTAGCTGCTCTCTGTGCGCTCAGACAGATAGCTTTCCGCTCGTTGCGCTGCTCTCGCTTGTTTGTACATTGTTTGTTAGTTAAGCGGCGACAACAACACAAAATACAAAATTTAAAACCAACAACATTTACAACAACAACAACAACATCGTTCTAACAGATTCTTATTATTGTTATATGAAATTGAGCGCAAGAGCGTAAAATTGTTCTCAAAAACACTGCTGTAGCTGTTGTTGTTGTTTGTGTTGTTGTTGTATTTTCACTGTAATTGTTTAAAACAAACAATTTTGATTGGCTGAGCTCGGCAACAGGCCTCGTTATTGATCTTGACAGTGATCGTGTGTTTGTCGAGTTGTTGTTGTTGTTGTTGTTATTTGGTCTTTTGTTTAAGCCTAGAATAGAAATGATTTAAACTCATCACAGATCGAGTGCTACCTGCTGCTAGCTGCTCTGTATAGTGCCTCTGCTCCGCATGTCTATCTTTAACATGTTGATGCTCATGATGCGCTGTTGTCTAAAGCTTATATATTGTTTTTTTTTTTAATTTTCTTGTAATCTTATAAATGTTTTCTTACAATCAATTAAATCTCTTTTAATGTTCAAAGCTTTATCATGCTCTCATGTTGACGTTGGCTTTGAAATGATTTTATAATCAATCTGCTTAAGATTGTTAATAAATTGAGTGTTAGATTGTGACTTTTGTTGTTGATGATGATGACGTCGCATCAAAGCAATATATTTAATATATTTTTTGATTATTTAATCATAAAATGAATCACTTTCATGAACAGCTTTCAATTTTTATTTAAATATATTGGCGTTTTTTATTTGATATTTACTGGCAATTAGTCTCAAGCAGGCTGTGTATAAGAAAGGCAATAAAATCGATTCTCAAATATAAATAAGAAATTATATATCTTATGTTAAGGCAGAAATTTTGCATCCATCTTTTATTCAATTTTGTATCAAAAGGTTCCTTTTCATTAGTCTGAAAGTTGAAATGAAAAATTATTGAACAAGTTGTATTCTAAAAAAGTAAATTTTACACATGATAGGATATACCATATAAAGAACATAATGAAATATATTTCTGCTTGTTCAAGTGCAGTATAAATTTAAAAGCTTATATAAAAAATAGCTTTTGAGGGCCTTTTGAACTACAGTTTCAACGATACGCAAATTCTATATTGAAACGAATATTTGTAAATTAGTTAAATATTGGTTTTATTATATCTGAAATTAAAAAATCTGGATCCAATTTTTTAGTGTTTACTTCTTTATTATGGCATAACTAACAACCAGTCAAAAGTTTCATCTGGTACTCTAGAAGATGTTCGTGTTCAAAGTTCATCAAAATTTGTCATTTGCGAATATCTTGACACCTGTATATCTGACAGAAAATATGCTAAAAGTAAATATAAAGAAAATATATAGATCAGGTCATTAAAAGTTTTTACAAAATGCTCTTAACAGTTCTTACGTAAAGCAATATTTTAACGCTAGAAAACTAGATGTATCTGAACAGCGCAAATGAGAAATATAAATTTCACTGACAATAAAAACAAAACAACTCGGCTGCACAAAAAAAAAATGTACTCCGCAGATAAATATTAAAGATGTATTAATATTTTGAATAGCACTATTCAAAATTGAATGAAATCTTTGAATCTAAATTTTTGTTTTCTAAGCATTTCATGCAATTCTAATAAAAAAAAAAACAAATTGGCCATTTCAGCCCTTGAAAGAACTTTGACCGAGCTTCTTATGATCAATTGTGTTGTATGTGTTATAAAATATTTGCACACAATTGACCGAGAACTGAGAACCGAGAATTGAATTCTAATATTTTTGTTTAATTAAACACTTCGACAAGGTTGCTTTATTGAATGTTTAATTTAGAAAACAAAATGATGATCAGAGGAAGTGTTTTGTGGTTTGAGACTTAGAAATAACAGCATTATTTTCTATAAAACAGAAAATTATTTGATTTCAGAATTCATATTTTCACTAAAAAAATGCATGTATTATAGTTGATTAAACTTGTTGGATAAGCTTGAAAACCATAAACCAAGTTTTATTTGAATTTAGTTATGCATTTCAATTCAACTTTTATAATTTCATTTAAATAAAAGATTGAACATTTTTCTTTGGAAATTTTGCATAAAAATTCAAACGAGTTCACTATTAGTAATTAATACCTATTAATACCATTTCTTAATACCTATTTATACTCTAGTTACGTAATGTCAGTCTGAGATTATGTAAACAAACGGAAAACTTGAACTACGAAAAAATTATAAGGACATTCTCTGCATGTACCAAAATTATGAAGAGTTCAGGAAACTCAACGACAAGCCTAGGAGTTTCATTCCAAAAGGCAACTGAATCGACTACATCAATTAAAAAAATTGCTGTGAGAAAAGTCGAAAAAATGGTTATGTCTGCCTATATTTCTACAGACATACTAAATCTACAGATTAAGTTCATAATGTAGATTTTGATTACTTCAGAGATTAACTAGATAAAATGAAGCCTGTAAAACTTATTATTGAGAATACTAAGAAGAGAAGATTCAACACTGATAAGCATTGAAACAATATTTAAATATATTCACATTATATTTTATTCATAGCACACTCTTTAATTAAAATTGAAATTAGCAAGAAGTTGATGATTTGATAATTTTAAAATTCGAATTGATGAACGATTTTGGAATGTAGATGTTATGGATTTGTTGTGCAGCCTAATGGCAGTATTTTAGTCTAAGGGTACTAATTTTTCAGATCGGCCATTGGAACATGAACTTTAGCCGTTCGGAGTCGGCATACAACATGTACGTCCAGTTCTCGGCCAATTGTGTAGAAATATTTAATAACACGCACAACACAGTTGATTATAAGAAGTTCGGTCAAAGTCTTTTCAAGGATAAATTTTTTTTTAAGATTTGAACCAAGGATTTGAGGTGTCGAACCTATTCAGTCAAGTCTGCCTTGGTTCGGAAATGTAGAGATAGATAAGTAGGAGAGAAAGAGAAATCAAGAGAAACAAGAGTAGAACTTTGTATGTGTGGCGGAGCACTATATCAAAATGCAAATTGGAATCTTAGGCAAGTGTTAATCCTCAGACAATTCGAGTTATTAAGCAATCTCATTCCACAAACATATCTCTTCCACCAACTACAACTTCAAAAGTCGTATATATTGATGAGTTTTTAATTTCAGTTGATTAGAATTGAGGAAATAATTAAAGAAAGGTAAAAACGTAGGTCCTTGGCTGGACCAGGTCTCGAACCCGGAGCCTCTGGTTTGGCAGTCCAGCACGCTAACCTCTCGACTAACGAGGTGAGGATTGAACTCGGGATTCAATGGCTTGCACTCTATACATTAAGCAAGTCTGCCACAATTGAAGACTCGAAGCAGTGGCCAATAAAATTGGTTTAAAGTCGAAAAGATTACCTTTATATTTGCCCAAAAACTTACAGCAGGAAAAAGAATAAAAAAAAATTGTACAGTTATTGTTTCTTTATTTAAGATTCTTTATATTTCATATTTTTTTTTTTAATATTTTTTGTTTTTTGGATTGGAGAAATCCCTATGTAGCAGTTTTGGTTCCCCTGAACCCTTTATTAGGCCAAAAAATTCAAGTTTTTTGTATTTATTTTTTTTTTTTTCTTCAAAATGCATACCAAAGACAAGCATAAAAGTGAAGAATTTGAGAGTACACAAATATTGTCTAAAAAATTTTTATATAATATTGTATTATAGAAATTATATTTATTTCTAATATAATATTATATTATATAAATTATATTTTTATATTATATAAATTATATTTTTATTTTTTATATATAAATTATATTTTTATATAATTTATATAATATAATTAGCATGATGCCAAAAAAACAACTTTTTTTAACTTTAAGATACAAAGGTGTAACAATACTCATTAAAGAGAGTATAGATTTAGCTTCATTTCGTAGTTCTCCAAAATATCCTTGCATACAGGGTGCCTGATAACTAGATGTTTGAAAAAATCTCTTTTTTTTGGAGTTGTTGTGTTTTTAATCTTTTTATCCATTTTCCTCGTAGAAAATCAAACATTTAATAATTTTGTATTATTAAAAAGGATATCTTCTTTACAAAATAATGCTCTATACTGCAAGTTTTAAAATACAAATTATAAAAATAGATGATTTAAAAAATGCAAGAAAATTGCACTTTTATATTTAAAATGCCATGAATATAAGAAGGAATCAGAAAGAGTCGTCTAAGCAACATTTGTTAAGCTAATGGATATCTAAATTTTCACCGAGTGGCTTTACGATATTTGCAATGGTTTTGCAGAAAAATGAGCTACAAAAAAAATTTCAGTACAAAAAAAGTATGTTTTTGACCCTTTTTCTGCATCAAATGCCAACCTAGCCGCTCCATGCCTACAAAAATTAATCATAAATTAATTTTTATTGATGGATTTTTAAAAAATTCACCGAGTGGCTTTAAGTTTTTCCTTACCATTGTTGAGAAATTAACCTTAATATGAAGTAAAGTTTGAAAAAAAAAAAATTAAAAACAACTAGAAAAACAATTGTTTTTTGCTCAACATTAGGCATAGAGTAGAATCAAAGTTAGATTAAATGTTGTTTTAGGCCTATGGGGACAACGCTCAATGTGTATATTTATGTATATGTGATCAAATAAAATCTTATGTGGAATTTAAATTTTTAATATTGCATGTTTTTGACTCCAGTTTTTAAACCGTTTAAATACAGTTACGTTTGTTATATAAAGATGCTTTAATTTTGGCTTAAGAATCAACAATAAAAAAAATATTTAAGTAGTCTACTTGATGATGTCTATTCAATTTTTAATAACATAAACTGAAAGGATATTTTTGCAAAGACAAAAAGAAATTAGGATATGTCTCATTACAAGGAAATATATGCTAGGTGTCAACAAATCAAAGTAGCGTTCAAATAAATGTACACAAAATATCTATGATTTGGAAGAAAATGACCTAAAAAACATTAATTTCAACGTGGGCACAAAATTGGTGAGAAAATACTTTGACTGCAATGCAAAATGGAATGAACTGGAATGCATGAAAAGTTTAGCTGAAAATGAAGATGCAGCTCTTAAAAAAGACGTGCGAAAGCAAAAAATTATTTTGAAAGCTTTTAATGTGCGGAATCATAGCGTAGAAAACAACTTATAAAAAACACTTTTAAATTTTCTTTGTTATACATAGATTTTTTTAAAAAAACACCTACCTTAAACATTTTTCCTTAAATATCTCTTTTGTTTAAAAATCATTTTTAACAAAAAAAACGTTGTTGAAAAGGTGATGAAATCTTCTATTTGGTCAGCAAATAAATTTAGTAGACACAGCTTCAGAAGATGTAGCTTTTCTTATTTTTTTAAAAGGATCAGCATTTTTGACATCCAAAAGTCAGAATTGACATTTAGAATGTCTTACCAAAATATGGGCTTTACAGTCAATTTTCAACTTTTAGAAGTTTTTAATACAAATTGGTTAGTTTAAATATTCAAATTGAGCTCTATCAGAAGTAACCTTTAAAAAGCTTCTAAATTACCACGAATAAAAATGACAGCCAAGTCCCTGAACTAACATTGCTACAACTATATATCTTTACCATCTTAAACAGTAAAAAAAACTTTTTCTAAAAAACGCTGTTTTGGCATCATGCTAAATATAATATTGTCAAAAAATCGATATTTCGTTATGTTAAAAAAAACTTTTTTTCTAATAAATTTAAGATATGTATTTTGCATAGTTTTTAAGCTTATTTAAGCTTATCGGAAATGTATTAAGCTTTTATTTCCTTTATATATCGTATAGCGTTGTTTAAATGCATGTGCATTTTCAAAAACATGAATTTTATACAGCAGCGCCCTCTGGCGCACACTTTACTTAGAAACGGTTGTCAGACTTTGATTTTGCGAAACTCATGTTAACCAAGATTTCTCAAAATCGAATAATAATAAAAAATCGTATGAATATAGATTTCTCACGTTTTATATATTGTGGCACTTAATTTTGTTAAATTAGAAAAACCATTATTACAAAAAAAAAAAATGTACTGAAAAATTACAAAAAATTTATTAAATTTATGAATCCATAGTTTTGCCTTCATTAACTTTTAACAATTTAACAACTTGGAAGGACGATATCGCAAAACGTAATTATTTTCTCTCAATAAAAACAAGTAGTATAAATATCAGAAACAAGTAGTATAAATATCTATCAACTGCTGAAAAGGGTTGTAGGAGGATAACATCTCTATGTTGCTCGTAAAAGAGCACGGTTAAAAATCTTGGCCTAAATTTTAATCTTTTTTGGATTACATATAGGGCACGACCAAAAAAAGATTACTTTTTAATTTTCCAATCCAAAAAGGATTTATTTTCAATCCGCAAAAAGTATAAAATTTTTTAATCCAAAAAGGAATCATTTTTAATCCACAGAAAGTATAAAATATTATAATCCAAAAAGAATTAGATTTTAAACCACAAAAAGTTTTAAATATTGTAATCCGAAAAGGACTACTTTTTAATCCACAAAAGTTTAACATTTTCTAAACCGAAAAGACAAAAGTTAATCTTCAAATAGTTTAGAAGTTTGCAAACTGAAAAATTAAATATATTGCCATGAACTTCATTATATAAACATTAAGGGTATTCATGCAAATGGGCAATGCCCTCATAAATGATATAAACCGTATAAGTTTATCAGCCTTATAAATGAAATGTATAGAGAACCGTTTGCACAAATTAGATATATCACAAGCCAACAATCAGCTGTTTATATGCATGCTGAAAGTTGACTATTAACAAGTTAACAGCTGACATATCTCTCCAAATGCACAATC
This sequence comes from Tetanocera ferruginea, assembly GCA_958299015.1. NCBI lineage: Eukaryota > Metazoa > Arthropoda > Insecta > Diptera > Sciomyzidae > Tetanocera > Tetanocera ferruginea. The sequence continues at coordinate 82,046,856 of OY282644.1, read as the reverse complement.
GACTTTAGGGGACGTGCACACAATCTGCCTGATAAAAATAACTAATTGCCCAAAATACAAGCTTGCCGCTTTGCATGAATAACCTTATTATGTATTATAAAACACTGTTTTATGTAATAATGAATATAATAATATTTTGGTTCAGATTTTAATAAACAATTTGTTTCATTTAATTAAAAATAAATTTCGGATTTCGGATGACAACATTAACAATTATATTTAGAGTAAATTTCGTAGTAGTAGTAGTTTTTAATCTTAGGTAGCAAAAATACTTTTTCCTGAAAATACTACCTTAATGTTAATTTGTAGTCAAAAAAAGTCTTAAATTTAAACTTTTTTGGATTAAAAACAAATTAAACTAAAGTATGGAATAAAAAATAGTACTTTTTGGATTAAAAATTCCTTTAACCCTCATCGGTCCCTCAGACCCATAACCTTAAAAGGTTCTTTATGTATGCGCGCGCATACATACTTAAAACATTAAAAAGAAATAAAAACACCACAAATTTTATGAATAAAATTTAAAGAAGAAAAAAGCTATTTGCCAAAAACTCATGTCAATTGGTTAAGGTTTAATATCTCTTTTACTAAATTTAATTTTGAATTTGTATGCGCGCGCATACAAAGGCCCGATGAGGGTTAAACCAAAGTTTGGATTAAAAACTAGTCCAGAATTTTTAACCGTGAGGGTAAAACTAAATCTAGTATCACCAAAACGATTATTTCTTTCGAGAACTCAATGCTTCAAAGGACATGGGCGTAAGAGGTGTTCAGGCAGGGGTAAAAATACTTCCATGCAATGTATCTGATAAATAAACATGATAAAAATCCCTTTTACAACGCTGAATACAATTCGACTTGCTCAACAGTATTCAAGACTTCTACATAGTGGAACAGCAGTAAATGAGATATGTTCGAGTTTTAAAAAACACAATAAGAAAGTTCATGAGAATTTTCATCCACTAGATTGTATTTCAAAATTAAATATAAAGTAAAACTAAAGGCGTTACGTTTTACTTTTTTACTATAAAAAACTTGCATAATATTTATCAAGATCGTGATTTATTGTGAAAGAAATAACCGTTATTGTTTGACTGCCCTCAGTACTTAACCCAAATTCTATCTGAAAATGTCGACAAGAAAGCCAAACCTCTCTTGTAAACATACCTATTCAAAACAAAAAAAAAAAAACATTATAAATGGATGCCCTACAGCAAGAGATATTTAAAAATTAAAGATTAAGAACATAATTTAACATCAGTCAAAATGAAATCCTGGAAGTTGCAATGGATTCAAAAACAAAATGTAATGCTATTCAAATTTTTAGTAAAAGTTCCTTATGTTTTGCTCTACCTGTTTTGGCAGAAAAAAACCAAAAAAGTTTGGTTTTTGATTTCTTATTATCTGCTAGAATAGTTATATAATCTGTAAAAGAAAACCTTTTCGTATATTAATTCCTGTGCATTATAAAAAATTTGATACTCTATTGAAATGGGTAGGACAAGTTGTTTAGGTTTTGCACAATACTGTATATTTTTTTATCAGAGCATCCAAGGAAAATTCTGGCTAAGTCATTTGTGCAGCTGATCCCAGTGTGATGAAAAAGGGTTTATATAACATTTTAAATTATTAGATTCAAGGTATTTCATAGTCTGGTTAGATCAATTTTTGAGTTTCTTAACTTTCTAAAAATTAAATAAGCTTCAAAATAATTTGTTTGAAAAATTATTTAGTTTGAAGTTATCTTAATATAAAAAAATTTCGTGTCACTATGTGGGTTCACGCCAATCTCCGAAACCACACGACCGATTTTAATATGTATGATTGGTTTCAGCTTGAAAAACAGATAAGTTTTGGAACTGTAGATGACACTGTTTTCGAAATCTAAATGTTGTTTTTTTCAATATTTTTGACGAAATTTTCATTTGTATTTTTCAGTTTTCTCTGCATAAAAGGCGGTCTTTGGCAGGACAACGTCTGACCAGATAAGCTAGTATAAATTATAAAAAATTAATTTAAATATGAAAACAAATATAAACGTGATATTAATCGTTATACGGTAGGTATATTTGCTTAATTTTTATACAATTTCGTCAGTATTTAGAAGTTTCTGAAATCAACATATTTAGTTTGTTTTGTTTTTCTTTTATTTAATTTGAATATTTGAGTATATTTTTCTGCACTATGTTTCAATATAAATTGTGAGTCTCATTTCACATGTGTTATTTTTATTTTACTTATTTAAATAATTTATGTTTATTTAATTAGAAGAATTTTTAATTGATATATTCGGTAGAGCTTCTAGTTTTACAGAAAATTCAATCTTCCTAAACAGGTATTTCCGTGTAACTTAATGACGCAAATGACATGAAATATTTCTTGTACTTTAAATTTCTAAGTTTTTTGCTTGGAAGAAAATTAACTTTGTGAAATTATTGTTATTTTTTTTTGCTTTTTATTAAAAGAACAAAAGCGATATCGAAAAAATTTAAAAATTTTTAATTTTCAAGGTGCAAAAATCACATAAAAGTTTTTTTTTGAGCAAAATGCCAAAACTGGTCGATTCGATAAGATTTATATTTGATTATATTTAAAAATTAATGTTTAGTTAATTTAGATAAAATGTTTATCAGGTAAGCTTGAGGGTCAAATGGTTAGATTAATGAAGGAATAGTACAACTAAAAGAATTCTCCGCTTCTCTTAGAATATAATAAGTAGCGTGTATTTTTATTGCGCTTGCATTCATGAATTTAGATTAAAATGCAAGAATTTGTGCAACTGGCCTACTTGCAAGCTTTAAATATTCCGAAACACATGAAATATTTTCGTGTTTTTAAAAATACTTAGTAGATACAATTTTTTTGGAAATATTTTTTAAAAATTTATTTACCGATAAACTTAAAAAAATTATAAAATGCAATTTTATGTACCATTGCATTTAAAAAAAAATCTTTGCATGATTTTTTTTATCCATCAATGCGGTTCAGAATATTTGAAATATGAGTCATGACTCAGGATGATTATGTATTTTATAGCAGTTAAATCTGGTTTTGTATTTGGTCTGCTTTTGATTGCAGTGAACGGAGTGCTTGAGTTTTTGAAATGATGAAAAGTAAGACAAAAATCCAAATTTTTTTACTACTGAGCTTGGCAGAAAATGACAAGTGATTCATTGTTTTGAAGCGTTACTGCTTGTGTTAGTTACAAACAATTTTAAATGCCACTTAAAAGAATTTATATTAAAATGCAAAAAACAAGATTTGTTCTAAGAAACTATTAAAACTTGATACTTTATTTATATGGCAGCTCTTTAATAAGACTCAATATGACACACGAAATATATTGATGTCTAATGTTGTCTGTTCCAGTTATGCTACAAGGGGTACAATTGTACCTTTTGGGGTACACTTTCAGTTCCGTCAGTACGAAAGTACGCCTTTTTTGCAAAAGGTACACTTTTGGATTTGGTAATTTTCCATTTCATATTTACAAGTCCATTATTTTCTTAAGGCTATGGCATGGCGTACACATAAAAGTGCGGCAGCAGAGCGCGTTTGCTCTTAATTTAAGCTCATTTTAACAAATCTACGAAATAAACTAGCCGTTATACTTAATTACAAAAAAAAACATGAAATTTAAACTTAAAGCTGATATGGCGTTTATTTAGTATTTTACTAAAAATTTTCAAAAAAGTACGTTTTTGGCTAAAAAGGTACGTTTTTCTCATTTATAAAGGTACAATTTAAAAATCTCTTAAAGCATCACTGGTCTGTTCTTTAAAATTCTAGCAAAGAGCCATTGTTTATAAAAGTTGTCATTAATATAAAAATCTATAAAAATAAATAATTTTGTAAATTTTTGCTCAATTTTAAAACAATTCCAATCGCTGGCCACACTTTAAAGTTCTAACCAATGCAGTTCACGCCAACAAAACGAAAGACTTAAGACACAAACTTGCTGTGTACTCGTGTAATGGAGGGAAAATGCGAAACAAAAGTAATTGACAAAACAATTAAATTTATATTTATTGCTCATCTTAAGAAAATAAATGCGTTATACCAAAAACAACATTCACAGCCCCCTCACACACATACACGCATCACCACTACCTTCACTCACGCGCTCTGGCTGACTTCTCGTGATTTTCACTTCTGCAGCTCTTGCTGCCGCTGTTGTTGCTGTTGCTGCTGCTTTAAGCTTTGGTTTTTCTTAACATTTATTTTTGTGAAGAGGAGCAGATATAAAAAATACATTTCATTTTTTATTTAATGCTTAAAAATGTTTTTTGTTTATATGAACGCAATATATATAAATGTAGATATATACATAAACAAAGACATCTAAATATATGTATATATATTCTGCTTTTGGCCAAGTTCGTTGACTTCTTGTAAATTTTTTTGATTTTTTGGGCAAGAAGTGCTTTTAATGGCGCGTCTTTTTTTTTTTTTTTTTTTGGTATATTTTGTTGTTTTTATTTGTTTAACGCGCTGCCTTTAAAAATTTTGTTGCTTTGGTTGGTAAGTTCGTTTTCATTGCTGAGTTCAATGGCCAAACAACCGACAGAAGCTGTAGCAACAGCAACAACAAAATTCAGTATGAAAAGAATTAAAATGGTTTCTACATATGTTGTTGCTGTCGTAGTTGTTGTTGTTTTAGTTTAGCTGCCTTGCTTGGCAGGCAGGGAGCAAAGCTTTCAATTGTAGCCAAGTACGTACAATTATTATTCGTTGATTGTTTGCGTGTTAATAAAAGTAGAAATTTGTTGTTAAAGTTGTGGTCGTTAGTGGTATGCTTGTTGTTGTTTTTGTTGTTATACTTGCTGGTTCTAAGAACACTGCTTGCCACAGCGTGCCCGCCTAAGCGTGTTTGAGAAATCTTCTGCTTTTTTTTTTTTGCTGCTGCTATATTTTTAGTCTATGTGGCTAATAATTTGTTGTTTTTCGTTGCTTTTTTTTTGTTGTTTTTCTGCTATTTCTTAATCTTTATGTTTGACTTGTGTAGAATTTTTGGTAGTTTGCTGAACCACGCTTAGAATGTTTTTACTTTTTTTTCACTCTTTAACTTTTTTTTTATTTTTTTTTTTATTTTTGTTCGTTTTTCTAATTTTAAATTTATTATTTCTCTGACAAAAGAAGAATTTTGTTAACAAAAAAAATGAAATTAAAGAGTTCGTTGGCTTCTGCCACTTTGGAATAGAACTCATGAAATGAATGAGTGTTGTTGTTCTTAACAGCTTTTTGCGTCTTTAGTTTAGCTATTGTTTAGCTTTTTATATATTTTGGCTGCTGCTTGTTGCTGTTATGGCCAGCCGCCTGACTAAGAAGAATTTATTGACCTCAGCTGATTGAAAGTTTTTGTTGGTGCGTGCAAACACCCCACTGTTTCCGCACTGGGCGCAGGCAATTTTTTTTTTTTTTTTGGCTTTTAATTTGTTTGTTTCGTTCTTTGTGATTTTAGTTTTCTGCGCCGAAGTGCGAACTGCGCAGTCAAAGTCGTACGAAACACATGCATAGAAAATGATAGTTATTGATGAGCTTTCTATGTTTTGCGCGCGTTTAATGAACTTTTATAATAGACTTTTTTCGCTTTTAAGCCTAAGATACTTCTTCTTCTTCTTCTTCTTCTTTTAATTTGAGGCTTCACTCCTTGTTTGTCTATTTTGACAGACCATTAATTTTAGTTATTTACTTAATATTCGACTATGTTGGGCTTTGCAATTTATTCTTGTCTGCTGAGCTCATGCTTGCTGATTTTGGGCCTAACTGCTGGCATTCAAGGTTAAGCTAGTTGAAGCTGTTTAATCGTTGTTTTTCATCAAAAACAACATAGCAAAAGAAACAAAAAAAATTCAAAGAATTCATTACAAGAAATCTTAATTGCTGCCAATATATTGATGTTTTGATGACTTGACCTTGAAAGCTTGGAAGTGAATAACATAGACCATTGCTTTAAAAGGAATGATGACATATATTGCTACATTGGAGCTCTAGCTAAATCCTTTGCTAGCTGCGCTTTGGTTTAGTGGGTCGTCCAGCAATTATCATACAAATAATAAGATTCTATTTCTTAGGCAAAAAAACATAAAACACGGTCATAACCGGGCACAACGTTGGACTAAATTCGTACAGCGCCTCACGTTGGCAACAAGAACTTCATACAAAATGCAGACTAAACTCGTGCAGAATTTCAATTAGTACCTGGCTGGTGCTGTGCAAATGTGTTGAACTTTTGCGCTCAAACAATTTAAAGACTGCTACGGCAGCTCCCTCTGCTAGAGTTATAGCAAATACCAATAGTATTATAAGAAAAAAAAAATACAAAAAAATGAAAAACGACCAAAATAGAGTAGTTGTTAAAACTGTGCCATTTCTTTGGCTGGTCGAGTTGCTTTAGTTGTGAATTTTTTAAGTCAGAACATAAAGTTTAACTGCGCTGCGGCTGCTGCTGCTGCTGCTGCTGAGGTGATCAAAGTATAATAATGACAATGCTTTGTTGCTCAGTTTAGTTGTTGCTGGTAACAGTCTTACTTATCGCCATAATTTGATCTTTAAAATTGTTTCTTTTATGTGCTGCATGTGAATACAAATATTAATTTGCAGCACAACGTATGAGTTGTACGAGTTGTTATAATAATAAAAAAATTGTCTGAGAAAAAATGCATATGAAATAATTTTTGTATTTTTGACCTGATTTTTTATACTGTTTGATACTGTTGTACCACAGATGATATACATAAGTTAAGGCAGCATCATGTCTATCACGCATGCAGTAAGAGTCAATGTTATGACCCCATAAAAATGCTATAGAAATTGTAGTTAGAATTCAATACAAGATGTTTATTAAAACAAATACTTAGATGCTGACGAAATAACACTGAAAATAAACATATACTTAGTTACGCCTCTATGTTTAAAACCAAGAAGAGGAAAATATATGTTTTGGCATTTTATGCTCGCTCATTTATTAAAATATTTGTTCTTATGTCGACAGCTTAAAGCTATGTATTCAATATTTAATTAAATAATGCTTAGGAAGAACAGTTTTGAAGCAGAGCAGCAAAAATGTATCTCAACATCATTATTTAAATGCTTTGGCACCTACCTTCTTTTGTTCAGCTAAAACTAACTATAAACATGATTAATCAATTTACTTTATTCTTTCATTCTTGAAAAGATATTTTTAACGACGTATCTGTCTTAAGTCTTTTGTTTGCCCACTCTTTAGAATATAAATTAACGATATCAGTCTGTCTTAAGGCTGAATATATAAAGTATGTTTGTATGTACAGTATTTTAAGAATACAACTGATCCAATAAAAAATATTATACCTTTATATCAGAATTTTAATTTTTAAGAGTCTTAAGCAAAAGTCAAGTGTTTATTTGAACAAGCTTACCGCATTTATTGACTATTTGTGGGAGGTAGGAGGTGTCTTATATATTCGATTTCACTTATAGTACACCCAGAAAAAAAATCGTGTAAAAATAACACTTTTTTAACACTAAATCGTGTTATTGAAATTCAACACGATCAGTCATGTTAATAATTAACACTTTACATAATAATTCAAGTCTGTTAAATGAACGTTTGTGCAGAGCGCAAAATCACATACAATGGCTTCTGCTGAACAGAACATTCAGAAAAGGGGCATTTTGTCACTTAATTCGCTCAACAGCAACATTATTCGCACTGTCTTTTCTTTTGATGCAATGAGCAAATCAACACTTCACTCATGTTATTTTTTAACACTGCATAATACAGTGTTAATCTTTAAAAATTGTTGTTGTTTTGCGAGTAAAAATTATCATGTTAGATTGACAGGAGCCGTGTTGAAAAATTTTGCCTCATTTTTCCCTGGGTATACAACTCAAATAAAAGTGCTTTTGGAAAACGTTCTATTAAATGATATCAAATTTCAGTAGCTATGTTTAAAGATGATAAAAATTGATCATGTTTTATGAGGAGGAGACTGAGTGTTGATTCTTAAATAGCAGTGATAATAAAATTACAAATCTTAAAAGTTTTGCATAATAATAAGTTCAGGGACTGTGACTGTTATGAGTTTAATTAAAAAAAATCAGTTTTTAACATTTATTTTTCGACTTTTTTATTTTTTGCTAAAAAAATAATACTTGTTTTCGAGTTTTATTTTTTTACTCACAAAATAGCATTTATTTTTTAAGTTTTATTTTTTCCACCGAAAATAAAACTTTTATTTTTGTACTCAGAAAATAACACTAATTTTTTAGTTTTATTTTTTCGTTCTGAAATAAAACTTAAATTTCGAGTTTTATTGTTTCACTCTGAAATAAAACTTATTTTTAATGTTTTATATTTTTACTGAGAAAATAACATTTATTTTTGAGTTTTATTTTTCACTCAAATAAAACTCTTACTTTTTTAAGTTTAATATTTTACTCACAAAATAAGGCTCTTGTTATTTTTATATCAACTCATAAATTGGACTCTAGTTTAATTACGGCTATGTTTGTATGCTTTTTTTCAAAAAATATGTAAAATTTTCCTATTTTACTCGGAAAACTTAAAAAATAAGTTTTATTTTCTCAGTAAAATAATAAAACTCAAAAATAAATTTTTTTTTAAAGCAAAAAATAAAACTCAAATATAAGTGCCAGTTACTGATAAAAGAAATAAAACTCATAATATAAGTTTTTTTTTTCAGAGTGAAAAAATAAAACTCAAAAATAAGTTTGAATTTTTTGAGTAAAAAAATTAAACTCAACATATTTTGTATACTAAACTTATATACTAGTGGGTATAGTAATACTTATAAAGTACTTATAACTTATATAGTAGTACTTATAAAGTAAACCCCCAATACGTTGACGACCACCGCAAACGAAAAACGGACAATGATTTACGGATATGCGCCTGGAATGTCCGGACTCTTTATATGGAAGGTGCCTCTGTCCAATTGGCGGAAAGCGTCGTTAAAATAAAGGCTGAAATCACCGCTATCCAGGAGATGCAATGAAAAGGACAAGGGTGCTCGTAGAGAGCAGACTGCGATATCTACAACAGCTGCCATGCGGAGAGCGCGAGTTTGGAAGCGAATTCGTCATAAGCCAGAAACTACGTGATTTTGTTTCCCGGTTCATACCTGTGAAGGAAATGCTGGCCACAATTACCATCAAGGCGAAAGTTTTCCACAAGCCTCATTTGTGCGCACACGTAACCAATGGTATGACCAGGCGCAGCGACGAGACAGCAGCGAAATACGCCGCATATAAAAAGACGCTACAGTCAGCTGCAACGCGAGCCATGCGCGAAAACTATCGTGAAAACAGGAAGGAAAAGAGAGCAGGAGACGCAAAACAAAAAAGAGCAGGAAAAGCGTAAGCGTGAAAAAGTGGAGATGTACCAGGGCAAGCAGGATGCTCGAAAATTCTACCAACAGGTTAACCCAATGTTTCAGGCCCGGCACATTCACTTGCAGAGATGAGTATGATGATCTTTCTATTTTAAAAAGTGGCTTACAAAATTTTTGTAGTTTTTTATTCTGCATTAAATCTATTTAATATTTTTAGAAAATTTGCAATATTTTGTATACTTTACAGTTAATAAAAAAAAAATGCTTAATCACTACTTTCTAAAAATTCTTCATTGACTTTATTTCATCAGTTTAAAATAAAACAAATTTGAGGGTGTGTTTCTTTTTATTTATATTCTTTTATAAAGCTTATAAAAAAAAGATCAACATAAAACTCAGTTTTAACATGATACAATCAGAAGGTAGATAGATATATGTCGCCATATCAAGGTAACCTTTCAAAGAATTTTCAAAAAATAATTTGAATTTTATTTTCAAGTAGCTGTAGTAGCTTCAAATAGCCTTGAAATAGAGCTTGAAGCAATTTCATTTAAGTTAAACACAAATGTTTTAAAGTTTAAATTAAAGCAAATATTTTTGTTTTTAAAGCAATATTTTTAAATATTAAAACAAATTTAAAACAAAAATTTTTATATATAAAACAAATGTTTTAAAGCATTATTGTTTTTTTTCGATGCCATTTTTCAGTTTTTCTAAGTTTTCGACATCAGATTCGTTATCAGCGACCCATGGGATCCTCCGAATACCAAATTTAACCACCAATCGATTAAGATTAAAATTTAAACATTGAAAAAATTAAATAGTGATTATTTTATTTTATGTTCGACAGTTGTAAAACCAATTAAAAAATTAAAAAATTGTCATATTTTTCGAATAGTAATTTTTTTTTTTGTTATTTCAAGACATACGAAAAAATTACAAAAAAAAAATGAAGGAGTCTATAGTTGAAATTTCAAACGTGTTTGAATTTTAAATTTTGTTTTGTAGAAACTCTAATGCGTAAAATTTCTTGTTAAAAATTTTTTGCCTAATTTTAAAGTATATTTTTGTTCTCAGTGTAATAAAAAAAAAAATCAAAACAGAAGAAAAAATTATTTTCGAAAAATCAAAACAAAAATCTACAAATTTTTGACAAATTTTTCTTTGTTGAAGAAAAGTAAGAAGAACATGTTTTAAGAGAGTTTTTTCAGAATGAAAACAATTGAAATTTTTGGCTTCAATAGCATTTGAAATCAATGTATGTATTAAGCGCTGATTATAATAGACGAAACGGAACGTAGGCAAGTGTCAGCGTAGCGGGATGAAACGCTTTCAAACGAAGTGACGATTATAATAGAAACGGAATAAATCGTTTTAAAGGGTCAAATAAACATAAGCAAACATTGAAAAACATCAATCTTCCTTTCTTTAAACTTCATTTCAAAAAATTGTGTTCAAAATAAATATGAATTCATTATAAAAAAGAGGCGTCAGAAAATGAAATTAAAAGATATTTGTTTAAGCATTTGTCAAAAGCATTTGTTTATTCTCAACGGAACGGAACGCAACGCAAAAATCAAAAATCTATAGATCTCAACGTCGCGTGCCGTTCCATTCCGTGTAATAACAAAACGCTCACATAAGAAGTTCATGCAATAGATTGCAAAGTGACATTTCTCAACGTTCTACAACGTTCTGTTTCGTCTATTATAATCAGCGCTGTAGCTTTTAACTTATAAAATAGTAGTTGTGTTACTGTTTACTACTTCTATATAAGATAAAGTAGTTTAATCTTCAATAATAAGATCCATCTGACGTATTTAGTTGCATTTCGACCAGTATTTTCCGTCTATGCGATTTAAAAAACTCTTTGAGTCACTTGTGAATCCACTAGCCAACTTCACCTCAAAAGCTCACCTTTTTTTGGCATCTGCACTGAGTGTCTCTTCCTTAGATGTTGGCGCATATTTGATGAGCCATTTTGAAATTTCAATTGTTTTCATTCCTAAAAACCATAGTAAAGTAGCTCTCTTAAAATATGTTCTCCTTACTTTTCTCCAAACAAAGAAAAATTTGTCAAAAACCTGACACTTTCAATCTTTTGGTGCAGATGTTACACTCTGCCAAACTACTATTAATTTTTTTTTTAATAACGTCACACTTCACTTTTCTTATTTTGTTTTGCTGACAAACTCATTTGCTTGTTGAAAATTGTCATTTATTTGCTTTTTTACCTTTGTCGCGTTTTTGTCAGGGATGCATTTTCAGAAGATTTTTCGGTCGGTTTATGACATTTTCAACCGGTATTGCGGTGTTTCATATCTAAAAAAAACTCTGAAAAACCTTTCGCAATCAAATACCGACCGTTTTTGCCCATCCCTAGAGAGTGCAGTCCGATACCATCAATCGACGATGATGGAGTGGAAATTCCACCACCTAGCCATGACGAGGTTAAAGTTGCTATCAAGCAACTCAAATGCAACAAAGTATTAATCTTATTTCCATCGCGAACAAGGTTCTTTTGAATTCATTCTGTGGTAGATTAAAGCCCACGCACTGTGGTCTAAAGTGAGATTCTAGCGCGAATTAATTCACCAGTAATAAAAAAATTAGAGTTTTTAGTCTTTATGTTTATTATTTCGTACGCTGAATCCAGATGTAATATTATTTCAAAAAAAGCTAAAAAAATTTGTACTAAAATATAAATAAAACAAACAAACAAATTGGCCATTTCAGCCATTGAAAGGACATTGACCGAGCTTCTTATGATCAATTGTGTTGTGTGTGTTATTAAATGTTTGCACACAATTAACCGAGAACTGGACCTACATGTTTTATGCCGACTCCGAACGGCTAAAGTTTATATTCTCAAGAAGTTTTACATGGCATTATTTACTCTCTGAGGTTTGCCATTGTCTTATTGAAAAAACTTTGAATTCAAAAATTTGACTTTCAATGTGAATATCTTGGTCGAATTTTAACGGTTTTTAAATTTTTCTAATTTTTTCTGAAAGTTTGTTAAATTTTCTTTCAAATTTGTTATAAATTACAGCAAATTTCTAACCAAAAGTATTTTTAATGAATTTTCTTAATATTGTCGTTAGTTTTTAGCGTGTGTTTCAACCAAATGCCAAAAGAGAGAAAAAAACTGTCTCAAATTGAATGTTCTAAATTCTGAAGCTAATATCTCCGACATCTGTGAATAGATTTAATTTTTTTTTTTTTTGTATTTTAGTCTTATTAGTTAACTTAAAAAAACTTTTGAAAATAATACCGTTTTTTTTTTGTTTGTATTTAAATTATTCCTTTTAAAGAAAGACCACAAATTTGATTTATTCTTAAAATATGGGGTAAAAATGATTTTTGTTGTAAAAAAACAAAAACTCAAAATTGCATTTTTGATTTTCTTTCAAAGTCTTTACCGAATTTTAGGTGAATTTATTTTGTCTTGACACTAAATTAATAAACTGTCCGCGCCATCAAAAAATCAATGCTACCCCCTATGATTTCTTTGACAAAATTAAATTTTTATACCCCCACGCGTACTGCGTAAGGGGTATAATAATTTTGTCACGACGTGTGTAACGCTCATAAGGAGGCGTGGTAGGTATAGAAAAGTATATATATTCTTGCTCAGCATCACCATCTGAGTTGATTTAGCCATGTCCGTCTGTCTGTCCGTCTGTCTGTGGACACGATTACAGCCGTAATTTTCAAGCTATCGAGCTGAAATTCGATGTTTAAGCTTTTTTTAAAAAAACTAAGATCAAGTTTGAGAATGGACTAAATCGGATGAAAACCACGCCTACCTCCCATACAACCCCAATGATAAAAACTCCATAAAGAAACAAATATTTACGCTACAGAACATAAACTCGGTATTTGTAAAGTCGATGACAAAACTTAGGTGTGTTAGAAAAATGGGCGTCATCCACCCACTAACACGCCCACCTCCCATACAACCCTAGTATTGAAACCTACATATAGAGGCTTGTGTCGAAGCTATGAAATTGAAATTAAATATTTATTATTTTTATATAAAAATTAAGACGTGAGAGAAAAATGGGCATAATCCATCCACGGACACGCCCATCGGTGTTCATGCAACGGTGTTCATACCCATGTATATTGGAAACTCTATAAATAGGCTAATATTTAAGCTACAGAGCTGAAATTGGGTAATTGTGTATATTTTATCAAAATTGAGGCATGTTAGAAAAATTGGCATCAACCACTCAAGAACACGCCCACCTTCCATACAACCCCTAATTGACAACATTATAAAAAGGCTTGTCTTTACTTTGCAGGAAAACAATTTGATATGAATGTATTTTAGACTTCATCAAAATAGTAAAATTTTTTAAATCTCATATGAAAAGAGCTGCAATTTAAGATTTTTTACCATTGCGAATCGCCCGTGGGGGTATTTAAACTTCGGCCAAGTCGAAGATATACCTTGCTAGTTTTTTTTTGTTTCTAGAAACCAAAATCATAAAGATTCGTAAAAAATATGTTTTAACAGGGGACATGACATGGGCTGTTTTTTAAAATCGACTTTTTTATAATATTGTATTTTAGTAAATATTCTTAAATTCTAAGAAAAAAATTGCATGGAAAAATTCCGCGCATTTTTATTTTTCAACATTTTTTTTCTTTGTTCACAAACTTTGAACGCGTTTATCTCGAAACCGTGTTTTTCGTACTGGTTGCGGCACTAGCTGATTCATTTTTTGACGAAATTTGTTTGAAGTGAAACTTCTTTAGCCACGTATACAACATACGGCGAAGAAAACTAGTAGTAAAACCGATGAAACGAATGAAACTGCGGCGAATTGAGGTGAATTTAGGCCAATTAGGTGAATTAGGTGAATTTAGTTGAAAATAGGTGTTCGCAAAACCTTATAAATTAGAATTCATAAAGTTTTCGGAAGGAACAAAATTATCAAGCAATGGTTTGAGTCCCAACTAACAGATTAATTAATCAGCATAGTTTTAGACCGTACTTTTTGAAGGTGGAATTTTCAACTAGATACGTTATGCTTAAATTTCCAACCATGACACGTTAGGCTGGAATTTTCAACCTGTATGATTCAATGGCCAATCGGATGCAAAAAGATTATCTGAGGTCACAAAAGGATCAGTTGCATTATTATAGATTCCATAGAACAGTTGGATATATGTATATGGATGATTCTATGGCCAATCGGACGCAATTGTATTATCTGAGGTCACAGACGAGTCATTGGCAATTTCATGAATTCCACGGATCATTTGGACAAAAATTGACAAAAATGGATGCAATGGGATTATCCTAGGTCACACTTTTATGGATTCTATGGATGATATTGACCATTTTGGGATAAAGTTTCACTTATACCGTGCGTGGCGGCCACACACATATATTTTTTTTTTAACTTGATTCGCTAAATAAATTTTTAACTTGAAATTTAAATTAAAGCTAAATTTTTTATCGATATTTTATGAATTTTTAAAGTCAATATTTTTTTCGAAAAAACACACTTTCAAATTTGGAACATCACCAAAAATTGAAAAAATTTAAAAAAGCTACTGTCTTACGATGACCAATTTTGTTAAAATATAAAAAAGTAATTATTTTCCAGATCGGACAATTTTTGCGACTGCCAGCGCTGCAACCATGAGGCCCCGTTTTTTTCTCTGCCGCCAGTTTGGAGCACTATAAGACCATGTTGTAGTGAAAAATATATTTTTTTTTTAATTTTTTTTCTTGTAATTTGTTTAATTCTCTGCAATAATAAAAAAAATGTTTTTCTTGGAAAAATGTTTGATTTTGACTGAGTTATGAATTTTTCAAAAAAAAAGGTCCTTTTTCTCTGCCGCGAATGCTATGTCCCTCCTTAAGACTTGCAAATACCTTCAAATTTTTTTTTAATCGTTAAAATAAATCCATTTTTACGAAAACAAAATACTCTTCTAATACCCTTCTGAGTTTTTAGGATAAAGATATTTTTAATATCAAATTTTAAATACTTTGCTGAATACTCTTCATTACGAATTTGTCAAAAACAATGCACTTTTTAAGTAAAAAAATCACTAAAAACCACAATCAGAAAACTGCAATTTTTTTAAACGTTGCAACACGTGTTGCGAGTTAACGAAACCAAGCGGAGTTGCCACATTGTAAAACAAAATTGTAATGAAATTTATCTATTTATATATTGGAAAAACCTAATTTCCAATATATATCTATATATATCTGATGTTTTGATTTAATTCACGCTAGAATCATCAACTAGACCAGAGTGCGCCGACTAAAACACTGATTTGACCTTATCAGTGTGGCTTTCGACCTGCCAAGTCCACCATAGACTAAATTTTTACACCACCCAACATCTCACCATCTCTTTGTCGATTTTAAAGCTGCGTTGGATAGCCCGATTTGGGATTGCCTGTATGCAACATTGTCTGAGTTCGGTATAGCTGCAAAGTTGATAAGACTCTGCAGAATGAAGTTGAGCAGTACATGCAGCTCCGTCAAGGTAGGAAATGACCTCTCCGAAACCTTTAATACCGAACAAGGTTTCAGACAAGATGACCCGCTTTCATGCTATCTCTTCAATTTCATCGTGAAGCAGATCTTACGAAAGGCAGGTGTACATTGCAATGGTACCATATTCTACAAAAGTGCCCAGCTCCTTATGTATGCTGATGATACTTTTATTATTAATTAAAAAAAATCTACCTTTTTTTCAAAATATTTATCTAAACATTGACTTAAACTGGTTAATACTTATTTATACTGGCAAATTGGAATCATGCGGAATCATATGTGGTACTTTGTAAAACAGTTTTTTGCTTTTGAAAAACGCAAATGCATGTTATATTAGATGCTAACCTATTTTCCGGCAACTTTCAGGTTCCAGCTCGTCACAATAATAAACTGGCTAATCGATACTGTCATCAAAGTCTTCAAAAATCTTCGTCAGATGCGATTGAATTCTTCAAATTTTCAATTTGCTTATCATTCAGTAGAGAAAGCTTAGATTTTTGCCTATTACAGTTCTTATTTCTTGCGTTTTGTCATCTTCTAAAAATAAAAACACTCTTACCGATAATGAACACGTTTTATTCGACTAAAATAAATTAAATTCTTTTTCATCGAAGCCACTAACACCGTTCGCAGACTGTCTTCTACAAAAAAAACCTCAAATCGTTCAAATATTTTTCTGAACAAATCAAAATAAAAACAAATTATCAAAAAACACAACTTCAAATAACTTAAAAAAGAAAAAAATCCTGAGTCAATTGAGTAGCTGGACAATTTTTTATTTCAATATTTATTTGCACCAAAATTACGAATAATTTTTGTATCTGTTTTCACCAGATGTCCAAATGTCCAGCAAAATCACTTTATCTGATAAACTATTCAACTAGACTATACAAAAAAATTATAAAAAATGGAGATTTTGTTACTATCCCCACATTCCCATATTTTTGAGGGAATTAACAGGGTGTCCCAAATCACAAAAATAATTTGGGACATACCTTTTTTGTGGGAGTTTCTATGAAATTTTGTTCGATCAGGGCTTGAAAACATTGCTAACTAGGAGTACACTGTAAAAAAATATTTTTGTTTATTTTGTCGACATAAACAGTTATATCAAATATCGTCACGTCAATTTGTTTTTTTTTTTTTGGATCTGGTCTAGTATTTAAGCTTAAATAATAGCCTATTTATAGGCTTATAAAAAATACTCAATATCTGCACTATTCAATAGCTTTTCATTTTCCCTGTGTTAATTTGCATGCAATTACCTCAACTTCTTCTTCTTATCTCCTATAAAATCCACTAGTTAATTAAACAAAGCCAGTTTTATTAATTATAATTAATTTTAAAAAAAATATAATTATTATATTTAATTTTTTTCATTTTCGTCACTAAACTTAAGTTGATTATTTGTAAACTATTAAATCATGACTTTTTGTATTATTTTAAATATACATGAAATTTTCGACAAAGTTGAGTTGAAAATCAAAAATACAATTGATTTTTTCATATGCTTAAACCAAGCATATGAAACGTTTTAGCATAGAAAAATGATTTAATCTAATTAACTATTAAGCAAGACTTGTAAGGTATGAGAATAAATCATGTCCAGCAATTATGTCAAGCCCTTAATTTGCATTCTCAAATAATTTGAAAAAATATCAGAAATCTTTTTCAGCTCCAATTAAAAATTAATCAATTCATAAACAAATACCATGAGTGAAAATTTCTCTTTTTCAAAGGCAGATAATTTTCTGTGTCATAGAATCGCAACACTTGAGAGTTCATTGAACAGCAGCATAGAAATTGTTTTAAATATTAACTGTCAAGCAAACAAAAAAAAAAAAAAAAATTCAAAAATAAGTAATAACAAAACTTCCTACAATAAAAAAAAAAAAAATCAATAAGTATGCCTGAACCAAAACAACAACAATAGCAAAAATACAAAACGCTCAAACTGAAATTCAATAAATCAGTCAAAACAAATAAGCCATCATCATCATCATCATCATCGGTAGCAATGAACAGAAGCTGTTGCTGCAGCAACATCTCCAGCATTAACAAGAGCATTCGTTCACTCAATATTATCAGCAGCATTTCAATCATCTGCTTGTAATTGTAATGAGTGCCTTAACAAGTTTGGCAAATAGAAATTTTAAAATTTGCCAAAAATCAGCAGAGCAAACGAAAGACTTAAGCAACAAACTAGCTTGTTGAATAATTCTTTCTTTTTGCATTGTATGCAAAGAACAATGCTTGTTGTTCTTTACGTTGTGTTCATTGTCAGGGGCTGTAAGCCACCCAAGCTGACTGACTGACTGACTGACTGGCCGGCTCAAGTCAAACCAGTCCACATTTGACTTGACTTCAACTATTGGAAAGTTATTTTGGCTATATTTGGCTATTGGCCATTTCTGCTATTCTCGATCGCTTTTGTGACTGCGCGGCAACACAAGTGTTCGAGTGCTTTGTATGCGTGGTAATTATGTTTTAACTTATTGTTGTTGTCTGTTCTGCGTTCTATCAACCGACATACTAGGCGGTTAGCTGCTGACTTGCTTATCAGACATAGAAATTGAACGGAAATAGACATTTTTATCGTATTCAAAACTATTAAGGAAACTGTCTTAAATTTTTTGAAAAGCTTTTCAAATGCATAAAAACGAGTGTGATGAATTTAAATACAATATTTTAACAAATATAGCTAAATCAGTGTAAAGTGCTGCTGGCTTATCACTGAACACACTTGCAATTCATTCACTGCCAACTTGTTGCTGTTGAGTTGGACGGCTTATTGTAATTTTATGTATTTCTTTCCATGGCAACTCACTTCGTCATCAACGTTGTCGTCATCGTATTGGCGATGTCGTAGCAACGGTTAACTTCGGCTGTCGTTCTCGGTCGGCACTAGGTAACTAGTTCAATAGCCGCAAGTAACCTTATTTTGCAACAACAATTTCCACTTATGTTGCTGCTGCTGCTGCTGATGTTTGTTGTTGTTGTTGTTGTTGTTGCTGCTGCTTTAGCTGTTGCCTTGGCATTGCTCAAGTAACCACAAAAACAACAACAACAGCAACATCAAAAAATCCTAACTCAAAACACGGCGGCTCTATAATCATAGCAAAAAAACAATAAGCAACAAGAAAAACAGCTAACAACAACAGCAAAAAACAACAATTCATCTCAATTTCTGTCCAACGCCAGACTTAATTTAGCTGCTCGCCAGAGAATTCGCAAACTTGTGTGTGAATTTTGCAAGTGTTTCTTCAGTTGTTGTTTTTTTTTTTTTTTGTTATTGTTGCTGCTCTTAAAGTTGTAAGTCAGCCGCTTTTTTGCACTGCCTCACCTGAAGTGATACTCCAATGCCGTAAAGTGCTCTCAGCTGCTAGCTAGTGTGAATACCGTTATAAGCTGTTATCGGTCAATTAAAGCATTCATATGTTTGAGATTTTATTTGTATGTAAATTATTTGTATTTTTAGCATGTAAAAATATATGAAATAAAAAACATCACGAATATCATCTAGATGTTGAAAGCTTTTTAAAGTGCTCTTCATGTTCATTGCGCATACATATATTGCTATATAAACATATGTACAATATACAAACTTAAAATACAAATGCAAAACAAAATCAAGTTTCTAATATATTGAGATAAATTTGACCAAAACCGTTTGTTTCGAAAAATTTTATTTCGTACGTCCAGAAGTATTTCCAGAAGTCAGGAGTTAGTCGAGGTTAAGTCTAGCGAATCTCAACGATTGTCATCTAAAAATTCGCACAACAAGCCTTAGAAATTAGCAAGTTGCGTCACAGTCACCATATTACGTTATTCAATAGATTTCCTTAAACAGCCAATTAACTGATGTTTAGGTACGCACTGTTTCAGGATTCACCCCATTTCTACACAAGGTTGTTTTAATTGTTCTTGATAAGCATATTTTATTCATTGTGGAAGTCGGCAAGGTGCATGCGATTAATAATCGATTAATCGATTAACCAATTAATATTTTACGTTAAGCTTTTATGAAATTTATATTTATGAATAAAGATGCGCTGCTTAAAATGGCTGTAGGATTAAGGCTGTTAATATATGAAAGTCAATAGACACGCTCCGCACCGTGTATCGCTCAAACTGTTATGAGGCCATTGCAGTGCTTTTTAAAATTTTTAGCAATGTACTATATTTATATGCGGAAACATTTTTGAAAATTAATTTGATAATTATCAGTGACGACTTTGTGGTTTTACAATATAAGGTTTTTATAAATGCTACCAACCCGTCTTCTGGTCGTATGGAAGTCTTCAAATTTGGTATATTCTGCAATTTTACTTAAACTAAGACGATAAGGCATAGCTGTCGTATGAAACCATTTGTGGTGTTTATGGTGAAAATTTTGAATCAGAATCAGCTGAACGCAAATGATTGGCTGATTTTTCCTCTGATAATTTAGATCTCGAAGATTTGAAAGATATTGAAAGTCTATAAAAATGTAACTGTTCCAGTCTGTATCAACGCTAGTATAGACCACGATAATGCTAGACTACAAACATTTTTAATGACTCGGAAGTTTTGTCGTTTTGCACATATTTTTGCTTAAATCGTTTTTTTAAATAAGATAACTAGATTTAAGATAGCTTACATCTTTCAAGAAACATCAACGTTAAAGATGGTGACATTTCATTGAAATCAATCCAGTGCTTTCTAAATTTTAGTCAAACAACAGTATCAACAAACTTTTACTTCTTTATACACAGTGCCATGCACAGAATAGAGAACGATTCATAATTTGCACTTTAAACAATCTTTATATCGTTTAATGTTCACGGCTCTTCAGTACGAGGGAATCGCCGAAGGGCTCCTTACTGAGAATTGTTCTACAAGGTATGTTGGAAGAGCCTCTAGTCTGTTTGCAATAAAATCTGTATCAGTTCTAAAGCTGTTTAAATTCAGGGCGAGATTTTTGGAACTCTAAGAGAAAACCAATCATTCACATAATTAAGAAAAATTTTTTAATTTTAGTTTTTTCTTTATAATTTTTAATTTTGTCTTATGTTATCAATTTTTAATTCGCAATTCATAATTTGATAGGTCCTCTGCACATCGCCGAATCATTGATGTCACTACTTTTTCACAGACGAAATTAAGAATACTTGCCCACTCCTTTTGCACTTGAGCATAAAATTCTTTTGTAAAATTTGTAAGTTTAAATGCACTTTATTTTTCCAATCATACTTGGCATTGGTTTTGTATCGGACTTGTATCCATAATAGAGTTTGATCAATACAAACAGTCACCAGTTGTAATAGTTGTCCTTGAGCCATTTTTTATGACAAACAGTATGCTTGGGATCATCATCTCTCTGAAAGATTCAATTCATATGTAAATGTTCTGATAGTGGAATCGGCCCAACTGATCGCAAATTTTGGCTATTCGACTTAAACCACGCCATGTTATTTTTAAAAATATGAGGGCAGATGAAATAAAATACGTTTTGTTTGTATGTAATCAGAAACAGAAGTGAAAATTTTAATCAGAAAATTTTCATAGAATAAAAACAAAAGCAAGACTAGCTTGATATGTTTCGATTCATAGTTTCCAGTAAATCTAGAACAAGTTATTTTCAATTCTCCCACTAATTGTCTAGATTACCAATATACCAATAATTGTTCTAATTAAAATAAGACATAATATAAAGTATCAATATTATCTAACTCGATATTATCTAACTCTTATCTAAATATTATCTTGATTAATCTTTGCTTTAATATTAAGTAAATTACGTAGATTTTGAAAACGATATCACGGTAAGGCTTTTGTCCAAACATCTGCCAGCTGCTCTTAGTTCGATACATAATTTAGCTCGTACAGTTTTTTTTCAAATTTTTCGCGAATGAAATGATATCGAACATCAATGTGCTTTGTTCTTTTATGGAACTTGGGATTCTTGATAAGCCTTATAGCACTTTGATTGTCCATGTTGAACTCAGTTTTTATTGTCTGGCCCGTTAGTTCTCGTAGAAGAAGTTGAAGCCAAACTAGTTCCTTCATTGCTTCTGATGCAGCGATGTACTCCGATTCTGTAGTTGATAAAGCAACAGAACTTTGTCGCATGGAACACCAACTGATAATGCTTGAACCAAACACAAATACATATCCTGATGTAGATCGTCGTGTTTGTTTATCACCTGCATAGTCAGCGACACTGTATCCAATTAGTTTCAAAGGCTTATTAATTTCAAAATGAATTCCATAACTTAAAGTTGATTTCAAGTATTTGAAAATACGCTTTACAGCAAATACATGCGCTTCTGTTGGTTTTTCCAAAAATCTGCTTGCAATTCCCACTGCAAAGCTAATGTCCGGACGAGACTGTACCAACTGCAAGATACATCAAGCTTCCGACAGCTTCTCGATATGGAAAACTGGTCCTTTTTGATTCAGTGAAATTTTCCAACACTTGATTTGAATCAGAAGGTGTCGATAAACCATTACATTCTTCCAATCCAAAACGTTTTAATATCTTCTTCTGATATCATTGTTGATTCATTTGAATTGAACCATCTGTTAATGTGCGCAGCTCAAGACCCAGAAAACATTCAGCATTAAAGAATTTCACCTCAAACTCCCGTCGAAGATAGTCTATGAGCGGTTGTATTTCAGAATCGAATGAAGCCGAGATGAGCCCATCATCCACGTATAAGGCCAACAGAATTTTCTTGGTCCCATTTCCGCTTACAAAAACACATGTATCCGATTTACACATAGTAAATTTAAATGACTCAATAAAATGTGAAAACTTTTTATTCCAACAGCATGAAGCTTGTTTAAGACCATACAAGCTTCTAACAAGCTTACATACCATGCCGCTTCCATCATCATATCCAGGTGGTTGTTTCATGTATACATCTTCTGGTAAATCTCCGTACAAAAAAGCCGTCTTGACATCAAACTGTCGAAGTACTCTTTTTTCTAGAGCCGAAAGAGACAAAATTGCACGCACTGAGGTAAATTTAACAACAGAACTGAAAGTTTCCAGATATTCTACACCATACTCTTGTGTAAAACCCCTAGCAACCAATCTTGGTTTGTATCTTTAAATTGCTCCATCAGTTCCATATGGGCATCTCCCAGTGGCACGGACGCGACATTCGCACGGTTTTAATTACTCGAAAAACAAGAAAGAAACAAAATGAGCCGATATGTATTTAAGTGTTCTAACGCGACAAAAGAGTGCTACATTTTATAAAAATATTGGCAAGATTTAGTACAAATTAGTACAAAATAATAAGCAAGCATTCAATGGAACGGACGCGACAAAAAACAGAAGTTTTTTTAAGCTCGTATAGAAATATGCAAAATTTAGCTAATTTTGAGAACTTTTTTTATTTATAATATACATGTTAATGGAGGTCAAAGTATAACTATTATTCGTAGACTTATGAAATAAAAGAATTATTTCTTATCTTTTTTTAAATAGATATAGCACGAATACGGACGCGACATCATGAACGCGACAAATTTTTCCACAGTAGTAAAATACAGTAAAGATGTTCATTATAAATTTTAATAAAAATACATTTAAGTTGAATTCAAGTTACATAGCAGAAATACAAATCAGAATAAAAAAAAAATACAGTTAAAAGCTGTTAGAGTGCTTTATTTTAATGTTTTTCTTAACTTTTGGTGGACCTTTTTTGGGAGATGCCCATATACCCATTGATCTTGTATACCCACTTATTGTCGATAACTTTTTGACCCAACGGTGGTTTAACCAGCTTCCAAGTTTGAAATATGGGCAAAAACTTCCATGCCAAACGGTTTGAAATGACTAAAACACCGCACCGTAAACTTACCGCACCATAAATCAAACGGTGTCTTGTTTGCCACTATACTTGTACCAGTATGATTTAAGACAAATACTGATGTAGTCACGGCCTCTGCCCAGAACTTTAATTCCAAATTACGTGCATGAATCATAGTTCCCGCCATTTCTACCACTGTCCTCATTTCACGCTACACTGAACCATTCTGTTCAGGAGTGTAGGGAACTGTCCTTTGATGTCGAATACCCTCATGTTCTAGCAACTTCTTCATCTCCGCATTAATGAATTCTGTTCCATTATCAGACCGAATGATTTTAACTGCGTGGACTTACGAATTTTTTTCTACTTTTATAAAAATCTTTATTCGTTCCGCAACTTTAGATTTTTGCTTGATACAATAAATGTAACGATAGTGAGAAAAATTATCCTTCAACTATAAAAAATACCGTGAACTTCCGATTGATATCTCCTGCATTGGTCCGCATACATCAGCATGTATAACCTGCCCGCATTTCGTTGACCGCTCTTCAAGCGTAGGGAATCTGCTGCGGTGATGCTTACCAAACAAACATGCATCACAAGTAAAGTTCTCGTCACAAGTAAAAATTCAACTCAGTTTCTCTTTAAAAAACTTCTTACTTGAGCTAGATTCTGATGTCCGAATCTCTCATGGCAGACCTTGAGTGTTAGTTTTTCAGCCGCAACATTTGCGTTGACATTTGCAATATTTTTAGGAAGATTAACCTCGATAGCCATTAGTGTAAGCTTGCCACATCTTGTCCCAACCAAAATATTTGCTTCATCACAAACTCTTTTGAACATTAGCGAGTCACTCGTTCCTTCTATCTTGAGTCCTTGATCAAGTGCATGATTTTGTGAAAATAAATTATTTCCCAGCTCTGGGACATACACAACGTTAAGCAAATGTCCATCAAACCAATTATCGCCATCAAAAAAATATGACATCAATTGTTTCTGTGCCAAGACCCTTCATGACGCCCCTTGCGATCTGAATAGACATTGGTTTCCTTTTAAAGTCTTTGAACCACTCTCGTCGATTCGTCATATGATGACTTGCACCGGAATCTAACAACCAGCTGTCTCTTGTCATCACCTTCTTGATTGCATCGCAAGTAAACGCTTGACCACTTTTTTCTTGAGCTAAATTTTTGAGTTTTGGACAATTTCGCTTCCAGTGTCCAGTTTCACCACAGGCATAACATTTACCTTTTGTTGACTTTAGTTTCTGCTTACCATCATCGCCTTTCTGCCGGGTTGTCGCCTTGTTAGCCAGTAACGCTTCTACGGGTTCAACTAAACCACGACCTGCCAGTCTTTCTTTCTCTATGACCAATCGAGTCCGTAGATTATTCAGAGTTCTATCAGACTTTGCAGCAGACTCCCAAGCACTGCTAAAAGCACCATATTCAGATGGAAGTGACATTATTATTTAAGTAATAAGCAGCTCATCAGAAATATTTTTTTCAAGTGATCTTAGCCGCAGCACTAGCTCTTTGAATGAATGTTACCATATTTTCATTTACATCTTTGGCAAAAGAGAAAAACTTCTGGTGCAGCATCAGCAGACTTGTTTCATTCTTTCTTTCAAAAATGGAATGAAGCTGATCCCACATATCCTTCGCTGAATTACAATTTTGTATGTGCGTGACATGTGATACTCCAACCGTGGTACCAATGATGCGTTGAGTTTTCGCGTCGGATCTTTTCCATTCTCGAAGCTTTGCGGCATTTTCTGCTGAGTCCCTCGGACGCTCTTCGATTCCAGTGACTACGTCGTAAGCCTCTGCTGCAATCAGAGAAATTTTCACTTGGAAATTCCATGTTGACCATTGGCTCTCGTTGTGCAGTTTTTCAATTTTAGTTTCAAAATCCATCGCAAAACTTAATTCGCAAAATTCAAAATTTATTAAACGCAAAGTACTCAAAAAATGTTCCGTAGTAGCTTAAGAAAGACAATCTGGGCCCATGACCTTTTGAAAATATGAGGCCAGATGAAATAAAATACGTTTTGTTTGTATGTAATCAGAAACAGAAGTGAAAATTTTATTCAGAAAATTATTTTTTTATTTATTAGATGGCTCTAGTATTAAAATTCATCCTTTGATGAGTATTAATTATGATCAATTCCGAAAGTAAGAAAACGCAAAATTTCTGACAACTTGGGATGAAAACCAACGAGTCTGAATTTGAAAAAAAAAAAAATCATGTGTGTCCCTCCCTACCATAATAGCCGATAAAATTTCCTCTAAAATCGACTTTTATATTCTCAATCATAATCTTCATTGGATTTTTAAGATTAGTTTCATGAAAATTCTCAAAACTGCGCAAATATTATGCGATATTAATGAATGAGGGCTCTTTGGAAAAGTGTAGTAAAGACCTATCGTTAAAAACATATTATTTTGATTGATATTATTGAAAAATTATACCGTATAACTATAAAATGTCACAGGACATAAACGGGTGAACAGCAAAAAAATTAAACTAACAACTTTTTATCTAATAAGCTTTTTACTCTTTAAAATCAGATAGTATTTGACAATTTAAAAAAATTTGTATGAATCAGATTCCCGAAAATATGATGGGAAATAAGGAATTGTGAATTTTTTTTTACAGTTTGTTGATTTCACTATACACTGAATTCTACATAGTTTGGGTTATAGATGGTTATAAAAATTTCTATAAAAAGAAGACGAAAAAAACCAATTTATGAGGAAATTTCTTTGATTATTTCGGTGGCCAGGCAATCAACCAAATTTCCTCAAATTCAGGCTTTCTTATTTTGTAAAACTTTTAAATATATCAAGTTGCATTAGTGGGTTCCATGAGCAACAAGTTGAAAAGATAACTCAAATCGAAGTATTGCTAACAGAATTAAAACATAAATAAAATTAAACATATGTAGTATGCCGTATCGTAATTTAACCGATTTAAAAGTTAAAAGGACTCTTAAGTACAGTTTTGTATAATTGTTTCTTTATCAGAAAAATCCTCATGGAGCTGTTTTAGTTCTTCTGAACCCCTTTTCTGATTAAATCTAAACTATAAACGGATTAAATAGTATTTAAGAGTACCTCTTACTTTTGAGTCGGTGTCCGGCTTAATGTGCAGTCTTAAGGAGTAAAATATGACTAACTTAGTAGATTATGCATCAACCAGAATCAATTTGATATATACATTTGGCGTTTCCACTCATTTCATAAGACATGTGATTGCTTTAATGTGACTTACTTTGATTAAATGCTTGGTATAACAATAATTTTTGGGGGGTTAAGCCGCGAAATAGCCCCCTTTGGTTGCACTAATGCCCATGACTGAGTATTTCCAAGATATATTCTGCATTCCATATATAAATTACATTTTCAAAGGCGCAGTAATATTTGCTGATCATGTTTCCTCATCAAACTTCACTTTGCAGATACCAAAATTTAAGGTCATATTTTAAGTTAGTCTCTGTAAAATTTAGCCGTGCCTTGATATATTATTGTTTTCTTGAAATTGTTTCATTATAATTTTTTTTAAATCCCTTCGTAACTATAAGGCATCACTGTAAGAACTACCATGTAACAATTGTTCAATTGACTCGGTACAAAGTTTTTACTGGAACACCTCCACTTCTATTATTTATTTTTATTTTATTGAGATTTCAGTATTCAATATTCATTTATAAAAATTTTCTTAGAACAATTCAAAGTATAAGTAAGTTATTTAAATTTAAATAGTGCTGACAGTTCATTTTGTTTTGAGCACGATGGAAACCTCAAGCCCAAAAGCCCAATTCCACTTATCAGTCACACTAAAATAGGATTGTTTTCATATACAGGGTGTCCAGGATACGAATGCATTCCTTCTAGGTGGTAAAAGGGGGTGGTCAAGTAAAGCAAAAAATTGTATGGGAGCATCCCTCCGAGGATCCTCATATTGATTCCTCTGAGAGTTACAAGCTAAATAGATATTTAATCACCTTTGTTTACGTATTGCCTTTAAAATCAAATTTACTAGTGTAGAACAAGAAATTTAACCTCACTAAAAATGATATGAATTGCTCTTTGTAACGGTAAACTTATAAATCTTACACACTAGTAGCTTTCCGAGGTATGACCGTTTTGAGTTTAAAATTTATAATTAAAAAATTAAAATTATGACTTAAAGGCCTATTTTCTAAGAATTTTGTGTTGTTAACTAATTATTTTCATCTAGAAAATTTACTTCAAATTCAATTACCGTTACTATGATGCTTTTTTAGTATGCTGAAAGCAACACTGTAATAAGCCAATGGCATATTCTTCTAAGTATTTCAAAATTGCAACTCTTGATAATCAAATGTTGAAGACATAAAAAAAAATAGAAAAAAATAATCAATCTTATATGTCGTTCCTATCGTCAGTTATGATAGAAAAAAACATTAAAAAAAATTATAATCTTATATATTAATACGTGAACGCTGTGTGTGTCGTACGCTTTTTTGGTATTAATTAAAACTTAAAATAAATGGAACTTATATCATTCGAAGGTTATATTGCCCAGATGTGCAGAATGTATATATAAATGATATATCTGATAGAGGGGGTTCCCAACCTTCTAAGAGAGAAATTAAATTTTTGAGAAAAAATCCGCTCTTTTATTAATATGAAATTTGGTTGAGGTTGAAAGTTTTTGAGTTGGTCGAATTTGAATTTTTTTTAAAAGTAACAATTTCTTAAAAAAATGTAGTTTTATCCATTTGTCAATTGTAAAATTTGTAAAATAATGTGTTTTGAATTCAAAAATTTGACTTTCCATGTGAATATATTGGTTAAATTTTAACGGTTTTTCAATTTTTCTAATTTTTTCTTAAAGTTTGTTAAATTTTCTTTTAAATGTGATATAATTGACAGGAAATTTCTAACCAAAAGTATTTTTAATAAATTTTCTTAATATTGTCGTTACTTATTTAGCGTGTGTTTCAACCAAATGCCAAGAGAAAGAAAAAAACTGTCTCAAATTAAATGTTCTTATTTCCGAAGCCAATAACTCCGCCATCTGTGAATAAATTTTATTTATTTCTTTTTTGTATTTAAGTCTTATCAGTTAGTTTAAAAAATTTTTTGAAAACAATGCCGGTTTTTGTTTGTTTATATTTAAATTATTCCTTTTAAAAAAAGACCATAAAATTTGATTTATTCTTAAAATATGGGGTCAAAATGATTTTTGTTGTAAAAAAAAAAAACTCAAAATTGCATTTTTGATTTTCTTTCAAAGTCTAAACCGAATTTTAGGTAAATTTATTCTGTCTTGACACTAAATTAATAAACTCTCAGTGCCATCAATAAATCAAGGCTGCCCCCTAAGTTTCTTTGACAAAACTAAATTTTTTTTAAATTTTGTTTTTCTGTTTTTGAACAAAATAATAATATAAAAAAAATATTTTTTTTTTAAGAAAATAGCTTTATATCTCTTATCAATTAAGAGTTATAGCCTCGAACTTATTTTTATCATCTCGCATATAATTATAAATAAATTGGTCGAATTTCGACCCAGGCGATATTAGTTTTTATAATTTGTCCAAATTCTCCGACTTTCATTTGTAATTGTACTGAAAACTTCTTCTTTAGGACCATATTATTGGCAATATTATGAACATTTTCAAAACAAATATCCAACCTGCCAATCCGATCTCACTTGATGCGCTTAGCAACGAACAAAATTTAATATAAAGTAACTTAATATCATATTTTACGGTAGTTGACTTCAACAGGCTTGTATTCTCCATGCATTTAAAGCAAACTTTTAGACAATACTTAGAAAAATTCTTAATTTATTTACTTTACCAAGCTGCAGTTGATCAGAAATCATTTCATCAAATCGATGTTAGATCGATTAAAAAATGAAATAATAATAAACTAAAAGATCGATAAAATAATGTTTCAACTAAAAATAATTTTTACTTTTAATTCAAGTTTGAACATCAAAGTCTAATAGGCAATTTTATTATTAATATTTCTTTAAAAATATATAAAAACAAACAAAATTGCATGCCTAAATTTGTTTAATGTTCTGTATTAAATTATGTTTTTCCTGCAACTCATTTTGGCGCCAATGAAATGATATATTAAAAATTTGCATATTATTATTATGAATTTGTGTGCTTAACGGTGTTGAAACTAATTCTTATTCTTTTGTTCAACAAAAAAAAAAAACAAAAACAAAACACAACCGGCTTTTGAATTGCGGGCATACCCTCAGGGAATATCTGACAGAAATTTTTATTTAATGTAGTTCGTTGAACTAGCTAATAACTTAATCTATTCTTATGCAAATTTTTTTAAAAATCTTATATGATATAATTTCGTTTTTAACAAAGAAATGATTTAAATAGTTGTTCAAACATTTATGTGTATTTATAATTTGGCAAAATATTTTTAAAGCGTTGCTTTCTAACAAGTCAAGCGTCTAATCTGTAAGATTATATTTTAATATATTAAGAGTTTTGTTGACTTCATTATTTTTCTTTGTCTTAGGTGGTTGTTCTTAACAATTGCTAATTGGCATGCAGACAATATTGCTTTTGGCTTATCTATTCGGTGGATATGCTGGCATGCATTGTTGGTGTGACTGTTGCTGGGATTAAGAAAATAGGTTAGGGCCAATAAAATTTCAAGCATTGACTGACAAAAGAGCTGACAAAATTATTTAAGTTTGCTATGGTGTGATCTTTGAATGATTCAGACATCGATAATAACAGACATCGATCAATGGATTATAAAAGAAAAAAAAACTATATAAAACTTCGACTATATATACTTCGACTATATATAGTTACCAGCTGTTGTGTAAGCAATCCTATAACATATACCTAACAAAAGTAATGTTAAACATTATGTCTGATGCAAAATCATTCTGGAGTTTTGTAAAAACAAAACTTAAGATTGATTCCTATTCTTCTTTTATGAAATATAAAAATGTGGAAGCTGGTAATGATTATAGTATTTTAACCCTATGTGCTGACTTCTTCAAGTCGATTTACTCATCGTCATCTTTTGATAATGGTAGCTATACTTTTAATGTTCATTCTGGGGACAACAATACAGTTTTATCTTATCTAAATGATCTTAAAACTTCGTATAAAAGTGGTCCCGACAACATGCCATCTTGCATATTGAAATATTGCTGTGAAGAATTAGTAACTCCAATCACTTTGCTTTTTACCTATTCTTTAAATGCTTGCTATTTTTCAACTGTCTGGAAGTTCTCATTCATTATACAAGTGCAAAAGTCTGGGAATAGATCTTTAATTGATTACTATCGTGGAATTGCGAAATTAAGTGCTTTGTTCAAACTATTTGAGGCAATTATTACTTCACAATTATCACATAGTGTTAAG
This sequence comes from Tetanocera ferruginea, assembly GCA_958299015.1. Taxonomy (NCBI): domain Eukaryota; kingdom Metazoa; phylum Arthropoda; class Insecta; order Diptera; family Sciomyzidae; genus Tetanocera; species Tetanocera ferruginea. The sequence continues at coordinate 82,015,785 of OY282644.1, read as the reverse complement.
TAGTTGATGTCCAAATGTCAAAATGAATTCCTCTCGGGAAAATCAACGGTCACTGACCTCCTTGAATTTACATCTAAAACAATAGAAAATTTTGGAAAAGGTTTACAGACTGATGTTATCTACACGGACTTCAGCAAAGATTTTGATGTTGTAAATCACAAGCTCTAGATTTTAAAATTATCTTTGATTGGATTTTCCACAGAAATGGTGAGATGGATCGAATCGTATCTAAGTAATAGAACACAATCTGCTATATTTAAACTCGTGAAATCATATGAGTTTCCTGTATCTCTGGAGTACCCCAAGATACTCATCTTGAACCTTTTTTGTATCTAATTTATATAAACTAGTATCGCCTGGGGTCGAAATTCGACCAATTTATTGATTACCCATTTATATTTATATGCGAGATGTTTAAAATAACTTTGAGGCTATAACTCTTAATTGATTGGAGCTATAAAGCTATTTTCTTAAAAAAAAAAATATATTTTTTATATTATTATTTTGTTCAAAAACAGAAAAAACAACATATAAAAAAAAAAATTTAATTTAATTTAGCCTTGATTTTTTGAGGGCACGGACAGTTTATTAATTTAGTGTCAAGACAGAATAAATTCACCTAAAATTCGGTATAGACTTTGAAAGAAAATCAAAAATGCAATTTTGATTTTTTTTTTTTTTTTTACAACAAAAATCATTTTTACCCCATATTTTAAGAATAAATCAAATTTTATGGTCTTTTTTTAAAAGGAATATTTTAAATATAAACAAATAAAAAACGGTATTACTTTTGAAAATTTTGTTAAGTTAACTGATAAGAATTAAATACAAAAAAGAAATAAATAAAATTTATTCACAGATGGCGGAATTATTGGCTTTAGAAATAAAAACATTCAATTTGAAACAGTTTTTTTTTCTCTCTTGGCATTTGGTTGAAACACACGCTAAATAAGTAACGACAATATTAAGAAAATTCATTAAAAATAATTTTGGTTAGAAATTTGCTGTAAATTATATCACACTTAAAAGAAAATTTAACAAACTTTTAGAAAAAATTAGAAAAATTGAAAAACCGTTAAAATGTAACCAAGATATTTACATGGAATGCCAAATTTTTGAATTCAAAACACATTTTTTTACAAATTTGACAATTGACAATTGGATAAAACTACATTTTTTTAAGAAATTGTTTCTTTAAAAAAAAATGCAAATTCGACCAACTCAAAAACTCTTCCTCAATCAAATTTCATATTAATCAAAGAGCGGATTTTTTCTCAAAAATTTAATTTCTCTCTTAGAAGGTTGGGAACCCCCTCTATCAGATATATCATTTATATATACATATTCTGCACATCTGGGCAACATAGCCTTTCGAATGATATAAGTTTCATTTATTTTGAGTTTTAATTAATACTAAAAAAGCATACGACAAACTTTAATGTTCACGTATTAATATAGAAGATGATTTCATAAAGCATTCTAAGATCTTGATGTATGCTGATGACGTCAAACTATTCTTGTCTTTTAAGAATGAATATGATGGTTTATTCTTGCAAATTGACATCAAAAATTTTCATAGCTGGTGCAGAATAAATCTAATGAATCTTAATATGAAATAAATGTAAGCACATGACCTTCTCGCGAAAACCATTCTTAAAGTGTAATTTCAAAATATGTAACTACACATTAGAATCCTTAGATAGTATCCATGATCTTGGAGTTACCATGGATTCTAAACTACGATTTCACATTCATATAAATAAAATAATAAATAGACCAAATAGTACCCTAGACTTTATTTAACGTTGGGCAAGAGTTAAATAATCCTTATATTACTAAAACTTTATTCATTTCTCTATTTCGGTCTATCTTAGAATATGCTTCAATTGTATGGTGTACACGATACAGTTGTTTCTTCCATGACATTGAATATGTTCAGAAAAAATTTCTTATGTTGTTTTTGTAATATTGTAATTTTGTCTTTTTAATCTACCACCTAATGAATATCGCCTACAGCTATTAAATCTTTTTACTTTGAAAAATAGGAGAGTTATGCTTAACGTCAGTTGGCTTGTTAAGCTTTTACATGGACATGTAGACAGTCCATATTTATTGAGTAAAATTTACTTTACTATTCCACTTTGTCCTAGAAGATCTTTTGAGTTACTTTTTATGAACTTTTGTAGAATAAATTGTTTGCCCATTAAGAAGCACTTGCAGAGACTTTAATTCTGTTTAAAATGTTACATCTTTAAATGAGTCCATGTATTTAATTAAACTAAAAATCATAGATTATCTGCAGTACTGATAGTGATCATGATGTTTTAATGACACATATTTCTTACCTGATTATGGATATACATAATACAACACATACATCTGAATGTACCTGACCTTAACCTGTTTTGGACCTCCTAAATTAATATAATCGAGCATGCTTGGTGAATGTAAACGCATTTTTTCTGTTGAGCTGTGCTGGTTGTATCATTTGGACTTTGTCCTACAACCAGCGAGAACGATTTGTCTGACTGATTGTCATATAATAATACGACAGGCCAATGAGACCTAGTTGTCTCAGTGCCAGCGTTTGCGACCATTTCTTTGTTTCTATGGAAATTGGTGTTGTAAATATGAACTTGTTTGTCAAAATACCACCTTGCTGTGAGCGATATGTATTATATATATGGTTATACTTATCAGTGTGGCGTTTGAACCTTGTTTGTCTTGATACCTCTCACCGTTCTAGGCCGACACTTTGCTGCTTTACATACACAATCATGTTTGTCTGGGTTCCATATATATGTTAATATATATAATTTTAAAACATCGTATTTTAAATTACGTCAATGTTAAAATATTATATTTCTGTTATAATGCTATATTTTAGAATGTTAAATATAAAGCATTTTCTAAACCTTATATTAAAACAAGTAAAGAAAGTCTATGAAATACCCGAAACCTACTTTTCCAAAAATAAATAATATTATTGAAAATGGGCGTTTCCGTAGGTGGTTGAAGCCTATGAAGTTTTATTCCTATAGCTCACAGTTAAAGCCTTTATTGTGCTTTCGCTATTAGAGGTGGGCATTTTCATAGACGGATTACTCCCAATTTTTGAACACACCTTATGGCGTTTTCGTTTCTACCAAAAAATGTTGCCTTTTCATTGCCCTTGCCTTTATTTGTGTTCGATTCTAAAATAAGTGCAAACGGGTGAACAAATTCTGTGTTCGTTTCTTAAAATGTCACACTCACAGAGGGCAAAAAAGGCACATTTTCTGCCCTGCAAACATTCTCAGGGTAGATGATTGCCCTGCATATCAGCTGTTTTTAAAACGACAATATTATGACATGCGTGCGTTAGACAAGGATGGTTATATTCGTTTATTTAAGTTGACATTTTTCGAGTAGACAAAAAAATGCACTTTTACAGGGTTGCGGGCAACATTGAAAACATTTTGCACTGCGACAGGGCAACATTTTTTGGTAGAAACGAAAACGCCATTAGTTTTAGTATAAAATACATACGTACCAAATTTGGTCTCTCTATACAAACATAACCTTATTTAAGGGGTTTTAAGCTTTTTGGGTTGTATGGGAGGTAGGCGTGTCCGTGGGCGAATGACGTCTATTTTTCAAAACCATCTTTGTTTTCTCGTAAAAAACATGCGCGCCAAATTTTATCTCTAAAGGTTAAACAGATGTTTACTTATTGCGTTTTCAATTTTTGGGTTGTATGGTAGGTGGGCGTGTCCGTCCGTGGATAATACCCATTTTTCGAAGACATCTTTGTGTTTACATAAAACACATACACATCAAATTTTATTGTTGTAGGTTAATTATGAGCTAATTTATCCAGTTTTCAATTTTAACTTTGTATGGGAGGTAAGCGTGCCCGTAGGCAGATGATGTCCATTTTTTAAAACTATCTTTTTTTTATTATAAAAAACATATATGTCAAATTTTATCTCTGTAAGTTAAACAGAGGCTTATTTATTGTGTTTTCAATTTTTGGGTGGTATGGGAGGAGGGCGTGTCCGTGAGCTGAGTTATGCAGTTTTCAATTTTTTGCGTTGTATAGGAGGTAGGCATGTCCGTCGGCGGATTCCAAAAATATTCAATACTGCAGATCCTTGGGTTCGTGTGACCATGTGTACCAAGTTTCATCTAATTATCTCAACTCCTTCTTCTTATCCTGTGTTTACGGACAACACTCAGGCGGACGGACAGACGGACGGACTGACGGACGGACATGAATAGCTCGATTTACGAGGTGACGGTGATCAAGAATATATATACTTTTCTATACCGGACTCGCTTCGTTCTATGCGTTACAAACGTTTGCACAAAGTTAATATACCCTGACCTTTCAGGTTTAAGGTATAAAAATATTACAAATAGGCCACTATAAGGAGCAGCAGCGGGTCAAAATATTTAAAATATGTATTTCTTTTGTTCTGCTACCAAAATTTATTATTAGATTATTTATTATTATATTTCTATAGTTTTCAAAATAAAATAAAAAAATGTCATACAGTCTGATAAGCACTTAGCTTTAAGTTTTTATTGCATAGAAAAACAAAAAGAAGTCAAAAACTCATCAACATATTTTTTTTTTTGAAATATTTGCTTTGAGCTGCGTCATCTGTATATTTAATGTTCATAGATGAATGTGCTGAATATTTATGTTCCATAAAAATAATTTGACTAAATGCGAAAACAAAAGACTTAAGTAACAAACTTGTTATGTAGAAAAAAATTTCACCCATCTATGCTGTCAAAATTAAGCTTAAATACAATTGCAAAAAGTAGGAATTTTATTTGAAACACCCACGCTAGCTGTCACAAATCGGTTATTAGCTCATTTAAAATATGTGCCAGAATTAGCCAAACATAGAACAAAACAAAAAGATAAGAAAAAAAAAATTAAGCAAAAAAACACAGCATTTAAAGCATAAACAACTTTTAGCCATCAATCAAGGAGTTTGAAGTATGCACATAAAGTCCAACAATTGACAGAACTCAAGACTAACACCGTTTCATACATAAAATTTACTCAAAAATCTTGCTCAGATATGAGTGTATCTTGTGTGAAATACTTGAAAAGAATATATCTTTAGCGAAAATGCTCGATAAGTTGAAGCAAATAATATAAAGAAAAAAGAAAAGCTGACCAATACACAGTATTGCAGCGAAGTGCTTGTTATTGCTTTGATTTTTTTTTTTTATAACTATTTTTTATTTAAAATTTTTTCTTTCTTTTACAAAAAACCAGCCGCTTTGCATCCACGCAAACTTCTGCGCAGCCTTCATAAGACGTGGGCATGCGCAACAGGCCACAACAAGGCTCTTTATAAACGTGGCTAACTGTTGTATGCGTGCGCGGTTGCTATATTCTTTTGCTGTTCTTGTTGTTGTTGTTGTTTTTTCATGATTTTTGCTTTTGCGCAAATTTGCTGCAGACGCGGCTGACAACAACATCGGTCATTGGCTTAACACACATTTTTCATTTCAATGCAGCAGCAACAACAACAACAACAACAACAACAACAACAACTGAAGAGAGTGAATTTCGCTGCCTTGTTGTTGTTGTTATTGTTGCTGTTCCCGTGATTTCTTAGTCAGTCTCTTAAGACATGCTTTTGTAGAAACAGTTACTTTTTGCACTGTTTTTTCTATATTCTTTTTTTTATATTATTTCTTAGCGTTGCAGTTTTTTGCACTCTCTTTGCTGCAGCTCTTGGCAGATTCTTCAGCTAGTCTGTAGTTTTGCTAGTTCTTGCAGACTTTTTCTTTATTTTTCTAGGTTTTATTGCAGTTGCAGCGGTTTTTTTGTTGTTGTTGTTATTTTTGTATTTTGTTATTGCTTTGCTGTTGTTTAAAAATGCGAACAAAAGTTCAAACTGTAATTTTTTGCTTTGTATTTATATATATATATGTATGTATTTTTTACTAGGCATGCCAAAGCTTTCAGTATGTGTGCATATGTTTTCTGGTCTTTGGCAAGTTTGTGGTAAGTCTTAAGTTAATTTTTTTCAAATTATTTTCACAGTACTTTTCTTGTGCATTTTTTAATAAGCTCATTTTTTTTTTGTTAATATTGCAGATTATATATTGAGCTTGCATTAAATTTTTTGATTTCAAATGCTCAAATGCTTGTAAAGTTTAAGATTTCAATTAAAAAAGATTGCTGCAAGAGCAGCAGCTAACTTGCAAACGAAAGACTTAAGAAACAAACTTTTGCTGGACATTTTTTATTTATATGGAACAGCGAATTTTAATTTGCTATGTTTTTAAATAGCGAAAAAAGAATGCTTAATTTTTATTTATGCCAAAATTAAGGTGTTTTAAGATCCAGCCAAATATAAAACAAAAAAGGAGTCTTTTTGAAAAAATTTCCATAGAATTGAAAACCTTAATTTTAAAAATATTCCAAAAAATTAACAGGCAGCTAATCATAAACATTAACAGTGTGCTGCTTTCCAAAAATTTTTTCAGTACACAGTGAAAATTATTCATTTCCTAACGGTATATTCTTACAACTGACATCATCATCACCATCCTTACTGAACCGTTAGATATTGCTTTAATTATGCTCGCTTCGTAGGTGTTATACGCACATCCTGTCACATTTTGTCCAATAAATCCATCAATATCTTTGCTACAATTTTCATACACAACACAATAATTACAAAAAAAAAAGCAACAGCCGCGCAGGATGTTGCTATAACTGTTAAACGATGCAGAGCACAAGCAATGATGTAAGAGTTTCTACACATTATTTTGATGCACTTTAGAGCAACCACCTGACAAAATTCAAATGAAATAAAAAAATTTCAAAAGCAATTCAAATGCTATCAACAGTTATCCTTTTCTTATGCTCCTATTGCATATGCTTGTCATAGAAAACACATGCTAAAGAATATAATCGTCTTTTCAACGCTGACAGCAGCTGTTGTTGTTGCTGTTTATGCTCTGCTGCCTTTGTGGAAAAATCCGCGAGAAAAATATCTTCGCGTTTTATGAGAAAATAAAAGAAAATGCATTCATTGCTTGCGCAGTATCTTTTATGCTTTTGTTGTGCTGTAATCCGAACTCGATTGAGCCGATAATGAAAAGAGCAGCAAATTGAGATAAAAACTCAAAATTGGAGCAACCAAAAAAGGACCCTATTTAAAGTGTGCAACGCAATATGAAAATAATGAAAACTAAATGAAATTTTCTTTGAAAGCAAAGGTTTTTCTATTGTGTACGACGCAGTTACCGTTGTGCATTTATGGCATACGATATGAAAAATTTAAGAGTGGGGGGAGGTTTTCCTGTTCAAAATTAGAACTGGATCATTCTGTTAGTGGGTTTTGAGAAAGGGTTTGTTAGACAGCTCAACAGATATTAAAAGTATTTTAAAAGGATATCCGCTGACTTGTTCAAATTTTTTTGTTGAAAGAATGTTAAAATGTTAAAAATTAGGTCAGAGGAAGTGCATTTAAGTTAAGTATATTTCTTTTCATTTGCCTCAGAAAGTATGAAAAGATTTATTCAAATCTCTTCAAATACTTTTAATTTTAGAAATATTTTCGAGGAGTTCGAGGAAGTACTACTGGCTTTTTTGTTTTAAGGATTTGCTTAAGGTGTTGAAAAAAGGTTTTATATCATTGAAAAAAAAAATTATATAAAGAACAAATTTTATGATAATAACAATCTAATTACTTGCGCAAAATTCTAAGAAACTTGCAGTTAACATAGAAATTAAACTGTTTTAACTGAATAACACATTTTCTAACATATGCAGATCGAGAATGGACACTAGGGTGTCCCAAAAACAATTTTTTTTCGAGTTTCATAGTTGCTCAACCTTTGTTTGCATGCTTATACTGTCAAGTATTTTTTAAAATTTTTCCAGATTTTTTGGAGAACGTTTAGAGGTCGCGCTAATCGGATTTTCCGTAAAAATTAGGTTTTTCTGAGATTTTTCGAATTTCAATCATAAGTTGATCAATTACAGACATTTTGTTAGAATTCGAGTCATCATTTTGAAAGGAAAATGTCCAAACTTTGTTTTACCGTACATATATTACAAGTTTTGACTGTTTTTTTTTTTTTAATTTGGATGTGATACATTAAATTTTTTCGTGATATTTTCGTAATTTTTTTTAAAAATGCTTCATAAATTTTCAAAATTCCATCACATTTTCTTGGCCTACCAATTCTTTTTACTTTCATTTGAATTTATCCTCTAATTATTTCTTATACCTAAACCTGGTAAGGTCAGGGTATACGATATTAACTTTGTGCAAACGTTTGTAACACCTAGAAATGAGCGAGTCCGGTATAGAAAAGTATATACATTCTTGATCAGAGTCATCTCGTGAGTCGATTGAGCCATATCCGTCCGTCCATCCGTAAATCCGTCCGTCCGTTTATCTGTCAGTCCGTCCGTCTGTGTGTTGTCCGTAAACACAGGATAAGAAGAAGGAGTTGAGATAATTGGATGAAACTCGTTTCACATAATCACATGAACGCAAGAATCTGCGCTATTGCATAATTTTGGAATCTGCCCACGGACACGCCTACCTATACAACGCAAAATTGAAAAGTGTATAAATGAGCTCATAATTAATCTACAACAATAAAATTGGTACTCATATGTTTTATGCCAATACAAAAATGTCTTTGAAAAATGGGTGTCATCCACTCACAGACAAAAATTGAAATTCAATAAATAAGCTTCTGTTAAACTTACGGAAATAAAATTTGACACATATGGTTTTTGTTACAATCCAAAGACGATTTAAAAAAATGAACGTCATCCGATAACGGACACGCCTACCTCCCATACAACGCAAACATTGAAAACTGCATAAATATCCTTGTGTTTGTCTTATAGAGATATAATTTGTTACGTATATATCTTCTTCTAATATATAAAATCACATGTTTGTCTGTCTGTCTGTTCCGTATAGGCTGGCTCACCGACTATCCGATTGAGCTGAAATTTAAACACCGAGTACCTTTCATAGTGAGCAAGAACATAGGGGGTGTAAAAAAGTAGCCGAAAGTATGTGGGCGTGGAACTCTATAATAACTTCTAAACGCCTAGACCGATTTCAATGAAATTTGGTATGAAGGTTCAACTGCTCCCAAAATAAAATATAAGCCATCAAAAATTCCAAAGACTTACGCAAGAGGGCGCTTTAAGTAGTGAATTTTTAAGACTCAATAACTCATAATCGCCTGGACCTATTTCAATGAAATTTGGTATGAAGGTTCAACTGCAACCAATATAAAGCATAGGTTTAAAAGTGGGCGTGGCATTCTGTAATGACTTCTTAACGCCTGAACCGATTTCCATGAAATTTGATATGAAAGTTCAACTGCTCCCAAATTAAAACATAGGCAATAAAAAATTCTAAAGACTTCCGCAAGAGGCCGCTGTAAGTAGTACGTTTTTAAGACTTAATGACTTCTAAGCTCCTGGACCGATTTCAATGAAATTTGGTATGAAGGTTCAACTGCATCCAAGATAAAGCATACGTAAAAAAGTGGGCGCAAGTCTGTGGGCGTGGCACTCCATCATAAGTTCTAAACGCCTGGACCGATCCCAATGAAATTTGGTATGAAGATTCAACTGCGCCCAAGATAAAACATAGGCTATACAAATTCCAAAGACTTCTGCAAGAGGTCGCTTTAAGTAGTATATTTGTAAGACTCAATAACTCCTAAATGCCTTGACCGATTTAACTAAAATTTGATACGTGAAATTACTTAACCCCGCAACAGAATTGAGGCTATTTAAATTTTATAAATCTTCCGTGAGAGGGCGCTTTATTCAATCAACTATGTTCGGCTCATTCACGTCAAAACGGATAAACCGATTTTGATGAAACTTGGCAAGCATTTGTATCTGTTACTGAAATAGATCCTATGCTTTTAAAAGTTCTTTCGACAAAAATCAAGGATTAAGTCGAAGGCAAACGAAGTCAAGAACCAAAGGCGAACGAAAAAACAGAAGTTTAACGAATACGAGCAGAAGCTATATAAAGATGAAAACAAATTAACAGAACAGTATCGACCAAAATCGAAGTTGAACGAAGACAATCCACAAATCGAATCGATGCTAGGATTTTTTAAAATTTTAATTTTTTTGATATAAAATTGAATATGAAATGCATGCTAAGAAAAACTTTAAATGCATTTTTCTCGCAATGCCTTTTCAAACTGCACTCAGAAAAAAGTTTCTCGGAATATGATAAAAGTGGCATCATATTTACTGAAAAATGGTATTGACCTTTCTCCAGAGAATACTTTTCTCTAAATGCGATCCTAAAAATTCTCAAAAATGATAAAAACCTTTTATGAAAAAGAGAAATATATAACAATAATACGATTTTAGAGAAAAAGACTCTTTATTTTTGAGAAAACATTTGTATTTTTTGAAGAAAATACTTCTCACAGTGAATTTTTTATCAAAATATAGGAAAAAATTTTCATATACAAAAAATTTTTCTTTATAAATGAGAATTTTTTGTGCGAGAAATATATTTGTCACAGACATGCACAACGAAAGCAGAAAAATAAATTATCAAAATTGTTTCGATTTTTAAATAACGTTAAAAATATATCAAATCAAATTTCATTTCGTTGAAAACCGAATAATTTTCTCTTATTTTCTCCTATGCAAAAAAAAATTTCTTCTGATACAAAATAAACGAAATTTTTTTTGTTAAAATTAACGTTATTTTTAACGGTTGATTGGGTACAAAAAAGAAAAAATTTTTATCGTTTTCTCCGAAACGAAATAAATATTTTTCGTTTTTTGAATTAATGTTATTTTTTGATTTCGCTTCAACGTAACAAAAAAATATTTTGGTTGTCGTTAGAAATAACGTTAACGTGCATGCCTGATTTGTCAGTATAAGAGACATTGAAATACTTCCTAACCTTGAAGTGAAGAAATATTTCTTCGAAAATGTGAAAATTTATTCTAATTGAAGAAAATTTTATTTGAAAAGACAAAATTGCTATTATCGAAAATAGAGAAATTTTTCACGGGAGGAAGATATGTGTTTTTTTTTTTTCTGAGTGTGGGTGTCCATTTTACTCAGAAAATGGGTGTCCATTTCCTCTCAGCCGTCAGATGGAGACGTTGAAGATGTAATTTTTTGTTTTAATCATGTCTGGCAGCTACAGTTTTACGGAAATTGGACTAAACACTTTCGACGGAGGTAATGAGCAAAACCCCAAAAAAACGATAATTTAAAAAATTTTAAAATTGAATTGATAATTTTAAAAACGAAAAAATGAGAGCAGTTTTGAAAAGCGTCCTCTTTCTGCACTCGAGGTACAACCCCGAGTTATACCGGGTTACATCCGCTAGTATTAAATAAATTATAAAATATGAAATAAGCTTCTATGAAGTCATATCTTCTATATAAAAATAGGCTCAACTACTTTCAACATTTGGCCTTCATTAAAACAATTTCTTGTATCTCTAGCATAGATGCCTTAAAAAATAAAACCAAAAGATCCGCCGCACATTTTTGTGCCAAGAAGTGACAAAATTCATGTCATAAAAAAAAGTAGAAAGTACCAATTATCCTTGAACCACATCCACAAGTAAGCAACAGTAAGCAATAAAATAACAAATACTTAAACAAAACAAAAATCATTTCTTGCGTCACAAACGAGCAACTTGTATTACGTAACTATGTGCTGAAAGAAGAACACTAAATTTTTTTTCACCGAAACCTCTAATAAATCATAGTTTTATGACAACCGCAGCACATCGTCATCTAACGTTCAGCATAAAAAGGACACACTTTTTTAATAGAAACACACCAAATTTCGCACTAAACTGTGTTTTTGTTGGCAACAAAAAAAACAAAAAATAAAACTCAAAGCATTTTATACCTGTGCACTGGTATACCAGTGTTTTTATACCAGTGTTATTTTTTCTATGTTTGCAAAATTTGCCAAATTTTCAAATGGCCAAAATTTAAATGCTAGAAGCATGGCAAATTGCAGCTTCTAAAACATTCTCAGAACATGGGCCTGCGTTTGTTTTTTTTCTGTTTGACTAGCTGTTGTTGAAAAGCATGGTCAAAACAAAGGTTGAACTTGGGAATGACAAATGGTTTTTAATTTTTAAATTTCTTGAGCCTTATTTAAGAGTGAGGACGAGTGGGCGTTGCAAGTGAATTTGCGAGTATCCTGCCAATACTTTTCTCTGAAAGTGCTGCTAATGAATAACTTATGATTAAGCATGTTTTGAATAGTATTTTTTTTTCATGTAAAAAAGGCTTCAATAGATTCTGACCTTAGAAGCAAATAATTTGGAACATACAAATTTATTTCTTTGTTTATATCGAATTCCAAAATATTATCTAGGCTTTAAATTAAATAATTAATTAAATATTAAATTCTAGGCTTAGTTATTCTTTTATCAAGGCTTTTAGGTGATTTGAATATAAAAATACTTAATTAACTTTTCAAATATAGAAATTGTTTAAAACTATTTAACTTAAGCTTCGAACTATATTCATCAAATTTCATAACTTTAACATAATATAAAGTGAAATTTATCTAATGAAATCAAAAGTTAATTAATTTTATTCAATTTATTGCTTAGTTTATCATTTAACCAAAGATCATATATATGATCATATATATGATCTTATATGATCTTTGATTTAACGTAGAAGTAGTAGCGCTTTCAAGTTGCCTGATAGAAGGTTTGCCGCTCTTTCAAACGAAAGACTTAAGAAACAAACTTGCTTGGAATGAGTTAAAGAGTTGTTTTGTTCCACTAGAGCAGCTGTTAGCTAACTCTTTACTTAATCAAAATGTGCATGTAATACCTACCGTTAGCTTTATAGGTAATCAAATTATTATTAATACAATAACAACAACAACAACCAACAAAATATGACAGCCTTCAAAGCAACATATGCTGCAAGGAATGAATAACAATTAGTTGCTTTGAATTCTAATACCAAGCAACTGTTCTTCACAGTTATGTCAAATAATTAAAACTCTTTTTGAGAGGCAACAACACCGAGCAACAACAAGAATAGCAACCAACAATATTCAATCATTCAAACAGCTGTGATAACTAGCAAAAGAAATTTATTAACATGAATCGTGAATACTTCAGTTAAACAACAGCAAATATTTTTTTTTTTTTTTTTTAAATTAAATTGTAAGGAAATTATAAAAATCTGTCGTTTTACCGTTGTTGTGTCGCAACATATGCAGCCTTTCATAATTGTTGAGGGAAAAAAACTACAAATAACGCGTTTCCGCTGCCATAAGACATTAAAATGACGCGGAAATATTTAAATTCAAATGAAAAACCGTTTCAGCAACAACAACAAGTCTAAGAGTAGCAGCAACACAAATCCTGCAGCATGCTGTGTACCGTTGTTGGCAGCATTACAAATGCTAGTTGATGGAAATCAAAGGATTGACACAAAAGCAAACAAACTGTCTTACAAACACACACATACGCATATTCCCACTGCATCAAAAACTATGCTAACAACAACAAGAGCAACACACCTTTTGCTGCTATGTTTACTCCTACATTGATTACCAGCTTAAAATGTCGAAATAAAAACAACATCCTTCATCCTGGCACGTCCGTCTGGCACTCATATGCCGTTGAAGTTACGCCGAACACGCAATAAAAACAATGCCTCAAATTTTACCGTAATCCTTTTTATTGCACCTCAGCTACTGCTATGCGTAAAGCCTGCTCATTCATCCATCCTGTTCTGCTTATTCTATTGCTAAGGATTTTGATCCTCTTGAGAAAATATTCAGCGCATCTTCGTGACTGACTGATTGACAACGGAAGAGGATTAAATTGAAGAGGTTTTTTTTTTTTTGGTATCTAAATTTTGAAGGGTTGCGATTCATCGCACTGTAGTTGTGGCAAAGAGGACGACAGGTAATTTATTTGTATATATGTGTGTATTGTTTGTTGTTTACAGACAACAGCAGCTCGTCTAATGATGACATCAGGTGTAAGCATCAGCAAAGGGGTGAAAGTGTTGCTTCTTGTTTAAAAAATATTTGGTACCATTTGAATTGAAAAATTTCTTGCACCATTAATTTTAAATTTATTTAGAATTTATTGAGAATTAATTAACTACAAATGACCCTTTTATTAACAACAATAGTAGTAGGGCTATTACCAAGTAACGCGCCGCCAAACTACAAACAATTTATTTGGTCATATGTTAGATATCCGTAAAAAATCATATTTTGACTCTTCCCACTTTAAAATTAATTAAAATGCGACGACAAATCTGACAGAAAAGGGGTGTTCGGAGCCCATAGATACTTAGCAGTTGACAAAATATTAATTCAACTGAATAAAATAAATTCCTAATTAATATTTTTGATTAAAAATATATTTAGGTTTATTAACAGGTTTATTAATTTTCTTCTTTGGAAAGTAAAGTTTAAAAAACACACAAAAAAATTAAAATTTTGATAAAATTTTTGGAACTTTGAACATTATACGTGGCTTACAATAAAAATCAAATTTTCCACAAGGGAGTTTTTGCAGAATATAATCCTTTCAGTAATTTTTTTGTACAAACCGTGAACTTTCTTAGTCACTACATGAAAATGTTGGTGTTTAATTGCTCAGATGTTTAAGGTTTACTTTCTTAAAGAGTCACCTTAAATTTGGAAGTCAAATTACATTGCCAAATCTTGTGGCCCCATCTTGTTGAAACCATATGTTATCCATATCCATGTCTTCAATTTCAGGCTAAAAATATTGTACATGTATTGTAAATAATTACCAGTTGCGGATGCACTGGATTTTGCACAACGCTTGGCAATTTTCAGAGCACTATATTCGACAATTTTGATATGGCGAAATGAGCCTCATCGCTGAAGAACATTTTTTTTTAAAAGATAGCATTTAATGCTTGTTGTATCAGTACCCAATCGGCGACTATTCTGCGCTGTTAATTTTTGAAAGTCTTCTATATTGTAAAGGGGCAAACTTTTAACTACGCAGTTTTCTTACTGACTTCCTCATTTGGCGCTTTCAACCGTAGATTGTAAGCAACCGACTATTTTTTTCACTGCAGCGTTGTTTTCCATTTGCTTAAAATTATCTAGCCGGCGGAATCGCTCAAATATTTTGCGCTTACCTATATCGATGTTGGTGTACAGCTCATATAGTTCATTGTTACATCGAATTTGGTACTCGCCATTGACTGTAACAGGCCTAAAAATCTTACGAAAGATTTTCCTCTCAAACACTACTAAAATCCTTTCATCAGACCTAACCATCATGCAAGTATGTGTTACATGAAGTAGAACGGCATGATTATTGACTTTTAGAGCCTCAGTTTTGTTCTTCGATAGAGTGCCTTGCTCTCAATTGCCGGCTTAGCAAAAAGTTACGCCTGGTGACAAGACTTATAATTCGTTTTATCTCTATATTGATATAATTGGTGAAGTTAATGCTGGATCCCAGCTACACGAAGCCTCTTTAAACCTCAGAGCCGGTGTTGTCAAGAGTGACGTGATTTCCAAGACGCTGTAACTGGTTTTTATTTGTGAAAACAAGATACTTCGTTTAATTCGACTAGACTCTCAATATCGCCAGCATCTCAATAAAAAAGAAAAAACTAAGACCGGATTTTCCTTTTCAGCACTTGAAAGGACTTTTGCTGAGCTCTTTATGATCAATTTTGTTGTGGATGTTGTTAAATGTTTGTACACAATTGATCGATTACTGGATTACCTATACAGTGGTTCAAACAACTAAACGGACAGCGCAGCGATCTACTTTAAAAGCAATATTTTTAAGAAAACGACAGTATTTGTAATACTGAAATTTTTATAGAATGTTTTATTGTTGTTTTAAATATTGTTTGGTGCAAAGAATTTACCAAAAATAGACTCCTAGTTTATTCAGTTAGCAATAATATAAAAAAAATTCCCTTTTTAAGGGTCAAACGTCTAACCAGACACAAACAAATTGTTGTTAAATTGATTATTTCAATACTTTGTTGAGGAACCTTTTGCATCAATTAGGGCTTGGAAAAGATTTTCATGGAGAGAAACAGGTTTCTGCAAACATATGTTGAATGCTGTTCCATTCCTTGAGGAATTCCTCCTTGAACTGAGCTGTGTTGTAGAACCTTTTACCCACTTCATTCCATACATTTGCAACGACGTTGATGTCAGGCGATGGGGGACGGGTTTGCAATATTTTGGGACAGTTATGTACCATAGCCATACTTTTGCCATAGCAGAAGTGTGTTTTGGTTCATTCTCTTGATAAAAATCAAAGGTCTGTAATATACGAAGCTTTACGGCACTCTGCTTAAATTTGCCTTAATATGTTAAGGTATAGTATATATTCGTTTTGCCATCGATAAACACTAGATTCCAGACACTTGCACTAGATAAACAGTCCCAAACCATCACAGAACCACCTACATCTTTCACTGTAGTACAAGTATTTTTGCTTTTAAGCTCGGTGTTTGGTTGCCGCCATACTTAAGCACTACGTCTAAACCGTCCAAGTTGAGTTTGCGTTGGTCAGTATATAGTACCTTAAATAAAACATACCACTTGTACTTAACCTAATTTTTTACATATTATCTTACGTACCATATCCCAAAGAGCATAATTTTTAAGCAAGTACTCTCTTGCAAACTGGAGTCATAGTCTTTTGTTTTTTGGGCTAATGGACGGCTTCTTTCGCACAATTCTTCATGAAAATCATTCTTACGTAGTATGTTACGAATAATTGCCACACATAAGTCCTTTCCTTAACTTGTTTTGCATAATTTTTTTAGCTCGTTTGCAGTTTGAAATGAATTGTTTTTTTTATTTGCAGGATAATTTGGCGCTCATCACGGTCGCTTTGACGGTGTTTTAGCTTGACCCTCCCGACTTTTGTTGAGAATTTGGAAATCGTCATTTTAGTTTTTTAATAATATCCGTGGAACGTAGAATTGTTTAGATCAACAATATCACCGATTTAGCGAATAGTTTTACCTTAACAGCATTGCCGTATAATTAGCGGCCGAATTTCAAATGTTGTGTGCGTACGTTTTTACACCATTGTAGAATTTTTTGTAGTACACTGAAAAAAAAACACATACCTTGCTCCGGTAAAAAATTTCTCTATTTTTGATAATAGCAATTTTGTCTTTTTCAAATAAAATTTTCTTCACTTAGAATAAATTTTCACATTTTCGAAGAAATATTTCTTTACTTCTAGGAAATGTAAATATTTCAATGTCTCTACACTGAGGGAAAAATGTGTTAAAATTAAATGAAATTGTGTTCAAATTTAACGAATTTGTTTTTGAAATAGAGCTTGAAACAAATTCATTAAAATTAAACACAACTGTTTTTAAAGTTAAATTCAAAACAAAAGTTTTTGTTTTTAAAACAATGTTTTTGTTATGAAAAACAAATTTAAAACAAAAATTTTAAAATTCAAAACACATATTTGAAACCATATTTTTTCGATGCTATTTTACTTTTCTTAGTTTTTAGCACCAGATTCATAACCAGCTACGCTCGTGATCCTCCGAATACCAAATATTAACTCCATTCGATAAAGTTTCCATTTGAAAGATGTTAATATTTAATTAATTAGTTTCTATTTTATTAAATGTTCGATATATGTCAAACCAATTCAAAAAATTCAAAAATTGTCATTAAATTCAAAGTTTTGTTTGCTTTTTAAAAGAAACAATAATAGAAAAATACAAAATAGAAATGAGTTTATAGGTGGGTGGAAATTAAACACATTTGTTTTGAATTTTGGTTTGTAGAAACGCAAAGGCGTTAAATTTATATTTTAATATTTTATGTTTAATTTTAAAGTATTTTTTTTTTTCAGTGTAATAATGATAAGTATTTTTTTCGCACAAATAATTTCTCATTTATAGAGAAATTTTATTGAAAATGAAAAACTTTTCTTTTATTTTGATAAAAAAATTCACTATTAGAAGTATTTTCTTCAATAAAAACAAATATTTTCTCAAAAAAAAAAAAAGTATTTTTCTCTAAAAACGATATATTTTTCTATTTCATGGAACCTTTTTATCATTTTTAGAGAATTTTAAGTATCGCAATTAGAGAATAGCAATCTCTGGAGCAAAGTCTATACCATTTTTCTCTAAATATGATGCCTTTTTTATCATATTCCGAGACACTTTTATCTGAGTGTAGCAATCACAGAAGACAAAACATAATTTTAATAGTTTGAATTTTTTTTTAAGGACAACAAAATGCTTAATTTGAAATGTCTGGTTAGACATTTGATCCTTAAAAAGGGAATATTTTTATATTTTTGCGAACTGAATGATATTGGAGTAAATTTTTTGCAAATTCTTTGTACCAAGCAAAAGTTAAAACAATAATAAAACATTTTGTAAAACTTTCCGTTTTTTTGAAGTGAAACTTCTTTGGCGGCGAGTGAAATTTCAAGGTCTTTTTTCGTGACGTTAGGCTAACATTTTCAATTCATATGAAAATTAAAAACAATTACTGCCGCTGCCGAGAATTGAACCCCGAACATCGTTGCTTATGAGCCGGAATCTATTCCTTTACGCCACATAGGCACATGAATAATGATCAAACAAAATGTAATTAAAACTGAACGCGTAACATACTGAAAATAACATAATTAACATTAACATTAGATTAACATTAACATAACATTATTAACATAACCGTAACATTAATTTTCATCCTACAAGTATGCACGGAAAAAAAAATAGAAAAATAGCTAAAACAAGAGCAGAGCGCGTTCGTGAATATAGAGAGCGAATTAGAGCTCTTAAGAATACAGCCGCAGCTGGGTCTGCAACTAATGATGAAGGTAAGGTGATTGCAACAACGGCTGAGTTTCAAAATGCATTTTTACGAAACATCAGTGTATTTTGGTGAATCTACAAGGAACCAATCCCCAAAAAAACACACTGGTGCATCTCAACTAAATTTTAAAACCAACCAAGTTGATGCACTCAACAATCAACGTTCGCTGCTTTATGAGGCCCTCTATCAACATAGCAATTATTATGATCAGGAAGCAGGAGGTAATAATAAACAAGATTTGCCTCTGCTTTCGGAGGCTCCTTCAAACAGTACTATGCAAATGCAATCCAGCATTCAAAAAGTAACAATGTTGAGAAGACATTCGAAAGCAACTAAAACACCAACTGAACTAAAACAAGTGCCGAAAATAACTGTTATTTTACAATTTTCAAATGAAAAAAACCATTATGTTACAAATGTCCTCAGCCTCACGAATATTAAGTCGCTTTTAAATTTGAAACTGATTCTTTAAAAGTTAATTTCTTGCCTAGTATATTTCGAGGAAAAATAAAGGTTACTTTTGACTTTTATTTTATCGGTCAAAAATAGCAGTTATTTTGTGACTTTAATTTTTTCGGTCAAAAATATCAAGCAATTTGTGTTTTCTTAAAGGCCGCTTGACAGATTGAACTGTTGATACCATATGTAAAATGTCTCACCGATGAGATGAAAATAATAATATCAAAATTTTTTATCGGTAAAATAACTTGAACATATATAAATTACCTGATATTTTTGACCGAAAAATAAACGGCAAAAAATAACTCTTATTTTTGCCCAAAAAAACTATAAGGCACAAAAACTGTTATTTTTGTCGGAAAAAATAAAAATTAAGAGATAAAAGTTAATATGTGACACTTTCGACAAAAACCATATTCGGTACGGTCCCTGGATGCAAATATTGAATCAACAAATTATTATTCCATTTCGTATTGATTGAATTTCTTTTCAGATACTTTCTCTCTCTATTTCACAATAAAATCTCTCTTATTTCTTACTGTTAAAGAAGTTTCACTTCTGCCACGAGTACGTTGCTACACGCGAGTTTTTTTAAATACGGTTTTTTGTTTAAAAAATGGCCTTTAAAGTCGCTCGCTGCGTTGTACGGTTAGTCGTTTGAACCACTGTATATCTTATGCCATCTCAGAACGGCTAATGCTCATGTTCTCAAGAAACTTTATATGACATTATTTACTTTTTGGGGTTTGCCGTCACTACCGCTAATGATGCCAATCTCATCAGCGTACTCCAGCAGCATAACAATCTTATAGAATATTGTTCCATTGCGTGTCAGATAAGCATTTCGAATGGTATTCTCCATTAATTTATTTAAAAAGTCACGCGATAAGGAATCAACTTGTCTGTAACCTGGCTTGGTATTGAACTGAGAGGAGAGGTCTTTCCCGATTTTCACAGCGCTCCTGCTGTTACTCGGTGTCATCCTGCAAAGATGTATTAGTTTTACAGAAATTCCAACATCAGACATGGTGGATATAGGTGATTGCTCATAGAACTGTCAAAAATGACCTGGATGATGATTGGTTTTTCAGGTTCACAACATCCAAGCTATCATTCACAATTGGAGTTACCGGAATATCACCACACTATAGGCGGAATTGGTGCTTGTTTCGCCATTTAGAAGACTAGAGAAGTGTTCCCTCCATTACATCAGTGTACTTTGGATATCTGTCACTAAATTCCCATTTTCATCCTTGCTGGGAGAGGCTCCGATCTTTAAACCATCAGCCAGGCGTCTCTTTATTTTTGAAAAATTTTCGAGTCTCATTCCTGTCTGCATGTATCTCAATTTTTTCGCATTCTTGCATTTCTGCCTCCCGTTTTTTCCCACCTGAAAAGGCGTTTCTCTATCCTACTCTTCTCACGGTATTGCTCCATAACAACATGTGTTACAACCAACTGCAGGTTGGTTTTGTAGATGGTGTTGTTCTCTGCAGTGGCGTCGCGGTCGTGTCACTGGTTTTGGCGAGGGTGGTGGAAGCCTATCACCTCTTCGGCAGCCGTTCGTATAGAGTGGAATATGTGCGTCCACTGTGCGCATATATCATCAATCGGAAGAGTGCTTTCTTGAAGCAGGAGTGAGAGTTGAGTAGCGAAGGTCTTGGCTGTCCATTTTAACTGCAGCTCGTCGACGTCTAGCTTTATCTGTGAAGGGTTGCGAGAATTCTTAGCTGTGCACAGACACAGAAGAGTGCCTTCTGTCACTTTCATGATCAATTTGATAGCGTGGTTTTTGCTCAGGGGACAATCAGGTGGCCTTATGAATATTGATATGCTTGAATCTAGTGCTACCTACGACCATGTTTCATGCTGCAGCAAATAATCAAATTCATTCCGTTGTCGGAAGTGTTGTGGTGGAAGCTGAACTTTCGGACTGTTGGACCAAATATGTTTTCATTGGCCATCTTGACGTTGAAATCACCAAGCAAAATGTTTATGTCGTGACGGAGGCAGCACTTTTTTGCGTCTTCAAGGCACTTGTAAAAAATTGCTTTGATTGCAATCTACTTTGCATTTTGTCGGAGCGTGCGCACATATTAGGCTGATGTTAAAAAAATTAGCATTGTAGCAGAGTATGGCAAGTCGTTTGTTAATAGGTGTGAATCGCTTGACTAGATGCCATATTCTCTTACCAACTACAAATCCGCATCCAAACTCGTGTTCGCTTCTCTGCATGGCCGCTGTAATAGAATCACAGGATGCTTGCCGAGAGCAAACCTATTCCTTCCATCGCAATGCTTGAATTGCAGTGGTATCAGCTTTATAGCTTTCCAAGATATCGACCAGCATGATAGAGGTGCCTTCCCTACTTAGAGTGCGGACATTCTAGGTGCAATTTGTAAATCATATTCAGAGCTTCGGTTATTGTCATCAGATTTAGGTATCATTCTGCTATTTATTTATTCTTGTCGTTTCATTGAAATATTTTTTAAGGAGTGGTGTTCAAACCCATTGCACAATCTTTGTTTAGAAGCCAAAGAGGCCCGGCGCTCAAATTAACCGTCAAAATAGCGGTAGCTAATTTGCCGTTTCCAGGAAACTTCGCGCAGAGGTTCGAGACGCTGTGACTAAGTAACATGAACTTTAGCCGGTCAGAGTCGGCGTAAATTATGTAGGTTTAGTTATCTGTCAATTGTTTACAAATTTGTTGATCATATGAAGCTCAATCCTTTCAATCATTTCAAGTCATTTTTTTACAAAAACAATACATGTTAAGCTTAAGCTGGTTTTTCATAGAACTAATGATTAATTTTTCTCCAAATTTTTGACGTAGTAATATTTGTTTCTTTCTTTCTTTTTAAAATCTTTCACTTCACAACCAAACTATGTCACTTTTTTTTAAATGCATATAATGTAATTTTTTCTTTTATGGAAAATATTTCTTACAACCAACAAATGTTGTGTGTGTTCTTAAGATTTGCATATCAAGTAAACAAACTTTTTTGTTATTTAGAAAATATAACCAGTTTAAAGCGGTCCTTAACGCTTCATTCTTTTGAAAGTGAGGTTCAAGGTAGGCCTGTATTTTTAAATAATTACCAACATTGTCAAATAAAAAACTTTAATTAAAAATTATATAGAAGAAGTGGGATCAAATAAATGACTTAAATCAAAATAATGAAAACAGAAAATTGTCCTGCATTTCCAGGGACCTAAATGTATGATCTTTAACGCTACACTTTCATATCTTTTTTGTCGATTTTAATTTTGATTTTTCGTTTGTGTCACAGACAAAATGAACATATGAAGTAAAGCAGGACAGAAACAAAATGCTTTGGTATTTATTTTAACCGATGGTATGGTATATAAATGAATGGAATAAAGTCGATATGGAGCGACTTACTTACTATACTTTTTGCTTATTTCTTCTACATAAAAATGTTCCTTATAATTATTTATATTTTGACGTCGTTGATGATTACGATGCTAAAATATCAATATGACAGATTTAAACTGTCAGAAATGTCGTTAATATCTGCATAATAGCTCTTTAATTACAATATTGCGTCAGCAAGTATCAGCATTTATCATCTTCTGAATCCTAAAATTTTGTGAAAGGAATTCGTTATAAGCAGCTCTAAAAATCTCTATATTACAAAACCGAACTCGATTCTTCTACGTTCGTCTAAACCACGCCAGACAACAATGTTCTAGTTTATCAAACTCTCAGTTATTAGAAATTCTCAAGTTTTCGTATGTCTTATATTATTTTTTTCCCTTTTTGCTCAGTTATAACTGCCTGGGTTGGCAACACTTTTTCTCAGGTTTACGCTACCGCACAACTGTTCTTTTTATATTAAATTCTAATCAAAAGATTTCTTCACACTCTCGCTCGTTTCATTGTGCTGCTTGTGTGAGCGCATCCTGTGGGAAAATTAAATAGATAGAAAAAGGATAGCTAAAAAATGAATGGGCAAGGGTTTCTATAATGAATGTTGAATGTTTTTTTTATGGCATAATAACTGTTTTTAGACACACAAAAAATAGAATAAAAAAGTTTTCATTTCATTCTTAGCGGCACGCACAAGAAGAATTCTCACAAGTATAAGGCGTGGAAAAGGAAATTTGAGAATTTGAACAAGTGTAAGCGACATATGGTGCACAAATTGAAAAAAAAGTAATAATTATTTATAAAAATAACAGCATTTTATTGAAATTAGAAGAAGAAAAAGTAATGAAAATTGTTAATCCAGATGATGTTGAAGAAACAGATTGTAACGAGTAGCATTTGATTAAAATATTTAACGCATGCAGAAGAGTTCATCTCAAAGTCTTATGACTAATGAATGGAAAAACCTTGATTAACGTTAAGAAAACAAAAAAAAAAAAAAAAATAAACAAAACTCATTTCAATATACTTTGTGAGCGTACACTTTAGAAAGTCGCCATTATTTTGTTTAGTCTATGTTCTAAGCCACAACAACATACCACACAGAAAAACAACAACAAGCTGTGTCTATCTTCTTAAGTCGCACTTAGAGTTGAACAAACACATTATTTGACCTGCACATGACATTCAAAACGTTGACGGTGGTCGACGTATGCAAATAAAGTGACAGCAACAATAAAATACATGCTTTAGTCATATACATTGCAATAAAAATTCTATTCAATTGCCCCATGCTACCATATCTTAGAGAAATTAAAGTGACTGCGATGAAATTAAAGCAAGGTCGTATGCATCGTAAAAGCAAACAAACACATTCTTCTCTTACAAATAAGCCATAAAACTTAATAGCCAAGAAGTAAACCCTTTTTTTCAGCAGCACAAGGCCATAAAATGCAACCCTTTCCAGAGGAAACAGGATAATATAATGGCTATTTGTTAATCCAGTTTAAATATTATAATAGGTGGTGCTCTACAAATCCTTTGCCTTGGCCATTGTTTGGTCAAAAATACCGGCAGCTCTGAACTAATTTAAATTTTTGTTTGCTTTAGATGCGTTGGTAGAGAAAGTCATAAACTAATTCCAGGAAATTGTGGCTAAGTAGAGTAAATCAGAACAAAAGTAATATGTAGAATATTTTCAAATTTCAACAATAATTTTCAGCTAATTTTAGATATATGCAAAGGCATTTCAGGCAAGCTTATTTGTAAATTAAACTTATGCAACGATTTTTCATTAACTATTATGAGATGCATAACTTTCAATTTTCAAAATTTAACTTTTAATATGAAAAAAAAAAAATAAAATAAAAACAAGAATTATTTGCAAAAATACTTGCACAAAATATACTTCACACTGAACCCCTCCCCCCTGCCACCATTGCTCCACCAAGTTTTAAAATAATTAATGCTCTAATGAAACACTCACTGCAAGCAAAACAAAAGACTTAAGCCACGAACTCGAACTTAAATTCTCTGCTTTAAATAATAAAGAGTTCTTAAATGCAACAGCTACGACTGACTTCATGCTCAAATTTATAGTTATTGTGTGTATGTGTGTGTGTGTTAACGCACTTCTGCCTTTCCACCAAAAAATTTAACAAACGCCATCATCATCATCCAAAATCCAACACCACATCAGGTCATTGAACGCCAAAATTTTATGTATTTTTATACATTTTTCTTTTAGTCTGCCTTTTAATCAGAAATGCTGGCCAAGACCAAAGCAAAATGGTCAAGCAGTTTATTGACCCTTATGTTCGGATTTTTGTTTTATTTTTTATTAACATTTTATTTGTTATTTTTCATTTTCATGTTTTTTAGCTATAAAGAATATAAAATTTTATTCTTGGTAGAGAAAAGAGAAATTAAAAAAAGAGTGCGTGTCAGCTCCGACGCGCGATTGGAGTTTACTTCTCATCGATTGTCTTGGAATTAAATAGAACCATGTACAATAGGCAAAGTGGGGAAATATATAAGCTCATCATGTATAAACAGTTAAAATAATAAATTTCATTACCAATATGAAATGTCGTTACCAAAAACTGAGGAAATAAAATTGAAATAACTTAAACTCGAAACGTGAAAGTCTGAAGTAAAATTTTTTACAAATCGTGAGGATTGAACCAAATCTAGAAGTCCCAGTGTTCGTCCAAAACTAAATTTATATTATGCTTATGACTCAAAAATTTTAAGACCTCACGTAGTTAAGTTACATCCGCTTGACCACAGAATCATCCATTTATGTCTAAATACTACGTATAACTCATAAAAGTGACAATGACCTCAGACAAATGTTCCAATGGTCCAAATGTCCAAATGTTCCATGAAACCCATAAAAGTTCCAATGACCCGCCTGTGACCTCAGATAATCCCATTGCATCCGATTGGCCATAGAATCATCTTTTTTGGTCCAAATGTTCCATGGAACCCATAAAATTTCCAATGACCCGCCTGTGACCTCAGATAATCCCATTGCATCCGATTGGCCATTGAATCACCCATTTTGTTCCAAATATTCTATGGATCCCATAAAAGTTCCAATGACCCGCCTGTGACCTCAGATAATCCCATTGCATCCGATTGGCCATAGAATCACCCATTTTGGTCCAAATGTTCCATGGAACCCATAAAAGTTCCAATGACCCGCCTGTGACCTCAGGTAATCCCATTGCATCCGATTGGCCATAGAATCACCCATTTTGGTCCAAATGTTCCATGGAACCCATAAAAGTTCCAATGACCCGCCTGTGACCTCAGATAATCCCATTGCATCCGATTGGCCATAGAATCTTCTTTTTTGTTCCAAATGTTCCATGGAACCCATAAAAGTTCCAATGACCCGCCTGTGACCTCAAATAATCCCATTGCATCCGATTGGCCATAGAATCATCCATTTTGGTCCAAATGTTCCATGGAACCCATAAAAGTTCCAATGACCCGCCTGTGACCTCAGATAATCCCATTGCATCCGATTGGCCATAGAATCATCTTTTTTGGTCCAAATGTTCCATGGAACCCATAAAAGTTCCAATGACCCGCCTGTGACCTCAGATAATCCCATTGTATCCGATTGGCCATAGAATCATCTTTTTTGGTCCAAATGTTCCATGGAACCCATAAAAGTTCCAATGACCCGCCTGTGACCTCAGATAATCCCATTGCATCCGATTGACCATAGAATCATCTTTTTTGGTCCAAATGTTCCTTGGAACCCATAAAAGTTCCAATGACCAGCCTGTGACCTCAAATAATCCCATTGCATCCGATTGGCCATAGAATCATCCATTTTGGTCCAAATGTTCCATGGAACCCATAAAAGTTCCAATGACCCGCCTGTGACCTCAGATAATCCCATTGCATCCGATTGGCCATAGAATCATCTTTTTTGGTCCAAATGTTCCATGGAACCCATAAAAGTTCCAATGACCCGCCTGTGACCTCAGATAATCCCATTGTATCCGATTGGCCATAGAATCATCTTTTTTGGTCCAAATGTTCCATGGAACCCATAAAAGTTCCAATGACCCGCCTGTGACCTCAGATAATCCCATTGTATCCGATTGGCCATAGAATCATCTTTTTTGGTCCAAATGTTCCATGGAACCCATAAAAGTTCCAATGACCCGCCTGTGACCTCAGATAATCCCATTGCATCCGATTGACCATAGAATCATCTTTTTTGGTCCAAATGTTCCTTGGAACCCATAAAAGTTCCAATGACCAGCCTGTGACCTCAAATAATCCCATTGCATCCGATTGGCCATAGAATCATCCATT
This sequence comes from Tetanocera ferruginea, assembly GCA_958299015.1. Lineage (NCBI taxonomy): Eukaryota > Metazoa > Arthropoda > Insecta > Diptera > Sciomyzidae > Tetanocera > Tetanocera ferruginea. Next base: position 81,988,730 of record OY282644.1, on the reverse strand, counting down.
TTGGTCCAAATGTTCCATGGAACCCATAAAAGTTCCAATGACCCGCCTGTGACCTCAGATAATCCCATTGCATCCGATTGGCCATTGAATCACCCATTTTGTTCCAAATATTCTATGGATCCCATAAAAGTTCCAATGACCCGCCTGTGACCTCAGATAATCCCATTGCATCCGATTGGCCATAGAATCATCCATTTTGGTCCAAATGTTCCATGGAACCCATAAAAGTTCCAATGACCCGCCTGTGACCTCAGATAATCCCATTGCATCCGATTGGCCATAGAATCATCTTTTTTGGTCCAAATGTTCCATGGAACCCATAAAATTTCCAATGACCCGCCTGTGACCTCAGATAATCCCATTGCATCCGATTGGCCATTGAATCACCCATTTTGTTCCAAATATTCTATGGATCCCATAAAAGTTCCAATGACCCGCCTGTGACCTCAGATAATCCCATTGCATCCGATTGGCCATAGAATCATCCATTTTGGTCCAAATGTTCCATGGAACCCATAAAAGTTCCAATGACCCGCCTGTGACCTCAGATAATCCCATTGCATCCGATTGGCCATAGAATCATCTTTTTTGGTCCAAATGTTCCATGGAACCCATAAAATTTCCAATGACCCGCCTGTGACCTCAGATAATCCCATTGCATCCGATTGGCCATTGAATCACCCATTTTGTTCCAAATATTCTATGGATCCCATAAAAGTTCCAATGACCCGCCTGTGACCTCAGATAATCCCATTGCATCCGATTGGCCATAGAATCTTCTTTTTTGTTCCAAATGTTCCATGGAACCCATAAAAGTTCCAATGACCCGCCTGTGACCTCAAATAATCCCATTGCATCCGATTGGCCATAGAATCATCCATTTTGGTCCAAATGTTCCATGGAACCCATAAAAGTTCCAATGACCCGCCTGTGACCTCAGATAATCCCATTGCATCCGATTGGCCATAGAATCATCTTTTTTGGTCCAAATGTTCCATGGAACCCATAAAAGTTCCAATGACCCGCCTGTGACCTCAGATAATCCCATTGTATCCGATTGGCCATAGAATCATCTTTTTTGGTCCAAATGTTCCATGGAACCCATAAAAGTTCCAATGACCCGCCTGTGACCTCAGATAATCCCATTGTATCCGATTGGCCATAGAATCATCTTTTTTGGTCCAAATGTTCCATGGAACCCATAAAAGTTCCAATGACCTTCCTGTAACCTCAGATAATCCCATTGCATCCGATTGGCCATAGAATCACCCATTTTGGTCCAAATGTTCCATGGAACCCATAAAAGTTCCAATGACCCGCCTGTGACCTCAAGTAATCCCATTGCATCCGATTGGCCATAGAATCATCCATTTTGGTCCAAATGTTCCATGGATCCCATAAAAGTTCCAATGACCTTCCTGTAACCTCAGATAATCCCATTGCATCCGATTGGCCATAGAATCATCTTTTTTGGTCCAAATGTTCCATGGAACCCATAAAAGTTCCAATGACCCGCCTGTGACCTCAGGTAATCCCATTGCATCCGATTGGCCATAGAATCACCCATTTTGGTCCAAATGTTCCATGGAACCCATAAAAGTTCCAATGACCCGCCTGTGACCTCAGATAATCCCATTGCATCCGATTGGCCATAGAATCATCCATTTTGGTCCAAATGTTCCATGGAACCCATAAAAGGTCCAATGACCCGCCTGTGACCTCAGATAATCCCATTGCATCCGATTGGCCATTGAATCATCCATTTTGGTCCAAATGTTGCTTCAACCCATAAAAGTTCCAATGACTCCCCTGTCACCTCCATGGAATCCATGGAATCCATTAAAGTGCCAATGACCAGCCTGTGCCCTCAGATAATCCTATTGCATCCGAATGGCCATAGAATCATCCACTTTGGTCCAAATTCTCCATTGAATCCATTTAAGTGCCAATGATCTGCCTGTGACCTTAGATAATTCCATTGCATTCGATTGGCCATAGAGTCATAGAATCAAAGTTGAAAATTCAAGCATAACGCAAAAAAAGTTGAAAATTCAAGCATAACGCAAAAATAGTTGAAAATTCAAACGTAACGAAAAAAAGTTGAAAATTCAAGCATAACGCAAAAAATAGTTGAAAATTCAAACGTAACGAAAAATAGTTGAAAATTTGACTTTACCCCCTAATATAATTTCTTTTCATGCAAATCGATTCTAAAGGAGTAAACTCCAAAAAGAGAGTAGAATGAAGACTATTTTAAGGTATACAAAAAAATTAAAAGTGAATTCTTTTTTAATGCCAATTATTTATAGCTAGTGAGTGTGAGTCTTAATTGCTCACTTGTGTGTGTGTTTGTGTAAAAGAGTGTGTTCTTTTAAAGGGTTGTAAGTTTTGGAGCTAGTTAAATTATGTGTATTAAACTGAAACTAGCATGAAGCTAGTGCGGAATATGAGAATCAGTGAACTGGGCTTTAACAACATATTGAGTCATTTTTAAGACAGAATAAATAGAATAACTTTGTGTTGTAAATAAATGTATTTTTATTTTTATGACTTTATATCTTAAAGCATTGACTAGAAGCATTGAAAAATCATTATAATTCTATGGTCATCACCTAACTCTGAGATAAATGTTAAAAAAATCTTGCTTTCAACTTTTTAATCGCTAAATAATTTGTATGAAGTGTACCTCAGCTTTATGTCATAACTTTGGCTTGAGTAATGCTAGATTCTCCAGATTTTCAGTGAATATGATTCAAAACGCATGGGACTGAGCAATCAATAAGTCAATGCTTTCTTTAGTCAACTTATGCTGTTATCGCTTATGACCACAGAACTATTATTGAAATTTTTTTGTAGAAGTGAAGCTATTCCCTTGTTAATCTTGTATGTATAATGTTGGTCAGGCTTTATTTACATAGTACAAGCACAGAATAAGAATAAGGAGTTGAGGGTAATGCATGAAACTTGGTTCACTTGATTTCTTGAACCGAAAAATCTGCAATATTAAAAATTTTAAGAATTCATCCACGGATATGGTCACCTCTCTTACATTCCCAAAGTTAAATAGTCTAAGACGATGCTTTTTTTTAAAGCTACACGGATAACATTTGTCACTCAGACGTCAAAACTCAGACGTCAAAAAAGGGGTGTTATACACCAACCTCCCATAGCGCTCATAATATTAAAATTCTATAAAAACGTTGATACTCGTATTTGAGCTACTATGATATAACATGGCATGTGAGTATTAGAGTATATCGAAAATCGGACCCTCAATTCCGGTGCCAAAATTAAATAGTATATAAAAAAATCATTTCTTTCGACATCCTTTTTTTTTGGTCTGAACGAATTTTGGTATCCCTGGATGGCATTTTTCTTTTCAGTTTTGAGCAACCTTTGTACTATGGACTAACTAATGGCTGATTTAAAAAATCAAGCTTAACAATCAACTCTTATATAAAAACAGAGAACTGCAAATTTTCACGCCGGTTGACACATGTTTTGTCGAAATTTTGCAGTTTTTTTTCCTAAAGTGCATTCACGTGTTATTTCATTTTATAAAATATCTCTTTAATACCGACCAACAACAAGTTGCCATTTAATTAATGATGATGGGATATTTAAAATTATTTAATTTTTTAGTTTTTCTGAAATTTTGTAAGAAAACACAATTCTTGAAAATTTTTATATGTTTTGATTGCCTATTTATAATTACTAGTATTGCCTAAGGTAGAAATTCAACTGGATTTCTGTAAAAATTCAACTGGATACATAAAAAAAAAAAAATTATTACTTTTCCCTAAAACCGGTAATATAAGTTATTACTCTCAGCGAAAGTAATATCCCTATTATTTTTCTTTTGCAATTAATGATCACCTTCTGGTGTTTAAATTCGATTTTGTTGCGTTTGTGTGGGGCTCTCACTTTCACCGAGAAATCATAAATTTTTCTTGTGGAGACAGTATTACAAGAAAAGTAAAAATTTGTTGCATACAATTTTACTTTTTTTTTGTTTTTTTTTGTTTTTTTGTTGACTTTTTAGCAAAAAAGTACTATACAAAACTTTAGTAATATGTATCACAAAATCACAAAAAAAAAAAATTAAACTTTAAGTAAAAATGTCTGTTTGCCAAAGTTTATTTCTTTAAATTTATTTTTAAAATTATTTTAATTTTTTAATAATGGATTTTCCATCAATGTTGTCTCTGGCCTTTGGATGTTCTACAAGATCAGAAATAAATGTTCTTCTTTTGTTTTCGCTGGAAATTCTTCAATACTAGATTGTAACCCAAACCTAACCGGTGTTACTCGGGGTTGTGCCTCGTCGAGCACAGAAAACGGATGATTTTCAAAACTGCTCTCATTTAAACATTTTTTAAATTGTCAATTAAATTTTAAAATTTTTTTAAATAATCGTTTTTTGGGGTTTTCCCCCCCTCCTTCCGTCGAAAGTTTTTAGTCAAATTTCCGTAAAACTGTACCTGCCGGATATGATTACAAAACAAATGACATCTTGAAGGTCTCGATCTGAAGTCTGGTTTCTAAGGAAAGAAACTTGAAAGAAGTAATTTCGAGAAAAATGCGTTAAAAGTCTTCGTAGCACGCATTTAATATGCAATTTTATCTCAAAAAATTCCAATTCTAAAAAATCCTTTTAGCATCGATTCAATTTTTTAATTGTTTACGTCTTACTTTGGTTTTGATCCATACTGTTCGGTTATTTTTTTGGTTATCTTTATAAAGCTTCTGATCATATTCGCTAAACTTATTTTTATTCGTAAGTCTTTGGTTCTTGACTTCGTTTGCCTTCGTCTTATTCCTTGATTTTTGTCGAAAAAATTTTTAGAATCATATGATCTATTTCAGTAATAGATACAAATGCTTACCAAGTTTCATCAAAATGAGTTCATCCGTTTTGACATGAATGAGCCATACATAGTTTATTTAATAAAGCGCCCTCTCACGGAAGTTTTCTTCAAGTTTGCTTCAATTCTGTTGTACACGCAGAAAAAAGTGTCTTGGAATATGACAAAAAAAGCATACGAAACAAGTTTTTTTTCCTATTTGTTGAAAAGTTCTTATATATCGAAAGATTTTTTTTAATTCAAGCCAAATAATTATTGGGACAAACTTACACTTTTAAATGTGTGTCTACGTATTTCATAAAAGTTGCAATTTTGCTCTTCAAGATTGTGTTTTTTCGTAAATTATTTCTTACATTAGTTTTCAAAAAATTTTTACAAAAATTTTTCTAAAATAATAAATTTTAAGATAAAAATGCTTGAAACACTTAAAAAGTTCGTAAAAGCAAAACACTAAAAAAACCTGTGATGCAATTTCACTGAAATTACGCAGGCACACAGTAAAATTTCAAAGTTTGCCTCTAAGTAAATTGATATAAAAACTTCAAGAATATAAAAACTTTTCACATAAAACAGCTTTTTTTCATATCAGTTTTTTCATATAAAACACAATTTTACTTTTTTTAGGTTTCTTAATTTGTTGTTTCTCTTTAATTCGACAACAAAATGCATTCTTCTTAGTACAGAGTTAGTGTTAAGAGGATCCAAAGGATTCAACAAAAATATTTTGTTATCATTCTTTAATGATTTAGGGCGAATAAACATTTTTGCTTGCTATGCTTTAAATATTAAATCTAAATTAAAAAAAAATAATATCATATTAATACACACAAAATTGTATTTTTTCACGATTTCATTATTTTTCTTATTTCATTCAGTAGATTTTGCTTGCATATCAAGAGTAATCTGCATACATATGAAATAAATTGGTATTAAAATTTGTATTTTTCCATTGATTTTGCATAATTTTCAGCATTCTTTTAAAACCAAAAATTATATGTAATAGTTTTTCAAGCTTTATAAATAACTTGAAAAATAATTTCATAATTTTCATTTTCACAGAGCCTTTTTTCATATTATTCAGGTGTGTTAGAAATATAAAATTGTGGAATAAAAAACAAAAAATTTTTTATTCTCATGATTTTTTTTATTATTTGCTTAATTTCGTTTTATTCCAATATAAAAGCAACAAAAATATTTTTCGTTTTCTTTTGAAATGATTTCTGAACTGATTCCGGATTTTTGAGGTTTTGACCGAAAGTGCCAAACATGTAATAAAAACTATAAAAATTCTAAAATGAAACTCTCTGCTTTTCATCGATTCTATCTAAGTTTGACTTAATCATCACAAACTGGCAAACAAAGCAAGTGAAATCAAATGATGCCAAGTTCTTTGAACTCTACTATTTTAAGTTTTTTGACTTTAACAAAACGTAGAGTTCAGTCAACTTTTACACTGTAAAATTTCAACAAACACAAACACACAGACATACTCAATGTCATGTTTTAATACGCATAGAATGCGTTACACTTTGTGCCCGCATCAACAGCAACAGCAGCAACTTGATCTTCATCAGCATCATCATCACCATCACCATCACCATCTTCATCAAGCAGCAAACAACACGACTAATCAACGTCTGGGTAGGAAGCAACTGTCGTTCTTTGACTGCAGCAGTACAACAAGGCAAGGTACATTGACCGCAAACATAACCAAAATTAAGCAGTGTCTGCAGACAAATTAAGCAACAATAACAACAACAAGCAGCGGCATAGTTCATGTCATTTGAGGTCATTGGTGTACACTGAAGAAAATGCTTAACTAGCAATTAAATGCTAAGCTTTTGTGGCTAAATATGCATTCAGCCGTGCTTGAGCCATCAACAAAACGAAAGACTTAAGACACAAACTTGCTTATATTGCTGTGAGTTTAAAATAATATTTAAAAAGCATTGAAAATCCTTTAAAATTTAATACAATGTCTTATCGTAAAAGTTAAGCATGCAACAAGTTTTAAAAAATATATATATTTTTTTTAGTGTAAGTAACTGTTAAACACAATTCCAACGTGTAAACAAAGTGTTAAGCATTTTATGCTTGGCCTAAACAAATGATTGTGTAATTAAGCTTCAGGGGGGTTCAGCAGCTTCATGAAAGGTTGGTACATATTTTTTTTTTGTTTTTTTTTTTTCATTTCGTTTCAAAGCTTTTTTTGATACTTTTCTTCATTTGTTCACATGCACGCATGCGTAACTTGTTACCTTTATTTAATGTTGTTTGTTTGTTTTTTTTTTTTTTGTTTTGTTCTTTGGTGTGGGCAACATTGTGTTGAAGAGTTTTGCTGTAATTGCTGCAATAGTGTCTGGTAATTGTTGTAATTTTTTGTGTATTTTTTTGAGAATCATGCTGGTAATAAATATATCTATGTTGTTGTTTTTGTTGTAAAGTGTAATTAGTTCTGCGAGACTTCTGTATAAAGTTTGTGAAATCAAATTTTAAAGCAGAATTGATAGACTTTAGTTCATTTTCGATACATTTTTCTGTATCGAAAATAAAAATGGTCTCATGTCCTAGTTAAGCCACAGAAATTAAAATATTTTATAATATACAAGCTTATATAACACTAAACTTTGCTTCAGAACCTTTCACAATTACTGCTATTTTCTTAATTTTTCTATTAAGTTGAATATTTCTACAAAATATATGCAACTACTTTGTGTGCATGCGAATTTCATGAAAACTTGTGCGCATGCGCTGTTGTTTGGCGCAATTGATGGCAGAGAAAGCCTTTCTCTTTGCTGCAAAACTGGTCATAAAGCGAAGAAATGCAACGAAAGTCGTCGATGTGGCATGAGTTAAGCGTTCGTTCGTCCGTATACTGGTTCGTTCGTTGGCTCATTCAATGTTCTACTGCTGCTCATTGCAGCATAATTCTTGCAACTCTTGAAAGTTCACTCAAGTCCAATGAACTTTGTCTTGCATTAAATTTTTGTCAGGCAGTGTTAGAGATTTTTTTTGTGCATCAAAGAAGAATTTTTTCTTTTATGGCACATAAAAAACATCGCATATTAAAGAATATCCCAGAAACCTAGAATAGAAACAGGCGCTGACCAGCCAGTAACAGTCTGCAACAGAGTTCAGTGAACTTCACTGAAACATCCATCAAAATGTAGAATTGATCAGACAAAAGAGTTCATCTGCTGCTGCTACTGCTTCTTCTTTCTCGTCTACTACTCTTACCAAAATTTTCTTAACAACTGTTGGCCGCATACTAATTAATTCTGATTTAGTCATTATGTCGCGGCTATGTCAGTCGTATGCATGCTTATGACGCAGACCATTTCAATCTCGCATTTGCCAGAGGTTCTTCTTGCTGCCAAAGAAGAAAGCATTTTACATTCGTTGAAGCGACTTTATTTGTTCTTCGATTGTTTGCTTCTTCAATTTTCAAGTCGACAAAAACAGTGGCAGCACGTTCAACGCACGAACCTCTAAAAATGGGTCAAGACAGCGTTGAACCTTTTGTGGGATCGCAGCAGCAGCAGCACTTGATGTGATTGTGTGCCGTATAGCAGCACGTATCTACAAGTTGTTTATCATAACAACGCCAGCCCACCGAAAAGTCCCAGCTTTTATTTTGAGTTGTCCGAAAATTCCAGAATTACTCATCGTATCAAGTTTTGTTAGCGTCATGAAGTAAAATGAACACTCTATAGCAGCGGCAGCAGCAGAAATCTAAGCAGTTCCAGAAAAATAGCTCGCGAAAGTTGTTTACAAGCATTTAAGCAGAATTATGAAAATATTTTCTTAGAAAATATGAGTCTGCAAAAGAAATGAAAAATGTTAAAGTCTGTTTAGTATTTGTATAATAGATTTAAGGTATTAAAATAGTTTAGTATCTTATGCAGTAGAAAGCAATCATAAGAATTAAAAGGAAATACTAATGCTTTCAATGATCCAATGTTCACGTAACCATAATCATAACCAATTTTGGTATCCTTGGGGCCTAAGAGCTAATAGTTAAATGCTAAGCTATCGTGGCTAAAAATGCATTCAATCGTATTCGGCCCATCCAAAATATGAAAGACTTAAGAAACATACGGTTCCCAGTTAAACAAACGCAGGTGCATCTATCCCAGAATGGGCAGCTCCCTGGTCTGCACCGTAGCTTTCGGCAGTCTTCTAAATGCTGTCCGTAAATAAAAACAGAAATAAAACAAAAAAAAACAACAAAAAACGAAAAAGGAAAAAAAAAATAAAATACTGAAAAACAAAATTCAGAAAAAAATAGAAAATCAAAACTAAAAAAAGAAAAAATAATAAAAAGAAAACAATAAATTATTAAAAAAAAAATTAAACCCATAGTGGGCGGCTTTCTGATCTGCGTCTATACCGTAGCGGTCGATACTATTAAAACTTGTCTAAGATATAAAAGGATTTGGGAAGGTCACAATGAAAAGAAACCTTTTTTTAGGATTGTTGATTAATAATATAATTACTGCAGGTCGCAGCCACAATAGTAGAAATCCACCCGTTGGCACTCCCTCGGTCGGGGTATAGATTCTGGCGACCTCAACCCACATTTCTCTATTCAACGCTGATGCAGCGGTGACGCACTCGGCCACTGCGCCAGTTAGAACTATGAGTAGCAATAACGCGAACGAGAAACCATTTAAAATGAGCTCGAAAGTGTAACGATCACCCACAAAAGGCACTCCAGGAGGCTTACAGACACAGCTCATAGAGTCTGTGATTAAGACAAATGCAGACGTAAAAGTAAATGACCCATTCGCTGCAATAATCTGAAATCCAACTGAAGCAGTGCATTGACGGACTAGAAGAGTATATAAAGAGCAGGACAAAATTACATCATCAAACCAATCCTATACTTTCCAGAGTATCACACGAAATCCTTAAAAGGGTGAACGGGCGTAGCGGTGACGAACGACCAGCCCTAAAAAAGAAAACGAAAGTTCAGAAAGTTGCTGTTCAAAAGGGTCCAAAGAACCCGTTCTCTTCAAGTGACCCTTCTCCGCAAGAAAAAATACCAGAGGCAGCAAAGCTTGAACAACTTTTGGACCAAAGTCATCAGCAAGGTGAGAAAACGTAAAAAACAACTACAAAAGCAAGCAAGACCGGACGCAATCGTCGTCGTGAAAGTAGTTGAACTTTTATATAGTGACATCATTCGAAGGATGAAAAAAGAAAAGACACTTAAAACGTTCGGAGAGAACGTCTCTAGGGTAAGACGCACAGAGAACGGAGAGGTGCTGATTCTGTTGAAGTGATCAACTACTCGGAAGACTCAACCGTTGAAAGAAAGCTCGACTGGGTATTCGGCGGTCAAACCGAGACAAAAGCTTAGTTTAAGCTTTATATACAGATATTTAAAATTCAAATTAAGGATCTTGACGAGTAAACAACCGCTGCAGCGCTATTCAGAACCTGCTTGGCGATTCGATAACAGCCAGTGTAAGTTTCTATGTAAAGCGTTGGTCGAAACAAAACAGCAGTCATAAGGCTACCGTCTCTGCTGGCTAAAAAACTGATGGAAATAGGGGAAATTAGAATTGGCTGGGTCAACCAGATGCCTGGTCTTTGGACACACTATAAAGGCTATAGAAATACAGACCGAAAGAGGGCCAAAGAGTGTGCAGCAAATTACAACTTTCAATGCATCACAAGAAAAAGCAAGGAAACCAACCATCACACCGGAACTTCGAGATGCTAGTCTTTTCAGATACCTATAAACCAAAAAGGAGATGTCACGCAGCACAAGATCTCTTGGAGCAAGTTGTTAAAGACCAGCGCATTGATATAATAATACTGTGCGAACCCTACGCCGGTAAAGCTTCAGGAGTCTGGGTCTCTGATTACACTGGAAAAGCTGCCATTTGGTCCTGCGAGAAAGTTGCACAAATGTGGAAATGGTGTCGTTCGAACCGAAGTAGAAGCCATACTAGTCATAAGCTGCTATCAAGCACCAAGTCTTTATATTAAAGAAATTTCGGATACCCTAGACGATACAGCGGACGATCCATGAGGGCTCTAACTTTTAATGTCTGCAGTTCAGCGGGATATTATCCTACTTGAACCGTTCACATCTCACGAATGCTTTCTGCAACTATGTGATGAGGCAGATGTCACTCCTTGAGGTACTACATACAGACTTGTCATAAAGAAGCTGAAGACGTTAAGACGACCAACTTCCACGAACCTACAAGTGTTGAGCGAAAAAGTTTAAATACTTTTTCCACAGCAGCCAGCTCTCCAGCTTATTGAAGAATATGTAGAGCTTAAATCCATACCGCTGATAACCGAAGAGGAGATCCTGGCTATCGCTTAAAGAATAAAAAACTACAAGACACAGTCACATGGAATTGCGCAGATATGCAACGTGTGCCTATTCGAGAGACTCTTCCCGCAACAGTGCACGATACAGAATCGAAAGTTCATACCAAAAAGAAGTGAGTCCACGCACCCCACCTCGAGGTACATGCCAATATTGACACAAAAGGCAAGCTATTCGAGCGATTGTTGTGCAACCGCTTAGAAGAAGTGATACAAGCTGGAGAAAAGCTTTCTCCCCAACAGTTTGGGTTCATAAAAATGCCTTTCAACGATAAATCAATCAATCTGGTCATGAATATTGCACAGAAAGCCATCCAGCAAGCACTACTACCTGGTAACAACGCTTGACGTACGTAATGCTCTTCCAACTAGAACTAGACTATGTGGCAAATTATGTGGTAACAGCAAAGCACCTAGATGAAGTCAAGGTTCTCCCTCAGTGCCATAATAATATTCCACAATTGGCATTATCCATGATCGGTTGAGAAGAGTAGGGGTTTGTCTAGCTAATCACAAGACAGAGGCAGTACTCATTAGTAACAGGAAAAAAACTGGAAATCGTTACCATCAGTTTTCACGGAACAGTGATAGAATCGAAGTTCTTCATCAAATATATTGGAGTGATTATTGAGTATTTTTATAAAAAAGTAGCCGAAGCATGTATTACTCTAACATACAGAACTCAAGAAAACCAAAACAAGTGCGCAGGACACTGCTCCTTAACGTAGTGCGGACCATCATAATGTACGATATAATAATAAATACGAAGTTTTACCAACGAGGCGTCGAGTCGGTATACAGTCTGCTGCGGTCTTACAACAATTTCTGCTGACGCAGTACTAGTCCTAGCTAGCGCGATGCCCATTGACTTTTTCGGGGAAGAAACGTTATTTTTGACAAACAACGAAAGCTCAAAGGTCGTAAGAAACTCGTAAGAGATAGAAGCTTGTGTAAGTGGCAGGAGTGCTAGGATAGATCGGTGAAGTGTGGATGAAGGCTCGGCGGTACCACGATGCATATATATAAAAATGGCGCCTTTTGAAGGTTCTTCCTTCGCGAATAATAAATAAAAAACCATAATCATAGCCATAGCCATTACCATTACCATTACCATTACCATTACCATTACCATTACCATTACCATTACCATTACCATTACCATTACCATTACCATTACCATTACCATTACCATTACCATTACCATTACCATTACCATTACCATTACCATTACCATTACCATTACCATTGCCATTTCCATTTCCATTAACATTTCAATATGGATGCTTCAGGACGTTGCCTTTGTTTTTGTTGCCGTTTGAACATATATATTTATAAAATTACATATTTCTTAGATGCGAGTTAGCCTACCACAGAAGTCTTTGGGGTCTTGAAAACATAGAGTTTTGGGACATATACCAGAAGGACTGACAATTTGAGAAAAATGTATGAACTCTCTTTAAGTTGGCAACTATTGGTCTGATTTCGTATCACACTACAATATTCAAATTTCTGAAAATAAGTAAAACGTTATCGCAACAGCCTTTTGAAATTATTCCATTGTATTCAATTTGTTTGGCAACTTGCATCATTTTACCACACAACGGATAGAGTAGATATTTTTTGTAATGAATCATAGTTGGAGGGAACTTGCATTATGAACATTTTATCTCCATCTCTATAATAATTAATTAATTAACTAAACAAATACTTTGATGAAGGGCATACCGGAAGCAACAAAGAAATCAATCAAAAATTAACTAACGCTCTTTTTTGCCAAAGTTTATTATTATTATTTTTGATTATTCATTGTCAATATTTATCAATAAATTCGTTATAATTGATACACCTGAAAATTTCACCTTCGGTTATAAATGAATAAAAATATCTCGTGCAGATACAATCGCGCGCTATGTCAAAAAAAAAAGCTCTGTCAAAATAAGACAACAACTCCATTCACACTCTTCAATGTTTTTTTTTTGTGTGTTTCTGCTGGTCTTGCTTTCAAAATGTGGCAACCGTAAAATTTATTCACTGTCGTAGCGAGTTCAAAGCCCTCGCAGAAGAGCCGTTTGCTGCTGTAACTCAAAGCTTGATTTGCTTTTCGTTGAATATGTGAACACTACAACAACAATAAAAGCAGCGACGATTACGACGAAAGAGCGTCTTATTGTTATTGTCAACGCGAAGAACTTTAAGGTTGCAAATAAGAACGCTAACAAGAAATGCGCAAAACTTTCACCAATTTGTTGTGCTGACTTGTGCTGGTTGGTTGTTGTTGTAGTTGTGGTTGGAGTTGTATTTGTTGTTTCTGTTGTTGCTGGCATTGCTGTCTTTAATGGTTCAAGAACTTTTAAATCTTGCTCATGCTTTTAACGCATTGACGCTGGATCACTGAAATGTTTTGTAATTTAATATAAGGAACTAGTAAAGCTTTTGTAACTATGTATTTAATATGCCCATCGAATAAAACTAGCAAGCAAATTAAATAGCCAAAAATTTCAAAAATATACGAATTTTACTATTAAAAACTTAAAGACAATTATTATTGATTATTCGGCTAATTTGCAGATTTTTAATATATTAAAAATTTATAAAATTTTAAATGAATATTTAATGGTCGAAAATATGCGAGCAAAATAGTTCAAGATTTGTTTGATCTACTCTAATCTACTTTAACAATATTTCTAAACTCCAGAGCCCAAAAGATATTTGCTGCATAAGAAATAACATAAGAGAAAATATGTTGCCTGACCGATCAATATGCACTGCCTGCATTTAACTAAAAAAAAGCTTAGTCTGAGCCGAAGATTTGACCAACAACAATAGCCATGATCTTTGTTGAATCGAAGAGTGGAATCATCGATCTTTCATTGTACAACGCATCACACACTTCTTACCAATCAAACACATAAGCACACACTCAGTCACGCACATATTGAAAAACACACAAACACAGCGTTGACGTTAATGCTGGAGTTTAAATAGCGGTAAACTTGCGGTACTTTTCGTTTTCATTGCAACTCAGAGCGAATGTTTAGCCTAGATTTGCGCTTTAAGTTCATTGAACTGAACAAACAAATCATACTAACTGAGTGCTAGAGAGCGAGTAAGAGACTGAAAGATAGATAGAGAGAAAGAGAAAAAGAAAGAAAGAGCGAGGAAGTGAGAAAAATAAGAGAGAAGGAAAAAAAAACAGTCAAGAAAGAATTAACAGAAACATGTTGGCGGAGTAAAAAGTAACAAATTGTTGGCTTCGGCTGTGTAAGAAACTTTTGCGAGTTGCTCGCTTAAGTCTTTTGTTTTATGCTGCGCTGCAGTGCAATCAAGCACTACAATGTGCGCAAGTGAGGCGTGGGGTACATTAAGTGCCGTTTAGCATTTGTTTTTTTATTTTCAAAATTGTTCAACTGTAAAGATATGCAGTTTTAAGATGTACAGTCGAAAGAATTAATATTTTCTGGTTGAAAGAAGTTTGCATTGATTACAACAAATCGTTTCGTTTATGTTATTATAAAAGTACACATAACATTTTTATAATACTAATATCTATTAACCTAGCTGTCTAAGTCTTTGAGGGCGAATTCCAAGATAGTAATAATAAAACACAATTTGGTGATTCTTTTTTACTAAAACATTATTATTACACTTATTATTATAGCAGATAGATAATTACAATAACTAATTAAATAGCAGAAATATCATAGAAGAAAATATTAAAGAAAAAAATAAATATTTACCAAAATAGAATGGAACCGCAAATTGCTAGTTTCAACAAATTTGAATCCAAACTGCTCAAATATGGTACCGAGTACTACCATAAGTACCAACGCACATTGGTTCCAAACATGAAAAAGACGGTCAAAACCTCATTTCTATAGACTATTGAAAACGATTTTTTTCATTATATACCTGTATAAGATAGATAAACAAAAAAAAACTACGTTGTCAATTTTCTTTAAAAAAAATTTTATTTGATTTTTGGACGCCTTCAAATTGTGTATAAAATATGACAAATAGTCATTTTTAAAGCCAAGTACAAACATTTGTTGTACTGTTTGTTTAAGTAATTTAAGATGTTTTATATTTTTCATGTATTGGATCCAAACTAAAAAAAAATTTTTTAGAAAATGGACTAAAAAAGGCAATTTTCCGCCTATTTTTGCTCTTTAGAAAAGTATTGGGTTCTGTTGTGGAATATCTTATTATACTAATAAAAAATAAATAAGGTTAGGTAAGAAAATTTGAAAAAAAACTTAAATGGGATCGGAAAAATAGTGATAAACGGTCAATTGAAAATTATAAAGGCATAAGCTTACATGTCTCACCAACCTACTTCTAAATGAGCAGCAACACGGGTTCCGAAAAGAACGGTCTACCACGACTAATCTTATGATCATGGTATTGGATGTTTTAGTCCAAATGGAAAAAGAACACCAAATAGATGCTGTTTACAGTAAAGCCTTCAATCGAGTGGATCACAGCATTCTAATAAATAAATTAGAAAAATTTAGTACTACGGAATCCACTCTAAGTTAGGTAAAATCATATCTTGACTGCAAGTCCAAGTACGTTAAATTTTAAGGAATTTTGTCTAGTTAAATTGTAGTCTCCTCAGGTGTTCCGTAAGGTCACCTTGGTCCTCTTCTTTTTCACATATTCATATCCGACTTGTCAGAAGTTCTAAACGATATCCCACATCAACTAAATATTCACTGTATTCATTTTTTTAATAAATAGATGGCTCCATGCGAGTTTAGGAAAATTTTATTTTTGCCTAAATGACGTAGAACTTAATAATTAGTGAAGAAAAAAATATAAGAAAATGCGATTTGCTTATGAAATTGTTGAGATCAATAATATTGGCCGCATCGTGTGAGGTTTGAATTTTGTTTGGTTATAAAATGAAACTCGTTTATAATTTAAATAAATTCAATGCCTTTTATTACAACAACAATATATACAGTTAAACTTTTAAAGGAAAGCTTTTTGATAAACTAAATACGTTTACTCCAAATTGATTCCGCAAACTTCCAACGAACGGCCTTGTGATTTGTTGATGGTCATCGCTCAGGGCTGATGCACGGGGAATTGCAGCCGTTTAAAATCGAAGGGCATGTCCGTTGGAACCATTGGGATGCGCAGAATCAAAACATCCTCTCCTTTGTACTTTCCTTTGATAATCGTCGCCTTGATTACGTTGTTCATTAGTTTTTCGACAGTTAGTCTCGTTCCATTGCATAGTAGAGGCTGATTGATGTTACGCTACATGATGATGACTGAGCCTACTTTTGCAAATTGTGAGGTGGTAATTCAAGCAACTCCAGTGAATTCAAAAACTCTATGGGATATTTGACAACCTCATCTTGGTTGATAATTCAACCGATTTGAAAACAGCTGTCCCGGCATGAAATTTTGAATATTCGCGTTGAGGTCATCGACATCTTTGGACATCAGTGGGCATCAGTGTGATGAGTCCAGTGGAGATGTTAACTGCGATTTGCCCATTTCCAAGGAGCAACAATTGCTTTGAAAACACATCAGCACATCGATCTTGTTGCAAAAACACTCGCATGTTAGTCGTTAAACGGAGTGTCTTCACATGCCGCCACAAAGTTGATGATTTAAAGCACGCCTTTAGTTCATCACCTACAATTGACCGTGGAATAACTGGAGAGTCTGACCAAAATCACCGGACAACAGAATCATGGCTCCACCAAAAATGTTTTGGTTGTCACGAAGATCTTTCAGCGTTCTGTCTAGCGCCTCCAATGATCTCTTATGGGCCATCGTGCATTCGTCTCAAACGAACAAGCATATCTGTAGAACCTTTGCCATTGCGTTGTTTTTGGGGATGTTGCAAGCTAGTGTCTCGTTGATTTGCATGTTTAGGCGCAATGTCAAGGCAGAATGTGCCGTTCGCCCACCATCAAACAAAGTTGCTGATATTCCAGATGAAGCTAATGCTAGGGAAACTTCATTTTACGATCGAATCCTCGCCAAAAGCAATGAAATTAAGAACAACCTCATTTCGAGAGGAAGTGACAGAAATTCAGAAGGAACAGAATCGATCAGTTACGAACATTTTCGATAAAAAAGTATGTTAGTAGGTACATTTTCATTTCTTGTAAAAGGAGGCAGAAGAGCCGTGGTCAAAAGTAAGTATGCCTTATCTCAGATTCAAGTAATATGTCTGCCGAATTTTGGCTATTTAAGGCAGTTAGAAGTGGCAATTCCTATACAAAAGTGCCAATTTATATTTCATCATTTTCTTTTTTCTTAAACCACATCCGTATTAAGGCGAAGAGTGCACAAAAAAATTATTAAAATCGGTAATGCAGTTTCCGAGAATTAGCAAGACTAACGCACAAGCAATTGATTTTTATATATATAGATTATTAGGTACATGGCTTTGTCTCTGAACTCCTCTTAAACGTCTGAACCGATTTGAACGAAATTTGACGTGTGCATCCGGCTGGGTCTGGTAGATCCAGATGGTTTAGATCTACAGTTTGGCTTGGTAGGTGGCGCATTTGGTGCTGTTAAAGAGGTATTTGGGATTATAACTCAGAAACGATTCTTTCTTTCATTGTTATGATAGATAGGCTTGATTTTTCGATCGTATAAACCGTTTTTAAATTTTAACGATAGAAACTTTGAACAAACCTTACATTTATGAATATCATATAAAAGAACTAGTGTCCGACCGATTATTCGGCTTCGGCTTCGGTAATCGGCATAATCGGCCAATACTTTGATCTTCGGCTTTGGCTTCTGCTTCGGCCGAAATAGCCGATTATTTTTACCGAATATTTTTGCCTTGCTAAACAATTTTTGTTATAAGTTTTTTGAATTTTTTTGAATTATTCAGTAAACATTTGAAACATTTTTATTGTTCGTTTTGTGTTTATCTTCTTTTCTGTTCTTTCATGAGTTGGTGTTCACTCTTTGAAAATTTAATTCCTATGATAAATGCAGCGAGTCCGGCTGTGACGTTTTTGCTTTTGTTGTGGACTGAAATATAAAAACCCAGTTAACGCTAGAATTTTTCTGCCAGATTTCAGTTAGTATTACATTTCTGTAGCTTTTCTCAACTGTATGGAAATTATACTCAATTTTTTTCTATTTTATCCTGACGTCAATAATTTGATTACAGAAAAATCCGAATTTTGCAGAAAAACTCTTGCGTTTAACTCGAATTTAATGATTTCAGTAAGTTTTTTTGTATTGAAATGAATTTAAGGTTAATTTTTGAGGGCCGATGTTGATATGTTGATCTTGAATAAAACACAAACTATTCAGAAAATTACTGTCATTTCTTTTTATTATGATAATATTGGTATGGTTCAATTATGTATGAAACAAAATATCGGCCAAACGGCTGCCGCGACCTCGGCGGCACACCTCAATCCGATGGTTCAAATTTTCGATGACGCTGAGGCATAATTGAGGTTCTATGTCGTTAATGTACCGAATTATCTCATCCTTTAGCTCTTGAATTGTTGCTGGCTTATCGACGTACACCTTTTCTTTTAAATAACCCCAAAGAAAGAAATCCAACGGTGTCAAATCACATGATCTTGACGGCCAATTGACATCGCCACCACATGAGATAATACGGCCATTGAATTTGTCGCGCAAAAGAGTCATTGTTTCGTTAGCTGTGTGGCAAGTGGTACCGTCCTGTTGAAACCACATATTGTCCACATTTATATCTATTAATTCGGGCCTTAAAAAGTTCGTTATCATCTCACGATAGCGTACAACATTCACAGTAACTGCCTGACCGATCTCTTTTTGGAATAAATACATTTTGGAATAAAATGGAATAAATAAATGATGCCGCCAGCCCATAAACCGCACCAAACAGTCACTCTTTGGTGGATCTCACTCTTGGATTATCATTCGCCCAAATGCGGCAATTCTGCTTATTGACGAATCCACTGAGGTGAAAATGTGCCTCATCACTGAAGATGATTTTCTTCGAAAATTGAGCATCCACTGTTGCCATTTCTTGAATAACTTTAACGCGTGGCTCGATTGTGTATCTTTCTATGGTTCAAATTGAGTTAGTCTGAAATTGAGAAATGCCAAATGAAATGCAGAAAAAACTTGACGTTAAGGTGTGGTTCACATTCAACATCGGCCCTTAACAAAAGCAAAGAATCAATTTTCTAATTTTTTTTACTTGAAAACATTTGTTTCTTATTCGGCTTCGGCTTCGGCCTTCGGCCGATTATTTCCATTATGCCGAAGAATTGGCTTGGGCAAAAATTCACGTTCGGTCGGACACTAAAAAGAACATAAAAATGGCCATTTTTAGTTTAAAATATTTTTTGAACAACAATTTTTATCAAAATTTTTTGTGAAATAAAGAAATTCGTTAAGGTTTTTTTTGGAAAATGATAAAAACAAGAAGGAAAACGAAAATGTAAAAGATGGAAAAATTATTGGACGGAAAATTAATCAAAATTACAAACAAAAAAAAAAAAATGAATGGAATCCTTTGGAACACGACCGAGTTCTCCACTTTTAAAGTCAGCACTATCATTTTTTATTGACTTTTTTTTCTATTTCAACAGAAAATAAGATAACTACTGAAACTTTTTGTGGAGTAAATTTTTTGGAAATTTTAATAAATGACATCTAAACCAAGAATGTGACTTAATAAAAAGGCATGCAACTACCAAATTGCAAAATTCTTGCATGGCAAATTGCATGGCAAAGCTTAAATATTGAAGGTGTTGGATGTATCTGAATTGGATGAGGACCTTAGTATGTTTGGCAATGCCAAACAATGTCTAAAATTTGGGTATAAATGATTAAATATAAAAATGTGGTGGTTGAGGCACAAACTGTGTGTGGCTTTGGCGCCGAAGGGCCTTGGTTCCCCCTTTGAAGATAATGACATACCCCAGAGAATTATAATTAGAATTATAATTAGAGCTCGCAGGTTCGAGCCCGGGTTAGACCAATATTTTTTCTTTAATGTTTTTTTAAACTAATATAAATGTCAATGTTTAAAGTAATAAAAAAAACAATTTTATGGTTCATAGTTGGACTAAAATTATATATCAAATACAAAAACCTAAATGTTTTTATTGGAATTTTCTGATAATTTTTGAGATGAGCAGTTCTAAAATATGTTTTGCTGCAATTATTTTATCGTGACCAACATCTCAATGAAAATGTGATGGGCTAGCATGCGGAGGACGTAGGTTCATACCCCAACTGTGTAAGTATTAAAATTTTTATTTAATTATTTTATTATTCCAATTCTATGTCACATAAGTTGATAAGACAGAAATAACCTTCGAAATAAGATTGTACTTGCATCCAAAAAACTTTGTTGCCTTATTTGTAATATTTGATGTAATTTAAAAAAAAATATTTAAAATAAAAAAATTTTGCTGCCTTCGTCGGGGTTTGAACCCTGGTAGTTGAGCGTTAAAAGCAAACACACGCAACCCCAGCTAAACTCGAACTCATGAAATTGTGTTTCAATTTCAATAAGAAGGTGCACGTTGGTGGCAAAATTATAGCATTTTAGAATATAAGTGCAAGTAACCACAAATCATGCGATCATAAGTTATATATCATGAATTGTGTTTTAAAGCATAGAATTATGACTAATTTGTGCTAAATACTTTATTCTTGCGCTCAATTCTCTCCGTGAGGGGAGTTAAGCTGACAGGATCTGAGACCTATATCCAGAAGTGGATTTGCAAATGCATTCAAAAGCTTTGTAGCAACTTCACGTTGATCCCCGAACTTGCCTGAGGCTTGGTTCTGAGTCGGCCAGTATGGTGACCAATACAATAGAAGGGAAAACCCCAAAGCCGCGGTAAGACCACAATTACTCTCTGAGACGGCCAGAAATAAGCGTAGCAACCTTTGCTCCTACACAGCGTCAAAAGCATAGTAGAGCAAAAGCATATGGGTATAGTAGTGTAGCACCTTAAATAAGCTTTAGACATTGATAGAAAATAAAAAATGCTAATTTGAGTTTTTCTCCTCTTAAGACAAAAATCATTTTTAGCCCACATTTTGAGAAAATATTAAATGTTGTGGTCCCTTTTGAAAAAGCATAACTTTAATTTTAACAAAAAAGTAAAGATAAATTTTTTACTAATTTTTGCAAGTTAAATAATAAAACTTAAATACAAAAAATAAACAAACGAAATCTATTCAAAGATGGCGGAGATATTGGCATTCCAATTTAGAACATTCAATTTGAGACAGTTTTTTTCTCTCTTGGCATTTGGTTGAAATACACGATAAATAGCTAACGTCAATATTAAGAAAATTCATTAAAAATACGTTTGGTTGGATTTTCACTGTGATTGTTATCACATTTAAAAGAAAATTTAAAAACTTTTTGAAATTAATTAAAAAACCGTAGGAACTCGAGTAAGCTATTAACACGGAAAGTCAAAATTTTTAATTTAAAACACCTTTTTGACGATTGGTGAATGCATAAACTTTTTTATCAGGAAATTTTAACTTCTGAGAAAAACTAAAAACAAAAACATATGTTAGAAAATTGTTTTTTTTTTTTAAAAAAAGTTTGTTTAAAGAACTTTCAAACATATGTTAAATAATTGCAAACATATTATGTTTGGAAAATTTTACTCAAACATGTTTTTTTGCAACAAAAAGTCAATATTGTGTGCCGTGTACACTGAAATTTTCTTGTTGAACCACATTGAATATATTTCGGTTGAAAAAGATTTTGACTTTTCGAGTAAAGTTCTTCTTCTTGCCTGAGGAGAATCACAAATTTTGAGATATTATGGCAACACCTCAATGGCACAAAAATTATAAGCTATTTATTATAACAAAACTTAACTGTTCATTACTTCAGTTATTATTTATTTTGTTCAGAACCAAAACAATAAGCTGCCAGGCAAAACCATTTAAGTAAACAAATTGCCAAACATTAATTAAGCTCCAAAAAAGTTAAATTGAACAATAACCACAACTAAAAGAAAAAGAAAAACATGCAAAAGTTGTTTCTGTTAGTGGAGTTGAAAAAGAAGCAGAAAAATTTTCTTCTTAACAAAGTTGTTGGAACGCTTTGCGTTTCAAGCAAAATAAAGAAATAAAAAAACATTTTCAGTGCTGCAAATTCTTCCTCATACCAGCGATCAAGAATCGACTGCTGAGGCAAAACCGCAACAAGGAAGAAAATCAGACCAATAGCCTCGAATCACCTTAGAAAATGCAACTGATGTAGCAGCAAGCAGTGGAAGTCGTTGTTGTCGAAGCTCTGAGTCTGCGCAGCAGATGCTGAGGCTGTTTGACGAGCTGCCTGCCGAAGAAGAAATCAAGAAGCAGCACGAAATGCAGTTAAGCACTCGGTTGAGTGCAAAAGAAATGCATGATGCAGTTGCGATTGCTTGTTGGCTGAATCGCACGCCAAAGAAGCCAATGACCGCGAGTAGCTTACATTTGAAAAATGTGAAAAAAAATCCTACAAGACATTCAAGCTAACACTGAGCTGGAGAGAAAGAAGTTGAAGGGGCGTAAGAATTTGCTGGCACATCACTTGCGGTAAGATGTGACAGAGCTGCCATGAGTTTGAGAACATACTTCATATAAACTTAGTTAAAGTTTAAAATTAATAGATAATTAATAGCAAGATAGAAATCAAGCAATTCAGAAATGGTTTAAATTTCAAAAATTTTAAAATACACACATAATATGTTAATAACTAGGACTAAACTATACAATCAAACAGGTTATGTCAGAGCAAGCACCAACTGGCTATTAAGCCAGAGACATCCACATCATAAGTGACTTCTTGAAAGCGTCAAGAACTTAATTTTTTGCACTATTTCTTATGAAAATCCTCCAATTCGCAAGTTTCGAGAGAGAAACTGGTTAAAAAAACATATTTTGTTGCCATCATATTAAAGAAAAAATTATTTTCATGCTCTTTGGCAACACTGCCACTCCGCCAGAAAACCAGTCACTCAACTGCAGTGTCAATGCTGCAGATTTTCTTGTTATTTTTTCCAGGAAAATTGCGGAGAAAGGCGAACATGCGCTGCACCGCTCCTCTGCGTCTGCTGTTGCGCTAAAGTTGTTCCTTCAGGTTTCAACTTATTTTTGTACTTTTCTGTTTTTCATCTTAGAAGCTTAGATTGTAGTCGCAGTCGACGTTTGCGTCTGTGCAATAATACCGTAAGCTATGTAGCTTAAGCTTAACATCGAGATATAACCAGCGCTAGAGAGAGAGAGAGAGGGTGATTTGCTCGACTGCAACTGAATTTCTTGTTATAGAAAAGTAATTTTCCGTACTAAAAAAAAGCAAAAACACAATATACAGAACATGGAAACATTCCTAACTTCTTACCAAAATTTTACTATCTCATTCTATGGCGTTGCTGTTGTTGCTGATATTGTTGTTGCAAGCATGCATTTAACTGTTATTTTTTTTTTGTTTATTTTTTCCTCCGCTCAACCTAGAAACAACTAACGTTCACATTTCAGAATGCTGCAACTTGGTGAACTTTTGTTTGTAGATAAATGCATCCAACCGCCCGACATACCAACCGTTATAGCTCAATGCAGTCAGCTACAGCAACAAGTCCCAAAAGGTTTCTAACCTTTCGCCTTAGTCGCCTGGAAACAGGGAAATCGTTGTTCTTTCTTTGTTTTTGCCATTTCGAAAATTGCCATTTCGAGTTATAATTGCGAAGAAAATTGCGGTACTTTGAGAAAAGATGAAGTTAAGAATGAAGCCAAAACAAAAAAAAAACGAACTAAATAGAAACCAAACATAAATCAAATAAATTTTCGGAAAGCTTACTTCAACGACTTTTATAGTGCAGTAAAGTAGGTGTGAGTGCAAAGAACTTTAGACTTAGATGAAAGGAATGAAATTTTACTGTTAGTTTCAAGCTATAATAATTCACTATAGTTGTTAAAGTATGTACAAATATTTTTCTACAATTAAGACATGTCAATTTAGAAAATAAAGAATGCATTTGTAAATCGATCAAAATTACATTGGCTAGAAAAGAGAAGGAAGAAAGGAACAGCCATGTTGAAATATAAATATGAAAAGCCTCACAGATGTGAAGGAAATTTTTTAGAAAAATGTTAGATTCTTATTTTACCAAAATTTTAAATGCATTTTTTCATTGTTGCTAATATCGGAAGCACTCAGTACCAAGCCAATTTTTAAAATTAAGACTCGAAAATTTCACACTATCTTCTTTAATGTTAAACTATGTCCCAAAACACCTATTCAATTTTACGTTTTAAGCATTCAATTAACAAATCGATAGAGAATCATCGATCGAAATCAATATGTGTAACGGCTCGTTACAAACTTGGCAATATGTTAAAGAAAAATTTAGTAAATTAAAGTTTCATTCTAACTTTATATACATATTAGAGTTGGGCGTGGGTCTCCAATTTACACGTAACACGGCGTGTCACAACAAATCACATCGTTATCGTGAATGAACCGATAAAAATATCTCGAAATCATCGTGAGCGTACGTGATTGAATTTTCCTCGTGTGTCACTTAAATATATTCGTGTCACGACTTGTTTATCAAATTTAATGGATTCTAAATGTTTCAAAAGTTTGAACTTTAACTGTAATGATGGCAATGTTTCCATCTAAAATATAATCATTTCGCTCCAAACTTATTAATGTTTTCAAATAAGTTTAATAAATAAGATGTATCTATATGATACATAAGATATGAATTAAATTAACGTTTCTTACTTAACAACACTAAACTGAACTTTTACTAAAAACTAATGCGAATTCTTTTTCCTAAAAAACGTACTCCTGAGGACTCATGAGTAAAAATGCCATCGTGATCGTGAGTCACAAAATAAATTTTAATCGTGATCGTAAGTGATTAGAAAAATTCGCATCGTGTGCGAGCGTTATCGTGAGTTAAAAAATAATTTTTTACCGTGAGCGTCCGTGATTAGAAGAAATTAAATTATGAGCGTGTGTGATCGTGAGTCAAAACCACACACGCGCCCATATCTAATACATAGAGCTGCGATCAAAAAAATAGTAGTGCTCCCAACGTTTCTACAATAATTTCAATGAAAACAACGAAAGAAAGTCGGTCTAGCCCGACTATGAAATACCCTTAACCTATTTTAATACCCTAAACCTGAAAGGTCAGGGTATATTAACTTTGTGCAAACGTTTGTAACGCATAGAACGAAGCGAGTCCGGTGTAGAAGAGTATATATATTCTTGATCAGCGTCACCACGTGAGTCGAGCTATCCATTTCCGTCCGTCCGTCCGTCCGTCCGTCCGTCTGTCCGTCTGTGTGTTGTCCGTATACACAGGATAAGAAGAAGGAGTTGAGATAATTGGATATAACTTGGTACAGATGATCACATGCACCCAAGGATTTGCACTATTGAATATTTTTGGAATCCTCCCACGGACACGCCTACCTTCCATACAACGCAAAAATTTAAAACTAACTAACTAATTAATAACTCAGCTCATAATAAGCCTACAACAATAAAATTTTATGTGTATGTGTTTCATAACAACACAAAGATTTTTTCGAAAAATGGACGTCATCCACCCACGGACACGCCCACCTCCCATAGAACCCAAAAATTGAAAACACAATAAATAAGCCCCTGTTTAACCTACAGAGCTAAAATTTGGCACGTATGTTTTTTATGACAAGACAAAGATGGTTTTGAAAAATGGACGTCATCCTCCTACGGACACGCCTACCTCCCATACAACCCAAAAAGTTTAAAACTCAATAAATAAGGTTATGTTTGTCATAGAGAAATTAAATTTGGTATATATGTTTTTTATACCAAAACTAAGGTGTGTTCAAAAATTTGGAGTAATCCGTCCATGAACACGCCCACCTCGAATAGCGATAGCACAATAAAGGCATTAACTGTGAGTTACGGGAATAAAACTTGGTATGTGTAAATTTTTCATCAACATTTAAATGCATAAAAAATGAAGGCTTCATCCGCCCACGGACACACCCATTTACAATAATTTTTTTTTTTTGTTTTTGAAAAGTGGGTTTAAGGTATTTCATAGTCGGCCTAGACCGACTTTAGACTTTCTTTACTTGTTATACCCTTAACCTGAATGGTCAGGGTATATTAACTTTGTGCAAACGTTTGTAACGCATAGAACGAAGCGAGTCCGGTATAGAAAAGTATATTTTTCTTGATCAGCGTCACCTCGTGAGCCGAGCTTTTCATGTCCGTCCGTCCGTTCGTCCGTTCGTCCGTCTTGTGTGTTGTCCGTATACACAGGATAAGAAGAAGGACTCGAGATAATTGAATGAAACTTGTTACACATGATCACATGCACTCAAGGATCTGCACTATTGAACATTTTTGGAATCCGCCCACGGACACGCCTACCTCCCATACAACGCAAAAATTTAAAACTGCATAACTCAGCTCATAATAAGCCTACAACAATAAAATTTAGTGTGTATGTGTTTCATAACAACACAAAAAATTTTTTTCGAAAAATGGACGTCATCCGCTCACGGACACGCCCACCTCCCATACAACCCAAAAATTGAAAACGCAATAAATAAGCCTGTGTTTAACATAACGAGTTTAAATTTGGCACAAATGTTTTTTATAACAAAACAAAGATGGTTTTGAAAAATGGACATCATCCGCCCACGGACACGCCTACCTCCCATACAACGCGAAAATTGAAACACTG
Organism: Tetanocera ferruginea; assembly: GCA_958299015.1. Classification (NCBI taxonomy): domain Eukaryota; kingdom Metazoa; phylum Arthropoda; class Insecta; order Diptera; family Sciomyzidae; genus Tetanocera; species Tetanocera ferruginea. The sequence goes on along the minus strand of OY282644.1, from coordinate 81,961,807 downwards.
CATAACTCAGCTCATAGTTAACCTACAACAATAAAATTTGATATGTATGTGTTTTATACCAACACAAAGATGTTTTTAAAAAATGGACGTCATCCACTCACGGACACGCCCACCTCCCATACAACCCAAAAATTTAAAACACAATAAATAAGCCTGTGTTTAACTTAAAGAGCTAAAATTTGGCACGTATTTTTTTATGACAAGACAAAGATGGTTTTGAAAAATGGACGTCATCCGCCTACGGACACGCCTACCTCCCAATACAACCCAAAAAGTTTAAAACTCAATAAATAAGGTTATGTTTAAATTACATTAAAAATTTACATTACAAATTTTTTTTGTTTTTGAAAAGTGGGCTTAGGATATTTCATAGTCGGCCTAGACCGACTTTAGACTTTCTTTACTTGTTTCTAAATAAAATTATGAGCTGATTGAAGGATTTTTCAATTTTTGGGTTGTATGGCAGGTAGGCGTGTCCATAGTTGGATTCCCAAAATATTCAATAGTATTGAAAAGGGGCAAGTTTGTGGGCGAATGAAGCCCACATTTTAAATACAGTTAAATTTTGATGAAAAATTAACAGATACCAAGTATTATTCCTGCATGAAAGGTGGTCGTGATCGTGCACGGATTACGCCCAGTTTTTTTATCACATAAAAGTTTTTATACAAAATAGATACATACCAAATTTTATCTCTGTAGGACAAACATAAGTCTATTGTCTTATAAAATTATGGCATTTTCATTGTTTACTTTAAGTTAATAATTCTTAAAAAACATATTTTCTAAGAATTATTTTTATAGCTTGATGCCAAATAATTTAATGAAGCCAAACAGGTTGCTGCAACAAAAATGTTCTTTGCAGAACAAACCGAGCAGACTAGACCATGGTTTCGTCGGACGCTACTCCGACTCATCAGTATTCTCTGTGGTTTATGCAGTCCACTAACTTTGATAAGTTAATAAGCTCAACTGCAGTAAAACCAAAACGGAACTACCCAAAAAGCTTTTAGTTGCAAAATTTCAAAAAATTGACTACATTTATTCTGCAAAGATTTTGTTGTTGCGCTTCTTGTTTACTTCTTTATCACGTCTAAGTCTACACTGAGAAAAAAACACATACCTTGCTCCGGTAAAAAATTTCTCTATTTTCGATAATAGCAATTTTCTCTTTTTCAAATAAAATTTTCTTCAATTAGAATAAGTTTTCACATTTACGAAAAAATATTTCTTTACTTCTAGGAAATGGAAATATTTCAATGTCTCTAATAATGATAAGTATTTTTCTCGCACAACAAATTTCTCATTAATAGAGAAAAATTTATTGAAAATGAAGAAAGTTTCTTATATTTTGATAAAAAATTCACTATGAGAAGTAATTTCTTCAATAAAAACAAATCTTTTCTCAAAAATAAAAAGTATTTTTCTCTAAAAACGATATATTTTTATATATGTTTCTTTTTCATGGAAGCTTTTTATCATTTTTAGAGAATTTTTACTATCGCAATTAGAGAATAGCATTCTCTGGAGCAAAGTCTATGCCATTTTTCTCTAAATATGATGCTTTTTTTATCATATTCTGAGAAACTTTTTTCCTAGTGTATTCTATTTTTTTGAACTACAATAATAGTTTTGAAAAGGGCGTGTCCGTGGCCGGATGAAGCCCATATTTAATATGCATTTCACTTTAGATGAAAAATTAACACATACCAAATTTTATTCCTGTAGCTCACATATTAATGCTTTCAATGTGTTTTCGCTATTGTGGGTTGTATGGGAGGTAAAAACGTTTTTATTTTATTATAGAATACATCTTACCAAAGTTTATCTCTGTTTTTTTTTCAAATAGTGCTTATTTCGTGAATGGTAACACTTAGCACATGTCTGATTTGACAGATAATTAGTTTTATTCTTCCGCTGAACGAATATGGTTATGTGTACGCTTGAACAACGCTGGGAAATATTGCAACATTATTTTGAAAATCATGGTAATGTTTGCAGAATGTGTGCGAAAATTGCGCAAGGATTTTGGAAGAACAGAAGCACCGTTTGCTCCGTAAGTTCGTTATGTTGTGAAAGCCAAAAACAGTGCGTACAGCCGAGAATATTGCTGCTGTGGCAGAAAGTGTGCGTGAAGCGGCATCAACATCAATTCACCGTCGATCACAACAATTGAACATTTCGGAGACATCATTGAGACGAATTTTGCATAAAGACGTTGGTATGACGCCACACAAAGTCCAATTGGTTCAGGAGTTGAAGCCAACTGACCATTCAATGCGTTTTCGCTACGCTGAGTGGGCCTGCGATCGACTTACAGAAGATGACGATTTTGCCAAAAAAATCATCTTTTCAGATGGAGCTCATTTTGATCTGGGCGGGTAAGTAAAGAAGCAAAATTGTCGCATTTGGGGCACAGAAAACCCGCACGCATAGATTGAAAAGCCGATGCACCCAAAACGAGTCACTGTTTGGTGCGGATATTGGTCCAAAGGCATAATTGGGCCATTTTTCTTCTACAATAAGCAAGGAGTGGCCGTAACAGTCAATGGCCATCGTTATTGGGCCATGTTGAACGAATTTTTGTTCACAAAAATTGAAGAGGAGGATATTGGCAACATTTGGTTTCAACAGGACGGCGCTACGTGCCACACAGCCAAAGCTACACTCAATGCTTTGCGCCCTGTTTCTGAAGATCGCATTATCAGCAGCAGAGCTGATGTCGTTTGGCCACCTCGGAGCTGCGATTTGACACCGTTGCACTATTATTTGTGGGGTGCCCTCAAAGATAAGTGTTACGCCGACAAGCCAGAGACAATTGACGCTTTAAAGGACAATATTCGTGAAGCCATTGGTGAAATACAGCTGCACGCAATCGATAATGTGCTTAAAAATTGGACCGGTCGTGTAGGCTACGGTATGGCCAGCCGAGGCTGCCATTTGAATGAAATTATTTTCCATTATTAATCGGAAGGATTGTTCATTCATATAAAAAATTAAATTTTAGAAAATATTTTTTTTATAGCATATTCAAAAAAAAAAAGTTATTTGGCGGACCCTTTACAAGCGGGCTCGACAGATGTTGCCCTGTCCCAACTCAATGAATATTTTTAGTAATTTTATTTTTTTTTAGTTAACAAACAGTTAACTTTTTGATTAATTTTAACGATTTTTAGGGCATGATCGAAAGAGCCATCGATTTTCAAAAAGCCATCTTCCAACGATCGTACAAGTGAGGGAAGGAAGATTTAACAAATTTTTTGAGAAATGCGCATTCAACACTTAGACAATCAAAAAGCGATCCATTTTACAACGAACGCAAAGAATGAGTGAAGAAAGATATTGAAAATTTTTCGTAAATCGCGCATTCATAGCTTGGGCGATCGAAAAGCCATCATCTTCCAACGATCGCGGGAATGAGCAAAAGAAGATTTTGAAAACGGTTTGTCAACCGCGCATTCATCCCTTGGGCAATCGAAAAGCGTTCCATCTTCCGATGATAATCGGAATGAGCAAAGGAAAATTTTGAAAATTTTTTGTGAATCGCGCATTCATCGCTCGTGAAATAAAGAAGCGAACTATCTTGTAGTGGGCAATAAGGCAAAAGAGCAATTATTTTTCTGTTTATATTATTATCTTCTGAAATATATACGTCTGTCTCTTCCGTATAGGCTCGCGCACCGTTTATCCGATTGAGCTGAAATTTGGAGAGGAAGAAGATAGGGGTGTGTGGTCGTGGCACTCTATAATAACTCCGTAACACCTAGAACGATTTCAAAGAAATTCGGTACGAAGGTTCGACTGCACCCAAGATAAGACATAGGCTATAAAAAATTCCAAAGACTTCCGCAAGAGTAGTCCAAAGACTACTTTAAGTAGTGCATTTTTAAGGCTTAATCTCCTCAGCATTTTGACCGATTTTGATAAATTTTGGTACGTGAAATAACTTGCAATAGAATTGAGTTTATTTAAATTTCAGAAAACTTTCGTTAAAGGGCGCATTATGCAATCAACAATGTCTGTCTCATTAACGTTAAAATGGATGAACCGATTCGATGAAACTTGGTAAGCAACTGGTATCTGTTACTGAAAAAGGTAGTCAACACTCACATCTCAGAAATCTCAGATTAGTCAGGAATAGGCCTATAAATCTTTAATACTCAAAATCGCTAACATTTAAAATATGTTTATAGTAGGTACTTTTTTTTAGTCATGAAAGTTTTTTAATTATCAAATATTTTATTTTAGACGTGATGACAATTACTTTATATAACAATTGTTTTTTTGAAAATCTTAATTAAAATTACAAAAAATGTTAAGAATACAATCAAATACTATTTGACAAATAAATAGCTTATTTTCATATAATTAAAACATCGTTTCGCAAGATTTTTTTTTTTGTCACTGAACTTTTGCTCATTTCAAACTATTTTGTTGACAAAATGTAGCAAAAAGTACAAAATATTAACAGCTAAGCTTACTTTGAGCTAGTTGTAAGTGAGCAAACATAATCATCACGAAGCTTAAGTAGGCGTGCCATACTTTTTTTATTATAATCACCTGGTCAGCAACCTTTAATCACTTGCTGTGGGTTGCTTTACCGCTAACAACAGCAGCGAAGAAAAGGAGTCATTCAGCATCTTGCTTGCGGGTATAGAATTGAATTTTTTTTTTTTTTATTTTTGTTTTATAAGTTTTTCTTTAGAAGAGTTCTACCAGCAGCAACCAGTTAGTTACCTGCTCCACGTCCCACTCAACAACACTCATCCAAGCAAGTTGGCCAAAATGTGTGCCAACGAACTCTGACGACCGAGTGAACGTCGTGCAGCGGTTTTGCGATCTGTGTTTTGTGTTGTTCGGTTTTTTTTTTTTTTTTTGTTCATTTTTATTCGACTTGTTTTTCTTTTAGCGTCAAAGCCAGCGAACAAGAGTCACTCATAAACGCAACGCTCTCTCGAGTAAATGATAAGAAAAGCAAGCTCTAACTGTAAATCTGTGATCGGTGACAATGGCTTAGTAGTTGTTGGTGATGATGATGTTGTTGTTGGCGATAATGTCGTTGTTGTGTTGTTGTTGTTGATTTTTCTTACATATGAAATGTTATTAATTTTTATATGGTTTTTGACGTAATATTTATATTTTCAAATTTGGCTTTTAGTATTATTATAACCTGTGCTAGAATCCACCTTAAAGTCCACATTAAAACCTTTTTTTAAAATTAATTTTATTTGATTTTAAGCACAATATAGCAAATTTTATGAGATCATGATTATTCCTTATTAAACAAAAAATATTGTTTTTAATAGTTAAAATATCAGTTCATACATAGTTCTATAAAAGAAATTGAACAAGTATATTTCAAGATTATTTGTTATAAGAAGAAATTTGGTATGCTTTTTTGTTACCGAAAACTTCAAAAAGGCAATAAAATAGTGTGGGGGAGATAGGTCAGAAAGTACTAGTAGTTCCATATTCAAATTTTTTAGAAATATAAAAAATTGCTAAGTATTGTCAAAATAGCGGTAGAAGATAAGAAAATCTACTATAACTAAGTTCACTTGAAGCGTGTTTTTGTCATGGCCATAAGACATAAGACACCAAATCCATGAGAGAGCCGAGAGCAAGAGTGGCAACAATAAAAATACTGACATTAAAATCGACAACAACCATCAACAGCGGTAACGACGACATTCAGTGGGGTGGCAAACGAATGGAGAGCAAAAGGCGAATGAACTTTGAAGTTGTCGCTGCCTGCATTGCGTTTCCAAACGAAAGTTATGCAACGACAACAAGACAAGCTTTAGCAATAACTACAACAACAATAACAGCTAAGAGCAATAAAATGCTCTCTGTCTAAGAATTGGCCCGCTCACATTCAACTTAAGTTGGCCAAGAGTAAGTTTTAGCTTGGTTGTGTGTATGCTTCAGTGTATATTTGCGTGTTTTCGTGTGTGTGTATGTGTGTGAGTGTCAGAGTGTATTGTTAAGGTGCAAATGCCAGTCACTCGATGTGCATTTAATGTGCAAATTTCTGCTTTAATGAAACTGTGACTGCGCATGTGTGACTGCGTGCAATATTTGCAGCTTCGACTGCTTTTGAAATGCTTTTTTGACTTACATTCGAACGCTTTAATATAATGCATTTTTTATATGCTGCCACGAAGCCACTCACTGTCATTGCCAAGGCAATAACATGCAGCAAATAATGAAATAAACATCAGTTATATGTTTTAATTCCAACAAGAGTTGCCAGAGTAAGCTATGACAAAAATTTATTAAATGAAAAAAATTAAGAAAAATCGTGACAGAAAATAAAAATTGTAAAAAGGATTTCTATTCCTTTATAAATATATAATTAAAGCCAAAAAAATAAATATATACATATACAGTGGCTCACAGCTTATTTCGTGCAGACGATGTGTTAAACTTTGAAATGCTATAACTTGGTAACTAGTACTGGTAATGAAAAAATTTAAACGACATTTGTTTGCTAGTAATTATACATTTAAATATAAACTTTCATTTCTTTATATAAAAGTCTACTAAAAAGATAATAAACAAAAAACTGAAAAAGCAGCAGAATTCAACGCCACAGCTTATTTCGTGCACACTGTTTTTACATGTAAGCTTTTGAACGTGATGCCGTTATTTTCTTTTTCTCGTTCGCTGTTTTTATCTTGACTGATGTCCTGATTCTTCTGATCGGAGTTAACAGTTGTTTTTAGTCTGGACTTAAAACCTTAAGTGCACTAATTGATTTGTTTAAAAAATGGGCCGTCGCACAACAATATAAGAGCACGAAATAGTTTTATTTCACTTTAAAAAAGAAAAAATCCAACCGCAAATAGCTGAAATAGTAAAATTGAGACCCTCTACAGTGCAGTACATCATCCAGCGCTTTTTGCAAGAAAATCGTGTAGCTGATAAGGCCAGAAATGCTCCAAATAAAATATGTACAGAAGCGGACGAGCGACTTATTCTGCGAAAAATCGTAGAAAATCTGAGGCTTTAGGGTACCAAATTGGCCAAGGAGGTTGAGAAGGAGTTGGGCAAGAAATGCTGTGCCGAAACAATTCGTCATCTGCTGCGGGCCAACGAGTTTAATGGTCGAGTTACACGCAACAAATCTTATATAAAAAAAAAAAATCAGCTATGTCGACTGAACTTCGTCAAATAACACGTTTTATATTCTAGGACATTCTGGAATGACGTCATTTTCTCGGACGAGTTTAAGTTCAATATTTTTGGCTCCGAAGGAATGCAATATGTATGGCGTAAGGCTTATACCGAGCTGAACAATAACCATCTCAAGCCTACAGTAAAACATGGTGGCGGCAGCGTAATTGTTTGGGCCTGTATGGCTGCATCGGGCGTTGGAAAATTATTTTTTATTGGAGGCATTATGGACAAGACAATGTACCTAGATTTTATAAAAGAAAATTTGCTTCAAAGTATCGACACCTTGGGCGTACGAGAGACATTTCGGTTCTACCAGAACAACGACCCAAAACATAAATCGAGAATCGTCCAGTCATGGTTGATTTGGAATTGCCCGCATCTTATGAATCCGCCTGCACAGTCACCCGACTTAAATGTAATAGAAATTTTGTGGGCAATTTTGGAGAGTGGCGTTCACAAGCGGAATATTTCCAATAAAAATTAATTAAAAAATGCATTGATGGAGGAATGGCAACAAATACCCCCAGATATTACAAAAAATTAGTAGAGTAAATGGATAGCCAGTAAATGGATTAAAGATGTAATTTAACAAAATGGCGGCCACACAAAATATTAAAAAAGACAAACATATTACATTTTCTTAAGATTCAGTGGAGTGCACGAAATAAGCTGTGGCGTTGAATTTTGCTGCTTTTTCAGTTTTTTGATTATTATTTTTTTAGAAGACGATTATATAAAGAAATGAAAGTTTATATATAAATATATAATTACTAGCAAACAAATGTCGTTTAAATTTTTTCATTACCAGTACTAGTTACCAAGTTATAGCATTTCAAAGTTTAACACATCGTCTGCACGAAATAAGCTGTGAGCCACTGTACATATGTATGTTTAGGTGTTTCGGTTAGGTTAGTGTGTACTAGAATAAGTTAGTATTTCATCTCGTAGGATATTTTGTATGTGGCGATTTTTGTTTTTCAAAGTTGATTTAGTTTTGGCAAAAAATATTTTTTTTTTAAATTTTGCAGTTGTGCAAAACATAAAATTTTTCCATTGAGCATTCTACATACCTTTATTATAAAAATAGTGAATAAAAAGCAAACAAAAATAAAAGTAAACTTGATCGTTTCTATTGTTTACATTCATTCATTAAAGCGATTTAATAGTAAGCGACACATAAATACAGTCAATATGACAGTGAACCCGCCACTAACGATCCAAAAAGGAACGGTATAAATTTTTCGTTACTATATCCACATGCCCAATTGTCACCTACATTTCGAGTTGTGCAAAAGTTTTAAAAATAAAAGACTTTCGATTAATATTAATAATTTCAAATATGAAATATCCCAATCCCAAAAAATATTCACCAAAAGTGAAGAAAAAATTTTAAATAAAGCACTATAACAGCTTTTAAATTTATATTTTTTATACCCTAAACCTGAAAGGTCAGGGTATATTAACTTTGTGCAAACGTTTGTAACGCATAGAACGAAGTGAGTCCGGTATAGAAAAGTATATATATTCTTGATCAGCGTCACCTCGTGAGTCGAGCTATTCATGTCCGTCCGTCCGTCCGTCCGTCTGTCCGTCTGTCCGTCTGTCCGTCTGTGTGTTGTCCGTATACACAGGATAAGAAGAAGGAGTTGAGATAATTGAATGAAACTTGGTACACATGGTCACATGCACCCAAGGATTTGCACTATTGAATATTTTTGGAATCCGCCCACGGACACGCCTACCTCCCATACAACGCAAAAATTTAAAACTGCATAACTCAGCTCATAATAAGCCTACAACAATAAAATTAAGTGTGTATGGGTTTTATACCAACACAAAGATGTCTTCGAAAAATGGACGTCATCCGCTCAAGGACACGCCCACCTCCCATACAACCCAAAAATTGAAAACACAATAAATAAGCCTGTGTTTAACCAAAAGAGCTTAAATTTAGCACATATGTTTTTTATAACAAAACAAAGATGGTTTTGAAAAATGGACATCATCCGCCCACGGACACGCCTACCTCCCATACAACGCGAAAATCGAAAACTGCATAGCTCAGCTCATAATTAAACAACAACAATAAAATTTGGTGAGTATGTGTTTTATACAAACACAAAGATGTCTTCGAAAAATGGTCGTCATCCGCTCACGGTCACGCCCACCTCCCATACAACCCAAAAATTGAAAACGCAATAAATAAGCGTCTGTTTAACCTACAGAGCTTTGAATTTGAAACGTATGTTTTTTATGAGAAGACAAAGATGGTTTTGAAAAATTAACGTCATCCGCCTACGGACACGCCTACCTCCCATACAACCCAAAAAGTTTAAAACTCAATACATAAGGTTATGTTTGTCATAGAGAAATTAAATTTGGTATGTATGTATTTCATACTAAAACTAAGGTGTGTTCAAAAATTGGGAATAGTCCGTCCATGAACACGCCCAGCTTCCATAGCGAAAGCACAATAAAGGCTTTAACTGTGAGCTACAGGAATAAAACTTGGTATGTGTAAATTTTTCATCAACATTTAAATGCATTTAAAATATAGGCTTCATCTGCCCACGGAGACACCCATTTACAATAAAAATTTTTTTGTTTTTGAAAAATAGGTTTAGGGTATTTCATAGTCGGTCTAGACCGACTTTAGACTTTCTTTACTTGTTTTTGATATACTTTTATAAAGACTCTTATAATTATAAAGATTTTTTTCATAATTGAAATAATATAACAGTAAAGAGTTAACTTTTTAAGAAAAGAGCACTGCCATTAACTTTATTCTCTGAATTTAAAAATAAAACTAGGTCGTAGCAATCGCTTAGCAAGTACCTAAGCTGGCCACATAAATAGGTACGTTGAAGACACAAATTAGTTGGGTCGCTCGCTTTAAAAAATGTTTTCTTAAATCTGTAAAAAAAGAGATATTTTTTAATATATTCTAGTTTTCTTCCATTTTTATGTTCCAAAGTCACGTGTGAGGTCATTAATATATATAAAACAAACATTACTATATATAAAACTCTAAAACGGCAAACAGTTTTGTTCAAGATTTTGTAAAAATATCTCAAACGGTATAAGATGAAGATGAATGATAAAGTGAAATTTGTGTCAGAAAAAGAGATTGCGAAAAAACATGCCATTTAGGCATCGTAATTCTTTGTAAGTGAAAAGTTTATTTTGTTTTTAAAATAACAAAAAAAAAACTAAAAATCCACTTTTTGAGATAAAACCAAATTAAAGTTTTTCAGAAAGTTGGCAACTCTAGCATAAAAATTCCAAAAATATTTAATTTTTTAAAATCGCTTTTCTATAGTTTTCTAATGATAGGAATGTTACCATTTACAAAAATAAGGTAACATAAGATGGAGATATGATTTATTAGAAATGACTTAATTTTTAAGATTGTTACTTTTATAAAAAAATTGGTATCTCTATAATATTTTACAAAATTATGGCGATAAAAAAACAAATAACTAATATTCTTATAAGTAGAAAAAAAACCTACTAAGAGCATGTGATTAATTTTTGGAAAAAATTTGCCATATATTTTTTTGGTGCAATGAATATGATAATTCAAAACGAAAATAATAATATTTAACAATTTCATAATTTATCGTTTTCACATAAGTTGACAGACTAGCTCTCTATAATTTTTTTCTTACTAAATCTAAAAAAAAATTATTTAATTTATTTACTTTTGAACACCGAAAGCTTTAGAAATGCTTAAAAGAAATATTTAAGTGAACACTCAAATCCAAAGATGTTGTGTAAAAACAATTAAAGGCAATAAAAATCCAATTGGATTATTTCGGTTTTTTTCACACAATAAAAAAAAACAGCGAACATACGTTTTTAATCACTTATTCAAAATGAGCGTTCGAATTAAAAATTCAGAAACTTTGTTCACGACCGGCACTTAATTATCTGAATGTTTCTTGCAGATTGATTTCCTTACTTTTCTTTCTTATTTCTTATTGTTTTCATTTCTCCACGATAACGCAAAAACGAAAACATGAAGAACAGCAACAACGCAAACCGAACCGATGACGCACGCACAACAAAAAAAAATCACTGACGCTGATAGTAATTTTTTTCTGAACGGACATTCCATTTAAACCTTAATTTTTAATGAACGGTTGAAACGAACGTTCGTTGATTTTTGAAGTTGTGTGTAAAATTTCTTGAGGAAATACGCAACAGACAAATTTTCCGTGATAAAAAAATGCTTTTATATTTCGATCAGACATGCACAACGAAATCAACAGTATTTTTTCTGTTTCGTTGAGGCAGAAAAAGAAATTATCAAAATTATTTCGTTTTTTAAATAACGTTAAAAATTTATCAAATCAAATTTCGTTTCGTTGAAAAACGAAAAATTTTCTATTATTTTCTCCTATGCTAAAGCTGGTATGACACTTGCTTTTTTCGCATTTTTAAGATCTTTAAAAAAGCAGCGGGTAAAAGGGAAGAATATACCTTTTAAAAAAGGATAATTATAGCAGTCCGTTGAATTTAGCATTTTAGTGTTATTTTGAATTTTGTCAAAAATTATGAATTCTTTACATAAAAATGGAAAAAATTTGTTAAAATATTAAAAGTCGAACTTTTTTGCAGTTCTTGTGTTAATTTGTGTTTATTTGGTTTTGTACATTCATTATAAATAAACAAAAAAAAAAGTACATTGCGAAATGTCAGAATTTAATGTGCCTCTGTCAGATTTTAAGCTGCTAGCGGCTGAAAGAGTAAATATTTTTTAACAGTTTTCAGTCATTGAAAATGACTGTTCTGCATTTTTTTGGACTTGCAGCGTACTGCTCACACCAACTAAAAATTATATAGCTTCGTTTGGTGTGTTGCTCTTTTTGTATTTTTAATATATTAAAAATGCGAAAAAGCAAGTGTCATACCACCTTAAACAAAAATTTCTTCGGATCCAAACAAAACGAAATTTTTTGTTGAAATAAACATTATTTTCAACGGTTGATTGGGACAAAAACGAAAAAATTTGATATCGTTTTCTCCGAAACGAAATAAATATTTCTCGTTTTTGGAATTAACGTTTTTTTATTTATTTTCCTTCAACGAAACGAAAAAAATATTTTGGTTATAGTTAAAATTAACGTTAACGTGCATGCCTGCGTTCGATTGCAAACGAAATAAATCTGCTGTTAAATAACTTTAAGAATCATTTAAGAAATTTATTATTAAATATATTTAATGGATTGCTGATGAAAACAAAATAATAGTAAATTTATTTACAAATACTCTGCGATAATTACGCGCTCATTGTTCCTTGCCCACTTAAAATTGTTTAATGTTTTGTAGTTGTAACAGTAAAGAACAAAACTGGATTAACATGGGCAAGATTCCTTAGCAGCAAATTATTAGCAGCGCTGAGCTGCAATTTATGGAATTACAAATGTCTGTCAAACAACAACAAATGCTGTTTATGAAAGAAAGTAAGCCTAAAATAAGAATTAAAACTGCAAATTTATTCTATTTAACAGGGTTCTCCTACATATACAAATATTAACGGATTTCATGTTTTGTGTTTTATTTTCTATTTTCTTTCATAAATAAAATTCGTATTCTTATTTTTTACTATTTAACTATTTATTGATAAATAGCTGTTGCAGCGAAACACATTCCCCGCAAGATTTTTGCTGTCGTTTCATGTCGTTCGGTTTTTTCATTGACTGATACATACATACACAAGCATGTTAGAAGAAAACAATTTCAGCGAATAACAACAACAAAACTCACGGAAATATTATTTTCAATTAACTTCTAAACTAAATGGAATTTCAAAAAACTTCCTAAGAAAACAACCTTCGTTAGGAAGCGTAGAACAGTACAGAAAAAGAAATTTTAAGATCGGTCAATCCATTCGAGAGTTTAAGGCCTCTAAACAGCTTCAAACAACCTGTTCCATGGGAGCTTCGCTCGCTCGCTCCAATAACAGTATAGGACACGTTTTTAACATGACATTTGCTAAGTAATTTTAATCAAATTTCAGCACAGTTCAAGTACATTTCAGCACAATAAAATTTCGTACAAAGCTTACTTCACATTAAAATGCACCGTTTCATAAAACATAAACTATTTGCATTATTCTTAAACCTAAATAATTTTTCAAATTATCTAAAATAAAAAAATTTTCTAAAATCTAAAAATAAAAAAAATTTTTTATTTCTAAAAAATCTAAATTAAAAATTTTTTTTATCAATAAAAATGTACATATTTTCCAAGCTTTTCAAAATTGTCTGGCAACTCTGCCAAAGCACCAACTAAACCAAGTCTAATTGTGCACTTAACTTAGCTGTACATTCACCCACTTTCCAGCTATAGTTGTCTGCCACAACGTCAACTAAGTGCAGCTGAGACAGACAAACAGACAGACAGTTAGTTAAAGAACCCGACTTAAACAGCTAAAATGCAACAATTGCAAATCTTTCACTGCAGATGTGTGTGAGTGTGTGTGCGTTAAAGAGAGAATGGAAAATGTATTTGCACAAAATTTCTCCAAAGTTCTGTGCAGATTTTCATTTAAATGTTGCTTATAATCGCCAAGATAAAGTTTAAATTTACAAAAAAAAAAAAAAAAAAATTCGTTGTTTTTTATAGACAAAAATTTTTATTTTTTACCGTTATGCTAGCATGAAGCACACCATGTTTCGTGTTGCAGTCTGAGTGCGGGCTGCAAGCTTCTACCGTTAGAAACAATAGTCTATGCTTTTGAAAAGATTCTAAGCGGCAAGTCATGGCATGTCATTGGACTGTGGGTAGTCACAGTCAAGAATAAGGGGGAGTGGTAAGGCCGGCAAAACATGCAATTCTCTACAAAGTGAATGTTTCTTTCTATCTGTATCTTTTTGCTTTCTTAAACCGGACTACCTCAGAAACGGCAGCAGTTTGTTGACTGGCGTATCTGGCAATTCAATTTCTGCATTGGAATAATGTTGTGACAAACTTAATAAAAAACTATAAATTATCATATGTCAAAAACTAAACAGATCCCCAGAGGAAGCGGAAACATTCTATAATGCAAAAGAGTTCCATGTATTATAGCAAAAGAGAGCACAGGAAATTGTTAGGCGTCAATTTTGTCGCTTTCAAAAAGAATTTTGTTGTTGCTGTGGCGATGCTTGTTAATATTACTGCCATGTTGTACCATAGATCTCTATGCTGTGGTGTCTTTGCGCCATTTAGCTTCAACTGCGCATGCGCAACGTCAATTCCGGGTTGAATAAACGCAAATTAGGTCAATGGGTGCAATTTTCCTGCGTTTGTTTCGTTGCAGTTTTCGTCGCTGTTATTGTGTTTTTTGTTTTTCTAGTTTGCTGTGCATAGAAAAAAGAAATACTACAATAGCTACAAAGCAACATGTTTTTTGTTTTTTGCGTTCTCAGATACTTTTGAACCATGGAATGCATTTGAACGTGCTTAGAAAGCAAAGTGCTGAAATAAAGAGGTCTTAAATATTATAGAGGGGGAGGGGGGTTATTGAATAAGCGGCTTAAAAATAGAATTACCTTTCAACGCTCAATTAAAGAATACAGAACATTTAAAGGCATTATAAAAATTAAAAAAAAAATTTTTTTTTCAAGTCAGTTTTTCAACTGCTTCAATTGTTGGTGGTACCAGAATTCATGGATGTACTAATTGAACATTTCCTTTTATTAAAAAATAAGTGCTTGTTAAAAATTTAATAGTTCAAATGAATTAACATATTATTTAGATAAAGATCTCTGATGAATTGATGGTTTCAAGAGTTTTATGAAAAAATCAAAATATTATTCTCTACTTTTTATACACTACCTTTAAAACATGCATAATTAAAAATCATTATCGTAACTGATGGATCTTGAAAAATGTTCGTCAGTCCGCTGATACAAAGTTGATGTTGATTTCCTTAAGGAAGATTTTAAATATTTTAGTTACAAAATGCAATTTTTTATGCATTATTTTTGAATTAACGGTTAAGGTTTTTTTTTTCCAAAATTCTTTTCACATAAAAGATTAAAAAATACTCAAATAAACTTTTCCTGGCAGTATATTTTTGCAGATGTCTTCGGTAAAAATGATTTGCAGTGAACACGGTTCCTCATCACAGGTACATCTGAAATACAAAAATAAGTACGATTTCGTAAATGATGACTTTTGAGCCCGAAAATGCCAAAGTAACAGATTTTCATTGAAAATTTCCGCCATTTCTTATTGTTAAAGTGAAAATAGAAAAAAAATTAAAATAGTGCCTCAAAGGTGGCGGGAAAAATAGATGAAAATAGCTGAATAGTTTTCGAGGAACAGTGTTTCATTTACGATTGTAAGCTTTGAACCCACCTCCTTAAACGGCCCTCCAATAAGCCGTTTCCAAGGAGGTGTTCTTGGTTCAAACCCCTCCCAAAGGAACTAAGAATTGAACAAAAACTCAATATAACTTAAACAAAAAACAAGTAAAGAAAGTCTAAAGTCGGTCTAGGCCGACTATGAAATACCCTTAACCCACTTTTCAAAAACAAAAAAAAAATTTATTGTAAATGGGCGTGTCCGTGGGCGGATGAAGGATTTATTTTTTATGCATTTAAATGTTGATGAAAAATTTACACATACCAAGTTTTATTCCTGTGGCTCACAGTTAATGCCTTTATTATGCTTTCGCTATGGGAGGTGGGCGTGTTCATGGACGGATTACTTCCAATTTTTGAACACACCTTAGTTTTGGTATAAAATACATACATACCAAATTTAATTTGTCTATGACAAACATAACCTTATTTATTGAGTTTTAAACTTTTTGGGTTGTATGGGAGGTAGGCGTGTCCGTGACCGGATGACGTCCATTTTTCAAAACCATCTTTGTCTTGTCATAAAAAACATACGTTTCAAATTTTAGCTCTGTAGGTTAAACAGAGGCTTATAAATTGCGTTTTCAATTTTTGGGTTGTATGGGAGGTGGGCGTGTCCGTGAGCGGATGACGTTCATTTTTCGAAAACATCTTTGTGTTGATATAAAACACACACGTATGAAATTTTATTGTTGTAAGCTTATTATGAGCTGAGTTATGCAGTTTTCAATTTTTGCGTTGCATGGGAGGTAGGCGTGTCCGTGGGTGGATGATGGCCATTTTTCAAAATCATCTTTGGTTTGCTATAAATATTATACCTGCCACATTTTATGTCTGTAAGTTAAACAGAGACTTATTTATTGCGTTTTCAATTTTTGGGTTGTATGGGAGGTGGGCGTGTGCGTGGGCGGACGACACCCATTTTTCAAAAACGTCTTTGTGTTGATATCAAACACATATACACCAAATTTTATTGTTGTAGGTTAATTATGAGCTTATTTATGCAGTTTTCAAGTTTTGCGTTGTATGGCAGGTAGGCGTGTCCGTGGGCGGATTCTAAAAATATTCAATAGAGCAAATCCTTGGGTCCATGTGACCATGTGTACCAAGTTTTATTCAATTATCTCAACTCTTCTTCTTATCCTGTGTATACGGAGAACACACAGACGGACGGACGGACGGACATGAATAGCTCGACTCACGAGGTGACGCTGATCAGGAATATATATACTTTTCTATACTGGACTCGCTTCGTTCTATGCGTTACAAACGTTTGCACAAAGTTAATATACCCTGACCTTTCAGGTTTAGGATACAAAAAGCCAGAGTTGATATTTTTTCATTTATCAGATTTGTATACAATTCATGTGAACAATTTATGTCTTCTTTATGAAAGGGTTACAATATAATGTTTAACGATATTGAACGAAGAGTGTTTGTATTTTAGATAAGTTTTTAATTGTCAAATTTCGGGATTGATAACCCCAATATCTAGTTTCTATTGTTCTGTATGTGTTCGCAAAATTTTCTTAAATTAGCTGGATTAATATTTTTTAATAAAAAATTAGTCATATTACAGTTTGTTTTGACGTCTAGCTGTGAGAAGATAAAGAAAATACAAAACTAGTTTCTTCGGTATTTTAACCTTATGAGATGGAAAAAACCATTCAGATATATGTTACATAATATTAAATAGGGACAAAGCACAAAACCTGAAAGTGCTTCGCTTTAACAAAATTAATGATGCAGTTTAATTTCATAAGCTCGAAATAGAGTCAAACATATCCGGGCACATCTTTGAAATTTTTCTAAAAAAATTTCAGTGTGTTTTAAGACAAAAATACCCTAAACTTGTAAGGTATATCTTCGACTTTGCCGAAGTTAAAATATCCCCACGGCCAATTGTTAAGGGTAAAAGAATCTTAAATTGGAGAGCTTTTTGTATGAGATTTTGAGAGATTTTTACAGTGAAACTTCTTTAGCCGCGTATGCAACATACGGCGAACTAAACGGGGAGTAAAACAGATGAAACACTAATGAAACGTAGCGAATTCATGCAATAAAATAACTCACCATAAGTCATGGTGAAATGATTAGTTCAAACTAACGAAACTAAATAACTTAAATAACTCACCATAAGCCATGGTGAAATGGTTTGAGTCCAAACTAACGAAACTTACCAAACAGAAGAACATCTAATCATGAAAGTTTGAGAGTAATTTTTTGTATTGAAACTACATAAGCAGATTTCAGAGCAATATGGCGAATTGAAACGGGTATTAAAACCGAACTAAAACGTTTAAAACCTCGGAGTTTGTGCTTCTATTGCCTAACTATTGCTCCACTAAAATTTTTGGATAAAGGTTTTTACAATAAATAAAAATTAATGGTATGGTATGATGGATGTAATTTGGTCAATTGTTGGTAGAAAACCTTAGAACTTTTCGAAATTGTATTAAAACCGATGAAATCTACTCTTTTAATTAAACTTTTTTATTTATACTACATTTAAAAGTTAACCACAATTAACCACGTTTTGGGTTAAAGTTTCACTTAACCGCACTCAGATAAAAAAGTACATTAAACAACCATAAAATTGACATTTTTAGTTGACAAAAGTCGTCCGACATTAAAAAATGTTAAAATTAATTTTATCCTAATGTCCTTTTTACATTACGTAACCTACATTTAAAAATGTATTACTGTCACATAATAATGTTATTTTAACACTTAAAATATCAAAAATTATCAGTACATTAATGCAGATAAAAAAATGTATTGAAAAATAATTTGCCACCAGTGGAAATCTAACCTGGGCTCCGGGCATCCAAAGCCACACTCATAACCTGTGTGCCACGGTCACATGTATATCTCAACGGCTCAGTTCTTGAACAAACATTACATCTGCTTGTTGTTGACATCTACATTTACAATGTTAAATGTATAGGAAATACTATCAATTGTACAGTAAAAAATTATGAACAAAAAACATTTTAAATGTTATTTTAACATTAAGAATTGATATTGGAACGTAAAACATTACATTATCAATTTGATATTTTTCTTATCAATTCAACAAAATACATGTTAACTTAACATTTTCTTATTTACATTGGAAATAACATTACAAAACGTTAATTTTACATGGCACCTTTTTTCTGAGTGCGTGCGTGGCTTCCACACACATATTTTTTTTTTTTATTTGTATGTGTCTAAAATACATACATATCGAATTGTTTTCCGCAGCTTAAATATAAGCCTTTTTATAAAGTTTTCAATTTTGAGGTTGTATAGGAGGTGGGCGTGTTAGTTTGAGTATAACGCCCATTTTTCTAACACACCTTAGTTTTGACATAGAATACACGAATACCGAGTTTCCGTTCTTACCTTTAATATTATCTCTATAGAGCTTTATAGGGTTCTTTATAGGGTTTTCAATTTTGGGATTGTATGGATTGTATGGACCAAATAAATAGTATGTGCCTGGAACCATGGATACACTAGTTGTAGATATTCTTCTAGTTGACCCCAAAGAAACTTTGGTAGATGTGTTTGGTTATACCGATGACGTAAAATTTATCATACGGGGGAGGTTTGAAAGTACAGTGTCTGACGTTTAATAAAAAGCACTGAAGTTGATACAGAGATGACGTTTACACGAAGGCCTCTCTGCAAAGTCAAAAAAAAAAGGCGGTTATTGTGCCTTTTTCGAAACGGCGTAAGCTTAATATTACTCGCCTAATAATTTTGGAAAGAAAGTAAATTACTCCAACTCAGCTAAGTATCTTGAAGTGGTCTTGGTCAACAAACTGTCTTGGAACCTTTATAAAGTTCGCATTTTTAGCAGATCCACAGTCTCTTTGAGGATCTGTAGAATAATTTGTGGTAAGAACTGGAAAATTAGACCTAAGATGATGTACAATCTCTACACCTTGGTCGTTAGACCCACATTATCATATGCGTCTGAAGTGAGAAATCAAGCGGTTAGAATGAGTTCCAAGATCTGCAGGAATATGTATGACAGGCTGTACTAGGTCCACTCCAACAGCGGCTCTCAATATCATCTTAGGACTTACACCACTTCACATACACAGGGCTTTTCCATCTGGGCAACAATGTCCCAAACCATCCCCTAAAGGAACACATTTCCTCAATTATAACCTTAAGCAAGAAGTAGAATTCTGCAAGCCTTAAGATGACATGCTTGCCAAAAGCTTCTTTAACGAAAACTTCTCGGAGTTATCCCCTCCCCAGATCTATTTGGAAATACGAGAAACTAATTCATTCCAAAAGGACCTTGTGTAGAGCACGGATAGCTCAAAAATGGAGAAAGGCACTGAAGCTGGAATCTATGGAGGACACTTCAATGAGAGCCACGTCTATATCTGTCAGTATACCACAATCTCGAAAGTGAAAATTTTCTGAAATGAAAAACTCTTAAGGATAGATTTGCTTTTCTTACAACCGTAGATTGAGTTTGGCCTCTTCTATGATATTCACGGAGAAAAAAAATGGGCTAAAATCAAGCTCAAAGCGTTCGTAACTGAAATTAGCTCAATAGAGCTCAAAACCATCTCAAAACATGCTATTTACATTCTCAATTTATGCCAAAAATTGGATTTGAACTTTTTTATGATAAACACGTCAATTTGTGCTAAATAGCTACATGTATTCTTGTATCTTGGGCTTGTAACACGTACCTTGGGCTTGTTTGAAAAAAAATTCAATTTAACTGTTGTTGATGTTGCACATAAAACAAATGAGCAACTGAACGACGTAATTCTCAGTTGACTTTTGTTCCAGTTGATATAAAAGTGTATAAAATCGCAGAAAATAAATTAATAAATTATATTTTCCTGTTAGAATTGAATCAAATATAATTTTGACAATGAAAATATAATTTTAATTATGTTTGTTGTCATCGCTACAAAATGTCATGAATTGTTTTTATTTGAAAAGATTTTTGGCATTTCATATATTTTGAGAAAAATTTCCAAAATTTCTTGGATTGGGCACATTAATTTTTTTGTTACTAATAATCGATAAATGGCATGCATTGGTCACAAATGAGCATGTTTATTTTTATTATCAACACCAAAATGATATTATGTGCATATTAATTTTTTGATAAACAAGCCAAAAATATCTTCTATTGCACGCATGTGGGCGTATATTAATTTTTTTGATAAATCATTCAAAAATTCACATATATTATGCACGAATGGGAGTGTTAATTTTTTGATAAACAATCACATAAGGGCATCATTTATATCAAGCCTTTTATGGCTTAGTTCAAAATCACTCTCAAAATTAATTGCTTTGCGATTGTTTTCCGCTCAAATTTCTCTCCGTGTACAAACTCTTTTTTTGGACACCAAAAAATTGATATTTCATCATTTTCGAAAATATGCTTCTTTTACACATCTACAAAATATGTATTTTTCATGGAAAAGCAATGAGCTCTTCTTTCCATTGATATATCTTATGATGTGGTTTACTCAAAACTAAGTGCCACAATTATTTAAAACGTGAGAAATTTATTGATATTCGGAATACTTTTTTCAGCTTATTTATTATTAAATTGCCATAAGTCCCAAAGTGAATCCAAAGTGTTTTACGTAAACACCTGCCGTGTAGGCTTAAGTCTACGTTGCTCCATAGCATGGGACCGAAACATTGCATCGGCCAATGCACCTTCGAGGGTTCAAAGGTACCAAATTAGCTTAATGTTATGATGACATATCGCAACCCTTGGTTTGGGTGGACTCCTATCTAACACCTCTTCCGTACTGCGGAGTACGGCGCCCGAGTTGAGAATGCAACTCACACACCGAGCTAGGTAGCTCTTCCCGCGAAATGGGTAGTAAACCACAACCACCACGAAGCTCCCCGAAGGGCCAGCCCAGTGGTACCAGTTTTAAAGTCCTTGGTCAGACCTCGTAGCAAGGTACTTCCACTTTTAGCCCATCACAGCTCTGGACTGGTGACCAATGTGCCATAATTACCGTTAAATTTTGTCAAATTTTGGTATGCATGGGTTTTTAGGTACGCAAATTAGAATTCTGACAACCATTTTATATAAAAGTGTACGCCAGATGGCGCTTAAGTACAAAATTCATGATTTTCGAATATATATTTTTTTAAACGCCACTAAGATATGTATTTTTCATGGTACACCGTTTTGATGAAACCGTTCCATACGTTGTACCAATAGAAAGAATAGCTCAATACTTTTCCAATAAGTTTAAAACCATGTAAAAACCATGCAAAATACATATTTTATAGTTGTTTAAAATAAAAAATACTAGCGAAAATGACGAAATATCAATTTTTTGGGGTCTCAAAAGAGTTTGAATAGACAAAATATTTAAACATTTTTTATAACCAATATTTATGTACTATTACACTGTCTTCATTTGTTTGCTTATCTTGGTATGCATTCTGAAGAAAAAAAAATTTATAGGCAAAAAACTTGATTTTTTGACCAAAAAAAGGGTTCAAGAGAATACAAACCGCTCCATGGGGATTTCTCCGATTCAAAAAAAAAAAAACTGATGCAGAAATAGTTTTTAAGAGTCCATCTAACTTTTGAGTCGCATGACTTTTTTTTCCATATAAAATCGATCGGACATAATATACATATTTCAAATTTCATCTAAATCTGTTAAGTCGATTTTAGATTTTGACATATCCTGCACGAAAAAGCGAAAAACATTGTCTCTTTGCCATCTATATTTAAAAAAAGTATTTGTCACTAAATTTTCTTTTAGTTCCAGAAATTTATAAAATGTTTCATTAATTTTTCTATCCGAAAAACAAGTCTAAGCGTTGCTATTTGTTTCTTGTTTTGATAAGTTGGGGAGTGTTCGTTCAGAAGGCCCTCTATTTCGAGTTTGAATGAAGTTGCAGAAATCTAAAAAAGACGTCTAGTTTTAGCTGCGCTTACAAGTCTGAGTCTTTCTAGTGCAGGTATGTATTCCTGACCACAGCTAATATTTATATCTTAATTGAAATTCGTCATTGTAATACACATCAGCAGATCAATGTAATAAACATATCAAAATTATCAGAAAAGAACTGACTTTCATGTTTTTGCAAAAAAAAAAAATGTTTATCGCGAAATAAAATTAAATTCAAATCAATTAAACAAAATTTTTCAAAAAAATTTTCAAACGAAAAAAAATAACGTAATAAATTTTGAATTTATGTGGCTTAACATGAAATTTTACTTTAAAAATGTAAATTTTAAAATAACAGAGTTCAAAATTTAACTAATTTTTTTTTTTTTTAATAAAACCTACTTTCTATATAAACCGTTTAAGTTATTAAAGTGTTACAAGTTAATCATGTAATACTCAAAATAGCTATTGATTTGAAGTTTAAATAAGCATTTAGTTTCAGAAAATTATTTTTATTACATAAAGGGTGATTTTTAAGAGCTTGATAACTTTTTTTTTAAAAAAAACGCATAAAATTTGAAAAATCTCATCGGTTCTTTATTTGAAACGTTAGATTGGTTCTTGAACGGCTTCTGGTTGCTCTTCACTCCAAATGCGGCAATTTTGCTTATTTACGTAGCCATTCAACCAGAAATGAGCCTCATCGCTGAACAAAATTTGTCGATTTAAAAAGTTGCCCAAAATTGGACTTTCCGAATGGACCACCTAAGACGCAGCCGCGGTCAACATTTAAATGAAATTATCTTCAAAAAGTAAATGTCATGGACCAATCTAACGTTTCAAATAAAGAACCGATGAGATTTTGCGTTTTTTTAAAAAAAAAAGTTATCAAGCTCTTAAAAAATCACCCTTTAGATTTTTTTATTTTTTACAAGTATGATCATATCAAAACATTCAAACCAACATCATGAAAAACATATTAACAACTTTTTAATCATAATATTTAATCTATCTTCAAGACATAACAACCTTAAATCACATTTCAATAACTTGAGAAATCTTGCTTTACAAGCTTTAGTTGTTATAAAAGCTATATGAAAGGTTCTTTGGTTTGTGTCTTATATAACAACTCTAATTGTTGGTAATCGCTTCTCAGCACAAATATATTGACTGACAATGGCCAATAGCTTTCTACTCGTGGTAAAAATATAAGCAATATATTTATTTATAACCATATTTACTTAAAATAAAGAAATGAAATATTGATTGACATCATAAAACATTACTATTATCTATACTTATAACGTCTAGTCTGTTTTTAAAGAAGCAAATTTGCATAACTGAAAAAAATAACTTTCATAAGAAGTTTTCTTTGATATGACTTTTATATGTAGTATGTTGTGGAGACGATCATAACAATCATAAGGTCATTTAGAAAGACTTGTGAATTGCCTAGTAAAAAGATCATCTAAAGAACTTAATAAATATAAATTTCAAATATTAAAATTATATGTATTTTGACTTATTCACTTCATGTCCTTGTAACAATTAATGAAATTTTTTTTTGCCTATGGAAGTTAAAAAAAAAAAATTCATTTTGAAGAACTCACCAAAGTTTTCATTATAGTTGTCAAATATCAACATTGAATCGTTATGACCTTAGGTTAGTCGCATGCTGATTCACATGCTGAGTCGCACGCTTTTAAAAATAAAACGTTGCACTTGCTGTGATTTTTGCATCAAGCACAGCTAATAAAATGCAACTAAAACGCAACAAGAAAAGCTTTACATCTCAACACAATTAACGTCAATAAAACCGACAACAAATACAAGTAAAAACTTGCTCACACTAAGTTTAGCAAATGTAGAGAGCTACACACTCTAACGCTTAATACTAGTTAATACTCAATGAATTTCTCTCTTTATAACACGCTCAATGGTGGTGACTCTGACTTTCAGCGTTACATTGACGTCGACATTCAACTTGAACGTTTGTTACTAACTAAATATTAAAGCTTTGCACACAACATTTGTTCGTGTGTGCATTCGTTCGTTTATTCAATCGTTTGTTCGCTCAGCTCAAGTCTCAAGTATGAAGATCAAGTTCCTTCCTGGTCTAAAATGAGTTCACGTCATGTATGCAGTTGCGTCAATGGCGTCAATAGTGCATGCATGCATGCAAAAGCTTTTGAGAGCTAGACAAAAAGCTTAGGTTTCATTTAGTGTGTGAATGTTGCAAACATTTCCGCATTTTTCTCAGTTAAGTGTAAGCAATAGACAAAAGATACAGCAAAAAATAGATAAAATTAACTCAGAGATTTGAAATGAAGAGTGTATTTGTTAATAAAATATTAAGCACTCTCTCTGCAATGTTATTTCTCCCTCATTCTATTAAAGCTATTAGTTATGTTTGTTTGTGTTTCTGGCGCTATTTGCACAGTTCTATTAAAAATTTGTTGTATTTGCTGGCAGTGCGTCTCTATTTAAAAGAAAATAATTAACTGAATAATGTTACAGCGATATTTACTCTCAATTTCTCTTTGGCAAGTTTTGTTTTAAGGTAACCTCACAATTCTCTGAGGTTAAGAGAAATGTACTCTTAATTCTGTTTTAATTTATTGACGTTTTTCTGGCATAGTTCTTTAGACTGACGAGGTCAATAAACTTTTTAAACTTTAACTCTTCTTTGAAGCTCAAAACTGTCGGCGCTCTTAGCCATTAGCTGCTCTTTGTTGACTTTGCTTGCAGAAGCTTAACCAAGAGCTTAAAACATATTGAGAAGAGTCTTTAATTTGCTCTTGTTTGCAGTGTTTTTCTGCCAGCTAACATTACCATCCAGAAATGCAAAATCATTAACCCTGAGAGATAATGGGGGCATCTTTGACCTTTATTACGATGTTCTAATTTAACAGACATTTTAAGAATTAAAGGATTTGAACTAATTTTTATGAGATACTAGTTCTTCCCGTTAAAAATAACAGGTCCCGTTTTAATAAAGGAGAAAACATGATATATTGATTTTCTTTAAGCTGAATAAGAAATCAGCGATGGTCACATATTCGATTTTAAATTGTGCATATGACAATTGTTAATTCCAAATTCTTTAACATACCTTCAAGAAAAAACGGAAACTATAGTAGGTACGACGAAATAAGCTTAACATTTTTGGGTTAAACTGAAAATTTCAAAATTTCAATTAAAAATGAAAAAAATATAAATAATTTTATAAAGAAAACAAAACAAAAAAATGCCTAAAAATATACTTTGAAATTTTTCAAAATTTGAATTAATAATGAAAAAAAAATAAAGAATTTTGAAGTTTCAATAAATCACAAAACAAAAAATGCCTAAAAATATACTTTGAAATTTTTCAAAATTATCAAATGATCCGCACTTACATTTTACGGAATTATGTTAAAGCAAAAATAGTATAATTAATAATAATAATAATAATAATGTAGTCATTATATTTGAGAACATTTCTCTTCTAACGGTCTTAAGTCTTTGAAAATCAATTTTTTTTTGTAAAATGAAAAAGCATATTTTTAAACTCACGCGTATCAGCACTAAGTGTGTAACTCTCATAAAGTGGCGTGGAATTTATAACAATTTTTTTTTAATTTTTCATCGATTTATTTTAAACCTTAAACAATTTGAACCACTTTTGGTAATTTTTAAAAAAAAAATTTATTGCTATCATGCATTCTTACAGGTCATTGTTTTAAGTCAAATTGCCTATATTTCTAGGGTTAAGGTCAAATCAAACTTTCTAGGATTCTTTTTATTTAGGAGGGACATAACAATTCAAAACAATATATTTTTATTCCAACATGGTTTTATAGAGCTCCAAACTGGCGGCAGAGAAAAAAACGGGGCCTCGTGGTTGCAGCGCCAAAATTGTCCGATCTTGAAAAAAAAAAATGAATTTTTAAATCTTAACAAAATTAGTTAACGTATGACAGAAGATTTTTGAAATTTTTTTTCAATTTTTGGTGATGTTCCAAATTTGAAAGTTTTTTTTTCGATAAAATATTGACTTTAAAAATTAAAAAAAAAAGCAAAAAATTTAAAAAAAAGCTCGTGTCATACGAAAGCGAATCAAGTTTAAAAAAAATACAAAAAAAAAACCGCAACCAGTACGAAAAACATGGTTTCGAGATTAACGCGTTCAAAGTTTGTGAACAAAGAAAAAATAGGCGAAAATTAAAAATGCGCCGTAGGAATTTTTTCATGATTTGTTTTTCTGTGAATCTTAAGAATATTTAAAAAACAAAATTATAAAAAAATAGTCGATTTCAAAAAACGGCCAATGTCATGTTCCTCCTTAAAACAGTTTTGTACAAATTAATATTTGACATTCTGGGTTTGTTCGAAAAAATGGGATAAAAAAATACATTTTTGAGGCATATAAAAGTCAAAATTTTATTCCTGTACTCTTGTAAAAATTATTTTAGGATAGTTAAGACTTATAATATTGTTCTTAATTTTAGATATTTTTGATAAAATTTTCTCTACAGTATAAGAAGGTCTTCTATGAGTTGGAAAACTTATAGAAATATTAAAGTTTGTAGAAATTTTTGGAGGTCATGGTTGCTGAATAAGGGTTATAAATATGGAACTAAAGTTATCAAATCAAAGGACGTCAAAAACTTAGGTGTTTTTCTCTTTGAAAACTTGATAAACTAAAAACTGGTAAAGAAAATATTAAGTCTTCTACCATATGTTAAAATGCTGAATATTTTCGTGCTTATAATATTTTTTATTTTGTTCTGAAAATGTCCTGAAAATTGTTATGGAATTTTAAATAAATAATATTGCTGGTACTCAATATCTTTAAGAGCTTAAAGAAGCTCTTTTTTACTCTTGAAAACTATTCGTTTATCACAAAATTCATTGCATTATATTAAAATCGAAATCTGCGCCTATTTCGACCTGCTTAAATTTTAGTCTCAGTCTCGAGTGTTTGTTTTTTTTTTTTGTTGCAAATCAATTTTCTCTTCGCCACTTTTCCTTAACGCGGTCAATAAACTAGAGATTGAAAATATATGAAAATGTGACCAACTTTCAATTAATATCTCGCTTCTTCAATATCAAACGAAAGCACGTTAAACCAAGCTAAAAGACAAGCTAAGCGTTGCACTCCCAATTCGTGGAGAGACAAAAATTAATTGCAGCACGGAAGAAAGTTAAAAACTTTCATTAGTACAAAACTCAATAGCCAAGTAGCTACAGCAAATGCACATATGTATACTATATAAAATGTGCAATACCAAGCAATTCCAACAACAACAACAACAAAACCAGCAACAACTGCATCAATATCAACATCATCAACAACTACAAGCAATGCCCATGAAAAGCGTTCGAAAAATCAATAGTAAAAAAGTGCCAGCTAAGAATTTAGAAAATGAAATGAAAACATCGCTATTTTCTAACCATGCATCGCTAGAAACAGGCAACAACAACAACATCACCAACAACATCAATAGACGCTGCATGCAACAGCAAAAAAAAGTGGCAACACAACGCAGCGCCATCTGTGTCACAGCTTAGAAATAACTTTCATATCGTCTTAGCCAGTGAATGAACTCTTGCAAGACTGACTAACTGACTGACTGACTGCAACAGCCATAGCAGCGATTCAAATAGAAACTAACTTTTGTGCAAAATTCAGTTCGCAACAAAATCAAAACCCATTCAAACTCACTCACTCACTCAGCATTTTCGAAATTTTCTTTTCTTGCTGGCTAGATTTTTATATCTTCTTCTTCTTCTACTTATTATTCTATTTCTTATGTTTTTTTTTTTCAAATCATTCTCACCTTCGAACGTCGCCATGTTTCAATGCCTTTCTGTGTTGAGTTGAGTTATGAAAAATGTTGATACCAACTGGCGTAGGAAATAAAAAAAAACAACTAACGAAAAAGAAAAATATATAAAAGAAAAAGTGGAAAACTCACTTGCCAAAAGTAGGACTCGCAGTCGAAGCGCTTAAAGCAAACGTTGCACTGCTTAGAAATCTGCTTAGAAAAAAACATGAAGTTATATCTTATAATTTTGCAATTTAGAAATCTTTGCACTGCATATTAGATGCATGTCTTGGTGCATCTACCTGTGTTTGTGCGTGCATATAATGTGATTTTTGTTATTACTTTATCTAAAAGATGGCAAGAAAAAAATGGTTGCAATGAAAATTGAAATGAGTTCAACGTCTGAAGAAACCAATGCACTTCTAGCAATAGCAACAATGTTACTAGGAAAACGTTTTTAAATTTTGCCATCATTTAATTAAGAAAGTGTTATATGAGATTATATATTATATTGTGAAATTATATAAATTTTCTAAAGAAAAATGAAGCAATACACCGACGCCAAGTATATTTTTGATAATTTGTGAATCAATTACTTCTATGAAGAAGTTTTTAAAGCCGTAAATAAAAGCTAAGACTTTATTTGCGATACGATTTCTTACAAGAATAAAAAAAATATAAACGGTATTTGATTTAGTTTTAATTTTTGGTTTCCTTACCTTAAATACCTTAAAGCAGCTCTATACTTCATTTGTAAGGTCTAACTTGGCTTATGTATCACTCAGTTGGAACCCGTATTATGGTGATCAGATTAATCGTCTGGAGCGCATACAAAAGAAATTTCTTAAGTATGCATTACGATCGGTTGTTTTTTCTAAGCCTATTCCCTCGTATACTTCTCGGTTCATGCTTTTAAGTTTTGAAAGTCTTGAAAAGAGGCGGTTGATTCAAAGTAAAATGTTTATTTATGATATTATTAATAGTAATATTGACTGTCCTTTGTTTCTTGAGTTTATAACCTTTTATATACCATCTAGATTCTAGATCGTTACGCGCATCAGACTCTTTTCACATTAAATGTCACAGATCTACATATGCTATCAATGAGCCCATTAATAGGTCTCTTTCGGTGCTTAATAATATATACAAAGATAGTTCCATCGATTTTTGTATACCTAAAGTTGATTTTAAGTATGCTTTGTTAAGACTTTTGTCTTTTCTGTTAATTATTTCGCTCTAAGTTTTTAATGTTTATACCCTAAAACTTAAAGGTCAGGGTACAGAGGCGTTCCTAGGCTTGGTGTCACCCGGGTCGAATACCCATGGTGTCACCCCTAAAGAAATTTCTAAATCCAATAAGAAACCAATTCGATGAGATTTTGTGTTTTTATTATTTCCTTTATGTTTTCCGAAAAAAACAACAAAATTGTTAAAAAAACAGAAAAAAAAAAATTAAATTTTGATAAATTTTTGTTTTTATTGTAGTAAAATGCGATTTTAAAGAATTTAATAACTGTTATTTGAACTTTTTTGGTTGCAAACTATAGTAAGCGCCGCAGCCAAAAATTTTGTATTAAAATCGCGCGATTTTAAATTATTTAATTTATCGCCTGCACCGAAAAATTTTACCACTCAATTTGTAATAAAATATTCTATTTTTTATAAATTAAATGATTAAAATGAGGGTTAAAAGTTATTATTGCAGGCATTGTTCAATTTAACAAAAATTGCAAAAATGATTGAAATTGTTCAGTTCCTAAGGGTACTTTCCTTGGGTACTTTTCCAATATTAATTTTTTACATTATTTTGTATGGGAGATGCCTGCCAAAGTTGGCCGATCTTAACAAAATTTGGTCAAACATCTGGCAATTAGAGAAATTGATGTGGACTGAAAATGGTTGAAATTGATAAGACCTTAGGGATACCTCTCTAGGATGTATATTTAAATTTTACATAATTTTGTATGGAAGGTACGTACAAAAGTAACCCGATCCTAACGAAACTCAGTGAGAATGCTAGACATATAGATAATAGATGTTTATTTAAAATAACAGAAATTAGTAAGACTTTATTTTTTATTCTGCATAATTTTCTTGTTTATGAAAACGTGCAGATAATATTTTGAAAGTCAAAATTTAATACTTCAAATAAAATTTCAAAAAAGTTTCGCTTAAGTCCAAGAATCCGTTTATTTTTTGTTTTTGTTGAAGATTTTAAAGACATGTTAAAAAAATCTCTTAAATTTTATATAACTTAATAATTTGGTTCAATATTCTAAAATTAAGAAAAACTAAAAAACAAATTTTGTAACTATTTTCGTACCATTTCGATGCATTAAAAGTGAGCTGTCCTAAATACTGGCATTACTAACTTTAAGAGTTGCAATATTTGAAATAATCTCATCGAAATCAGTAATATTGATTTCAAGCTCGTTTGCAATGGATAAAAAAGCAAGATCGGAAACTCTGGCCTGTCCCATGGAATACCTTGGAAGTCCAATGGAAGTCCAACTAAGTCTGTATTAATTTAAGCTTTGAAAAACTCCTTTCGCATGAAGCTACTGATAAACAAATTGTAGGAAATAATTTCAATGCTAATGAAATATTTGGCGAAGTTTCCAAACCTGATTGTTTTTGAAGACAAATACAAAGTAACTGAACTATTGAAATTTTATTTTTATTAAAAAAACCCTGTTTTCGAAGAAAGTATTAACCCCCTTACGTAACTCTTTGAGCAAAAAATAGTGTCAAAATGCAAAGAAACATCCATTGCAAATATTGAGATGCAGTTACTACACAGGATTTAAATTTAGTTTAAGAGTTATAAGAAAAAATGTAGGACTTAAAGGTGATATTTTACCTTGAATTTCTCTCTTATATGACCTAATCTGATAAAACTGAGTATGAGGGCATAATATATAGACCATGCACTATTGTAAACCATTGCGATATTTAGGGTTATTTTTTCGTGTCGCACTGTGTTATATAAGTGGGCGTAATTCGCAAAAAGGGTGTGGCAATATTGAAAAAACTCTGTTTCTCGAATAAAAGTAACATTAGAGTACTGAAATTTAGTACAGATGTAGACACCATTATTGAAAATTACTATCAATAAAG
The DNA here is from genome assembly GCA_958299015.1 of Tetanocera ferruginea. Taxonomy (NCBI): domain Eukaryota; kingdom Metazoa; phylum Arthropoda; class Insecta; order Diptera; family Sciomyzidae; genus Tetanocera; species Tetanocera ferruginea. The sequence goes on along the minus strand of OY282644.1, from coordinate 81,930,448 downwards.
TGGGCGTTATTAGACAAAGGGGTGTGGCAATATAAGACAATGACTGGATCTCTAATACTATTGACACAAGGATACTAAAATTTAGTACAGAGGTAGGCACAAGTATAACAAATTACTGCCAATAATATGGGTGGTATTCAATAAAGGGCCGTGTCACTATAAGAAAAACACTGTATCTCAATATATATTGACACAAGGGTGCTGACATTTACAGGAAAATGCAAGGGTAGGTACAATTTTAAATAATGACGGTCATTTAAGTAGGAGTTATTCAACAAAGAGGTGTGATAATATTGGGAAAACACTGTATCTCGAATAATATTGAAGCTAGAATACTGATATTTTGTACAGAGGTAGACACACTTATTACAAATTACTGTCAATAAAGCGGGTGTTATAAAGGGTGTGGCAATATTAGTAAACACTTTATCGAATACTTTTTACACTAGGATACTGAAATTAAGTACAGAGGTAGGCACAATTAAATTCTTAAAAATTCATTGTAAGAATGGGTAGAATTATTGAAAACACTATGACAAAGTGGGCGACATTCGACAACGAGGCGTGTCACTATTATAAAAAACACTATATCTCAGTCAATATTGACACTAGAGTATTGAAGAATAGGTAGAGTTATAACAAAACACAATCAAGAAAGTAGATTGGATTCAACAAAGAGGCGTGTCACAATTAGAAAAACACTACATTTCAGTTAACATTGAAACTTGGGTACTAATATTTGGTAGGTGGGTAGGTAGAATAATTAAAAAGGTGGGATAGATTACAAATAGCGTGAGGCACTTTGAGGAAACTACTGTAAATCGGTTAATACTGATGCTAGGGAACTAAAATTTGGTGCAGGGCAAGGTTGAATTATTATAAAGTATGATCAATAAAGTACATAGTCGGGATTCAAAACAGGGCATGATACTTTAATAAAAATTGTAAAGAGGCAGAAATTGAAAATAACCAACAAACCAAGAAAAAGTAAAACTAAACTTTTAATAATAAAGTTACATATTTGAAATTTTCGTTAATAATTCTTGCAAAACTTTTAAAAAATTCAAAAGAGTAAAGAATAAGAAACGACAGAAAAACAATTTTTAAAATTATGAGCTTAAATAATTGTGCTTACGTAGCTTACAAACTTTTTCTAAAATTTATCATATTCTCTAAAAAAGGAATGCACTATTGAATATTTTTGGAATCCGCCCACGGAAACGCCTACCTCCCATACAACGCAAAAATTTAAAACTGCATAACTCAGCTCATAATAAGTCTACAACAATAAAATTTGGTATGTGTGTGTTTTATATCAACACAAAGATGTCTTTGAAAAATGGACGTCATCCGCTCATGGACACGCCCACCTCCCATACCACCCAAAAATTGAAAACGCAATAAATAAGCCTCTGTTTAACGTACAGAGCTAAAATTTGGCACGTATGCTTTTTATGACAAGACAAAGATGGTTTTGAAAAATGGACGTTACATTCAACAGAAGAAGTCAATTGTGAAAACTCAACGTGCTTTTAAAATATTAAAAAATGTGAGAAGTGCGCCTTCTAAGAACACCATTAAGCGTTTATACGAAAAATTTTCGACTGGTGAGGCTCTTTCTAATCCGAAGAGGCGAAATAAAAGTCGACCAAGGCGATCGGCCGAGAATATCGCTGCCGTACGAGCCAGTGTTGAGAGGACCCCAAGAACATCCCAAAAACGCCGTTCTCAGCAGTTGGGCATGGCTCGGTCCACTTTACAACGGATTATTCGCGTTGATTTGCATTTGTTCCCGTACAAAATTCAATTGACGCAAAGATTGTTGCCTGCGGACAAGCCTCGTCGATTGGAATGGGCCCAAAGAGTCATCGAAATGGCCGAAGATGACGAGCAATTTTGGAACAAAATTATCATGTCCGATGAAGCCCATTTCACATTGAATGGGACCGTAAATAAGCAAAATTGCCGTATTTACGCCACTGAAAATCCTCAGGAGATTCAAGAAGTGCCTCTTCATGACGAAAAAGTCACAGTTTGGTGCGGCGTTAGTGCGAAAACGGTCATTGGGCCGTTTTTCTTCCAAAATGAAAATGGCCATGCTGTTACCATCAACCAGGAGCGTTATCGCGACATGATGACCAATTTTGTGATGCCAATTATTCGTCGAAAGCGTATGAGGCAGTTCTGGTTTCAACAAGACGGCGCTCCACCGCACACAAGTCGCATAACAATCGATTTTCTGATTAATTTGTTTCCGGGCCGTTTGATGTCGAAAAGTGGTGATTTGGACTGGCCACCGCGTTCGCCCGATTTGACGCCGCCTGACTTCTTCTTGTGGGGATATTTGAAGTCAAAGGTTTACGTTAACAAGCCAAGGACCGTAGAAGAGCTCAAGGACAACATTCGTGAAGAAATAGCCGCTATTCCGGCCGAAATGTTGGCGAAAACGATGGAAAATGCTGCAAAAAGGGCACAATACGCCATCAACGCCAGAGGCGGCCATTTGAGAGATATCATATTCAAAAATTGATGTAAACAAATCTACTTGGAACAAATTAAATGATTAACCCTCATCGGTCCCTCAGACCCATAACCTTAAAAGGTTCTTTATGTATGCGCGCGCATACATACTTAAAACATTAAAAAGAAATAAAAACACCACAAATTTTATGAATAAAATTTAAAGAAGAAAAAAGCTATTTGCCAAAAACTCATGTCAATTGGTTAAGGTTTAATATCTCTTTTACTAAATTTAATTTTGAATTTGTATGCGCGCATACAAAGGCCCGATGAGGGTTAAGATTGCCAACCGCCAAATTTTTATTTTTTTCTTTGATTTTTTTAACAAAAACATGGGTCCGTCGAATATGGGCAACCCTGTATGTATTTTATACCAAAACTAAGGTGTGTTCCAAAATTGGGCGTAATCCATCCATGAACGCGCCCACCTCCCATAGCGAAAGCACAATGAAGGCATTAACTGTGAACTACAGGAATAAAACTTGGTATGTGTAAATTTTTCATCAACATTTAAATGCATATAAAGTATAGGCTTCATCCGCCCACGGAGACGATCATTTACAATAAAAACTTTTTGTTTTTGAAAAGTAGGTTAAGGGTATTTCATAGTCGGCCTAGACCGACTTTAGACTTTCTTTACTTGTTTTTTATTAAATATAGTTTAAAAGTAATTTTAAAAGCTATGCATACATAAACATTTTCAATCTACTGTTTGAGTGAGCTTGAAAACTTGTTTTGTATTGTGTGTTGCAGCTTCACATAAAAACTGATTTTATTGGCGCCGACTTTGAAGCTTTTATTATCATAAAAAAAATATTTTATTTATGATAAAAATAAAATAAATCAAGAAAAATTAAAATTATAAGATTTCCAATATAATAATGTATATAAATAAATTATCAGATTTTACCACGACTAATAGGAAAAGTAATTTAAAATGATTTTTTACTTTGTAGTGATTTTGAAGTAGGTTTTTTTTTGTTAAAAAGTTTTTATGTATTTTAAAATGTGCGCTTTTCTTTTTGTATGGCGTAAAATCTTTTTGAAAATATTCATTTAAGCGTACTTAATAATAGTAAAACGTTCGTTTTTGTTTTAAAAACGTTTCATTTTACTTTTGTATTTTAAACGAAGCATTTTCATTTTTGCATGGCGTACAATGTTTTTAAAATAATCATTTTTCTAACCATTTTTAAAATGTGCATTTTACTGTTTTTTGTTTTCTCAGTGTAATATTTCTTACATTAATTTTTTAATTGCTCGAAGTCGGGCAACAGGTTTACTAGTTTTCATTAAACTAGGAGTGACGGCCAGTTTTGTTGGCATATTGTTGTCAGTTTTTCGTCAAAAATATGTATTATCTGCTAGCACATCCTACACCTTGACGTGTCAACAGTTTTTTGGGTATGTAAACAGCCAACAGGTAGAAATGGGTTAATATACACGCAAATAATATTTTCGCAAAAAAATATTTATTGTGTATGAAGATGCTATAAAACAAAAATTTTATAAGCATATTTATGCATAATTCAGATGAAATTAATTCAAAAGTTTGAATCAGTTTATTTCTAGCTCATCTTAATTATATATAGAAGTCCATAGCGCTATTTTAAAAAACCAACGCAACATAATTTTTCCTGTTTTTTTAAGGCGCAAGGAAAACATCACGAGAGCAATAGTTTTGAAGTATCTCATCCACATAGATGTAGTTTCCTTATAATTTTGATTATTATTGTGAAATTCTCAATATATTTAACAAACATTCTGCCAAATTGATGGGTCCATCTTAGTCAAAACTTCAAAACTACTTATTAAAACACAATCATTTTTGAAATAAAAGGATAGAAAGAAAAAGATTGATAATCTTAAGTCGATATCAATTAAAATATCACTCCAGTTATTCCAACTATAACAACAATTTTTTTTTTCAATTCGACTATGACAAGGTCTTAATTTATATTCCATTTTTTTTATTTTATTCCTGAGCTAAATACTTTTTCAAATCAAACTCAAATCATACTCAAACGAATCGAAATAAGACATAAGACAACTCTACTAACTAGCTTTATACCATAAACATAGCCACTAATGACGACTTCGGACCAAAAGACTTTTCAATATGCGAAGTTGAACGAACTGTTTATATGTCAACGCACTGCGCATGCGTAAACGAAGAAAGAGAATCCAGAATCAACCAATTCTTTGGAAATTGTAAAGAATACATTAAGCGACGGCATAAAGAACTTTCGAATGTCTTTTTGGCCACGATTTCTTAAAATAGATGACAGCTCATGTGATATAATTGGGAGAGTAAATAAAGAAAAGCATTGAAAAGAAGAGCACAGACAACAACAACAACAACAACAACATCAAACAAATAAATTGATTAAGCAAATTTGTAAACTTACAAATTTTAAAGCAAAGAGCTTTGTTGAATGCGTTCATAAAAATCAAGACATTCTCTTATTAAATCTTTCTCTTTCTCTCTCTCTCTCATCAGCTGTCATTTGAGTTATCAAATTTGGTCAGTGACCCCCAGCTAGCCATATTGACTGTTACCAAAAATATTCCAACAACACATACGCAAGCGTAACGAATTTAAGGCCGGCCGGTAAAAGTGAAAAGCACTGAAGCTCAAGCTGTGCGAGAGTTATGCGGAAAGAAGGAAAGAAAGAAAGAATTAAAAAAGGAGAGCAATACAGCAAGAGAGAGAGCAAGTGTGTGAGCATAATATAGAAATTATACATTTCCGACATTGATCTGTTTTAAAATAATTCTGATTGTTTCGGTTTCGTAAGAAAACTTCCATCAGCCATGCCATGGTAGCTTCTGCTTCAAGCCAGCTTCAACAGGTCAATAAACTGCTCAACTCTCTTTGACGCTGGCCAAGCTGTCAGCTGTTATTTTTGGGTGCCATCTTTATTTTTGTATTTTTTTATTTTAATGTTTTTAAAACAGAGGTTGTTGCACCCAGCCGCTTTCTTAACTCTCAACTTTTAACTCTTGCACTGTTTAACTGTTCTTGGCAGCTTGTTTTTTGTCTTTTGGTTAATTTAGTTCTTTCACTTTGTTGGTGCTGCTGCTGCTGCTGATGATGATGATGATGATGTTGTTGTTATCCGTTTTACTCTTTCAAGTTGGGAAATTTTTGAATACGCGTAACGCAAGTTTTGAAAATGACAGTGAATTGTTTCTATTTTGTTTATGTTTTTGTTGTCTTTTCATTGGTATTTGGTGTGTTTTTTTTTTTCTCAGCTTTTCCCCCTTTTTTTATATTCTGCTCTGCCAAGAGTTCAACGATCTTGATGCCAGGCCAACTATTGTTTTTTGGCCAGCTAAGATGTGTATTGTTCGCTTTTATTTTTCAAACTTATTGGCCATTGAACTGTGTTGTGTGTAGTTTTTATAATTTTTTTTTCTTCACTGATCAGCGTTTTAGAATTTTAGGGCTTGTTACGTGGCCAGTGTTTGATGGTGTCTGAATTGTTATTGTTGGGAAAGGTTTTGTGTGAAATGACATTTTTTGTTTCTGCTCATTGATCATTTGATGCATTGTATGATCTAAGCAGTTTAATTTTTTTTTCATTTGATTGTAGAATGATTGATGGATAATGTTTTTGAAGGTTATCAAAAACTTGACTATTATGCTTTAAAGCTAATGCATATGAAAATTTACTTGATATTCAGGGTCATAATATATCTTACATAAGACGCAATAGAACTTACAGGTGGTAAATCATGCCATTAAGACTTGATTTGATTTTCAGACTAAGACTTGATTTCAATTAGAGATAAGCTAGTGCAAAATATGTGGAAGTTTTTTTAATAGTTTCTTAAGTTTTCAAAATATAATATACATATTCAGCCGAATCATGAAACATTTTCTCTCGGGAGTTGAAAATGGGAGTTTCCAGTTTTAAGATAGCACATAAAGATATTTCATTTTTTTATTTTACACTCATGAATGTTGGCGGTTGATGAACAAAATTGCATTAAAAAAGTATTTCCAAATAGTATTTTAACTTTATCGTAAAAACGGAAACTCCCATTTACAACTCCCAGGAGAAAATGTTTCATGATTGGGCTGATTGTGGTGACCAAAACAAATGCAACTTATTTTACAATTTCACTTAAAAGCTTTTGGTAAAACCTTAGTACCGAGGTATCATTATGTTTTTATAAACTATATATCTATTAAGAGTCTCTGAGTCAACTATTTCAAGAAGATATTATGTTTTATACATGTTTTTACAAGCTATATATCTATAAAGAGTTTCTGAGTCAACTATTTTAAGAATAATAAAGCAATTTATATTAGCAAAACAAGTGCTAGAGAAGACTCAAATTTGGTGCGTATCATAGAAGAATTTTTTTCTGTCATCTAAAGATCTTGTAGAAACGCTTGCACTACCAATATCACATCGCTCGATACGCCAAAGGACTGTAGAAGTGGTATTTTGTCTCGTTGCCCAGCTAAAAAACCTTAAAGTTTGTCAAAGAGAATCTTAACAAATGTTTGGATATGGTGGATCAGAAGTACAGCTGGAAAAAGGTTCGATAGTTACTGGAAGTGTTTGGTGTGGTTTGGGTTACCAGATCAAAATTTCATTAAATAGGACTATGGATGACAAAAAAGGAGGACATTTGTTCTAGGGAACATTTGACATTTGACTGGAAAAACAAGTTGCTCTCTTATCAAGTTGTTCACCACAAGTTTGTTAATTTTAAGCGAACTGCTGCAGCCCGGATTCGAAAAGATTCCTCTTTACTTGGGAAGATGAGTGAACGAATAGCCGAGAGAGATTTAAAACAATTCACCGAGAAAATTCGTCAACGAATCGGGATCTTAATCGGAATCGCGACGATTCACCAACAAATCATTGAGAAGGGTTTTAAGCGATTCACCACAAGAGTGGCAAACGAATCACTTTTAGAAGTCCGCTGCGATTTGTCGATGCATCATTGGCCTGTACAATTTAAATTTTTTTGTTTTTGTGAATTTGTTTTTATTTAACGCGACTTCTGAACTAGTTTAAATTTGTGATTAATTCAAATGATTTTTCAGAGACTGCTTCTTATTCTCATGAAAGGTTGTGAAAATTTTGCAAGAAGCTATCTACCAACGATCGCCGAAAAAACGAGCGAAAAAATTTTTACATTTTTCGTCAATGGCGATCACTTGGGCAGCGATCCAACTTCCAAAGAAACTTTGGGCGAATCACTCGTCCAAAGCAAAATCAACTTGTTTTCCAATCATCTTCCAAAATCTTTCAGGGAAATTTTTAATAACATATATAACACAATAAGAAGCTCGGTCAAAGTCCTTTCAAGGTTCGAAATGGTCAATTCAATTTTGGTAAAAAGGAGGACATTTGGGACCAAAAGAAGGAAATGTAATTTTTAGTAAGAAAAGATAACATGTCCTCCTTTAGTATACCATCTGATAATCCTAGGTGTGGGAAAGTTTTTCATCATATAGAGTGGGACCAATGAATGTCCAAAGTTGGACATTCCAGCTGGTCGACGACCACAAACAAACTTCGATATTCATAAAATAATTGTTTAGAGCAAACAACGTTTAGGTACCTAATTTTTAATGAGCGTGAGGATCAAGTAATTAGTCTTAGTGATATATATGCAGATACGTAAGCAGCATCGTAGCAAGAGTGGGGGCCATCCGCCCCGCGTTCACGATAAAGAGGGTTGCAAAATTTGGCAAAACTACTTTTTACCGCATACCTAGAGTTTTTTTATAGTAAAAACACATTTAAATGACTGAGATTTTATAATTTGAATATGAAAAGGGTGCAAATGGGAATTAAAATGTTTTTACCATCACCAAGACTTCGTTTTATTTAAACAAACTTTAACTTTATATTAAATTTTTGCAACATAGAAGTTCATACTAAAACCAAAATCAATTTGCTATTTAATGTTTAATTGCTCAGGAGGGTGCAATTGCCAAGCAATTTGGGACTTATGATTTATACTTTGAAAAGTATGTATAGAATGAAGCGAAGAAAAAGCGGAGAAGAAGCCTATTACTACGAGCCTATTGAATTAAGCCCAATAAAGCAAGTTATTACTTTGCCATTATACTCGTAACTCCCATACCTAACTCCCATACGTAACTCTCATACAAACTATTCCCATAAAATATTGGAAGATTTCAGCACATTTTGATAACAAGTGTTTATTTAGTCTTTTGAGACCCATTGATTGAATGGCATAAAATCCATTTTAACGAAATTATAACTTTAAAGGGAACATAACTGAAATTGAGAAATTTGATGCTAGGAAATAACTTCTTTTTAAAATATCAAAAAAGAAAAACAAATCGTGGTCTTAAGCCAGAATATTAAATAAATATTTTAAGGCAGGATAATGTACAGAAATTTTCAAGAAATCCTAAATGAGAAGATTATCTTCGACAACACTTCTGATGCCCGTGACATAAAATATTATATTATTTTTTTTTTGAAAAAGTTAAAAAATTGTGTTCTAGTATACATCTCTCTAAAATAAGAGAATACATTTGCAAAAACTATGAAAATTATTAATTCATCATATGTAAGGAATACGCCAACGCTATAATCAATGCCATCGAAATTTAGACTGGTTATGGTTACAGTCAAAAGTTATGTGCTATCTCGAGTATAACTTTCGCTTCGAATATCCTTCATACATGATAATGTGGGTAAAAAACGTGAGTATCATCGTGTTAAGTAAGATATTGTAAGTTAAACTGTAGTTAAATTTTTGCTTTAAGACACATGTGGTTTTTCTTAAAACAATCAAAGCATTTTAAGATCGTAATTTTTTACTGTTTTTCTCAAAAAACAACTTTTTCCTTGTGCGAGGGAGGAATATGTCCTTTAATTTTCATACAAATTTTTTTGGCAGATCTTGACAACCAAATGCATTTTTGAGACCTCTTAGAATACGATCTAAATTTTACGATACGCTCTAATGTATGGCATAGTTTTGAATTTTCTTAAATCTCTTCAAAAATATGTCATTTTTGTAGAGGTTGATTAAAAAATGAGTAGTAAAATTTATGAACACTTATTACAGAATTCAAAAACGAAAATAATGGAAAATTTTATTAAAAATATATTTTTAGAGATTTTATCAAAATTTAAAATTTTAAATTTAACGGAATTTTTAAAATTGCGTGTTAGTTAGCAAATTATATTTTAAATTATACGATATGTATAAATATTTTTTTAATCTTATAAATTGAGTAAAAAAAATTTAAAATATATATTCATTTGCACTTTAATAAACTGATCATAACAGTAAAATATTATATAAAAAAAAATTATATAAAGTAATTCATACTTTTTAAACATCACTTTTATTATTCTTGGTATAACCTACTAAAGGGGTGCAAAATTCAGTTTCCGCCGCGGCACTGTGGTCTAAAGTGAGATTCTAGCGCGAATTAATTCACCAGTAATAAAAAAATTTGAGTTTTTAACCTTTTTTTTTATTATTTCGTACGCTGAACCCAGATGTAATATTATTTAAAAAAAAAAGCTAAAAAAATTTTGACTAAAATATACATACATATTTTTATAATAATAAAGATACCAAAATCTTCTGATACATAGCTTCTAGCTTCAATCATAAAATTAGGAGAAAAATTAGAAGAATTATTTTAATGATTTGCTAAATTTAAAAATTTAGCAGTACAATAAAAGCTTTTTTCTTATTTCTATAAAAATAATCTTAATTTTATAAAAATTCTTGGTTTCAAAATATGCAATTATAATTTTTTGAGACGAGAATGATATCGACGTGAAACGTGAAATTCTTAGAAAAATTAATCCTGCAGTCAAAATTTTCAGTAAATTTCGTTATGGAAAAATACTTTATACTTTGTATTATCTTAAACAATTCGCTGATTTAAAATAATACGTAAGAAGCACTCGATTAATGAAAATTGTCCGGGATCGTAAGTGACACCCCATTAAAATGTTGTTTTTTCGAAATGTCTACATACCAAAGATGTAGTTTTTAATCCAAATCAGAAACTAAAAGTTAATATAAATCTTTATATTTTAATGTTATTTTAGGAAGGTGCATATAATATTATTTAATTTTTTTTATTTAATGTACAAAAAAGTAGAACTCTAAAAATTGGAAATTGGAAAGCGAAATCTTTGTTATTTCATATTTTTGGGCTTATATATGTTATTTAATTTATTTTCTCACCATTTCATTTATACAAAAAATTCCATTTTCAAATGTAGGGTATAAGTGTAGAGTTTATGTAATGATATAAAGGAAGTATATTAGGCTCCTTTTTAAGTAATTTTTTTTCAGGTTTAAATTTGCTTAATATCTTTGTAAATATAGAAATAAGAGCAAAAATCAACTAATGTGCGCGTTTTACTTATTTTTTTCCCAAAGTGCACCGAAAAACACACAATAATTTAATTTTTACAGAGAGGCCTTCGCTTAAACGCCATCTCTGTACCGTCTTTAGTGCTGTTCGTAGAACCTCAAACACTGTAGTTTCAAAGCTCCCTTGTATGATAACTATTTCATTATCGGCATACCCAACCATAACTACCCAAATTTCTGTCGTTTCAGCTAAGATAATATCTAAAACTAGGATATCCATGGGTCCAGGCACATACTGTATATTTGGTGTTGTCTATTGTGTAGCAGTGTATTTTATAATCTTTTTAAACTAGAGAAAATCATCAATGGAGATTGCAGTCAACTTTAGTGAATGTATCTGCTCTGATTATTTAAAGAGAAATGAAAGAAATGAAATGTCAGTACAAACACGACAATGCTCGACCACAAGTTGCAATACCGTTTAAAACCCACTTTGAAATACTCAGAGAACAGCCGAATACACCCAGCATTACTCCTTCACACTACAACTCTATGGGTCAATGACTCTTGGCTGGACTAAATATCACTTTCGTTTCTATGAAAACAAAAAAAACAAAACAAAAAAAAAAACAAATTGGCCATTTCAGCCCTTGAAAGGACTTTGACCGAGCTTCTTATGATCAATTGTGTTGTGTGTGTTATTAAATGTTTGCACACAATTGACCGAGAACTGGACCTACATGTTTTATGCCGACTCCGAACGGCTAAAGTTCATGTTCTCAAGAAGCTTTACATGGCATTATTTACTCTCTGAGGTTTGCCATTGTCTGCAGAGAGGTGGTGACCGATCAGAAAAATTTTTTATTGAAAAAAACTTTTCGCCGCGGCTGGGGATCGAACCCGGGCTCCCAGCATGCTAAGCCACACACTTAACCTGCATGCCACGGTCACCACGTTTCGTTTGTATGACGACACTAAAAATTGAGTTAAATCGATTCTTAGTAGCGTCAAAAAACCAGGCTACACTCGTGTGCTGCCAGAAAGATAAGTGAAAGTTGAAGTCAGCTTATAATTTATTGAGTGTCATGCTAATAAATATTTATTTAAATTTAAAATTAATTTTTACAGCATCTGTGACAATAACTTATGCGTATAGCCGGTATTTCCGGTAATTCGAATATGAGTACTCAGTGTTTTCACACATGACGAGAAGTTAGTCTAACTGTAATACAACTTCAAAAACAATGGGATGTTTATTTAATTAATTTCAATTTGAAAATTTAATTACTAACAGTCGTTTATTTCAACTGATCGAACGAACCGAAATCGATTTCGAACATGTGTCAAAGAAAAACTGAAAAAATAACTACTACAATGACAATAAAAGCCCTGCCACAATCACTAAGAAAAGCTTTGCCCAAAACACATTCTTTATTGTGACACAGCATCACAACACAGCATACGTCACACAGTTGAATGACTTCAATGCCTCACTTCTTAAAATCCACTCATACCCAAAACAAAATCAACAACCGGTCAATTCAAGTTATTGCATAACCAGCGCAAAATTCGCAAAACGCCCCTTCATAATCCAGTCAAAACTGAAGAAGGCAGGCAGAAAGTGTACAACTCATCAATTTTTATTTAAATGCATTAAAAATGTAAATAAAACAAGCAACTCCAAATATTCAAACATGGTGTGCAAATCAAGAACAAAAGCCTGCATATTTTAACAAATGTTTCTTTAAAAATACACTTTCACAAAATACGAAAATATGAAGTCATCGGTATAGCGGTAGGCAGTCAGGCAGGCAGGCACAACTGAGCATAACAATAACAAGCTTCCGCTGACACCGCTGCCTAAGAGCAGAATCCATTAAAAAGCCTCTCAAGTAAAAGTGATATTTAAATCGTTAATTTGCTAAAATATAAAACGCAATAAATAATTCAAAACAGCAACAACGAGTTTAACACGAATCATTGAAGCAAAATGACTGGAGGGGCAGGACTTTTTGGCTGTCAGCTAAAATTTGACAGCCTCAAATCTGATGAATTTCTTGGCCAAACATATTACGTAAGAAACTTTCGACTTGCCATAAGCAACAACAAGTTAAGTTATAATATTTGACTTGGCTCTGGTCAATGGCCTGCTTCAATGCCATTCCCAGAAAATATGCGTAACTCTCATTTATTTCAATGGCATCGAATTTGGCAAAAAAGAAACAAACAAAAAAAAAGTAGCTAGTAGAAAACAAAAATCAAAAGTTAAAGAAGCTTTCTCGCTGTTTAGTGGAATTTTTTATTTATTTATTTCATTTTTTTTTCTCATGCTTTTCGATTGAAGAAGCAACAGCAACAAAGCGTGGCATTTAACAAAAGCAGCAATACTGCTGCTCATTAACAATGCTAGCGAAGTTTATACCGGCAATAGTACCGGCTATTGAACCCCAAAATAAAAGGTTTGCAGAATTTTGGATGAACAACGTTCTAACTAACACATTAGCACAGCGTAAATTGATTTATGTATTTTGTTGAGTTGTAGGCGTTGGCGGTTTTCGCTTAATCGAGAGTGTTGTTCATTTTTGGAATATTTTGTTTTACTTTTTTTTCAGATTGTTTATGTTTGTGAGTGAGATTATTGGTTAAATCGTTTTGAACAATATTTTGAGTATTTTAAAGTGACTGAAAATACCTTAAATAGTGCTAAAATAAATACATTAATTTTAAGAAACACATAAAGTTTTATGTGTGGGATTTTTTACGCCTTTCATTCACTTTGTAAAATATTTTATACATACAACTTTGAGAATTATTTTTAGTTCTAATATTAATTATTTTCTATTTTCAGCAAGAAAATAAGCAATTAAAATACGCAGATGTAAATATGTGCATGTAATTTTGCATAAAATTCTTATAATATTTAATTCATATATAAAAAAGTGTAGAGTAGAATGGCAGTTTCTGTTGATATATTGTATGTTTTAATATTGCATTTGGTTTCTTGGCGAGATATGACCTTTAACCTGTTATTTTGTTCCCTCCCGATTCCAGTTAAGCCACCTCAAATGAGCTAATTTGCAAAGTTCTAGATTTTTATCTAAAAGCTAAGATTTTTGTGCTTGTCAGGGTTAGAACACGAATGTTAGAAACTTATTATACATAATAATGATATTATAGAAACATTATAATTTTACTGTTTGATATAATTTAATTTAAATAAAATAATCACAACCGCTACTATTAAAAACATGTGAGCATGTGATACTATGAAGCATCTGAAGTTGCCAAGGCATCATCATGGTATGCCTAAAAGTATGCACTTGAAAAGTTAACAGAATTTTATACACACAAATTTAAGTAGTGTACAACACAACATGTGGTACAGTACGGAACAAGAGTTACTCATTTTATCATCTATATTGTTTTTAGTTGTGCTCGGAATGGATTCCACAGAATTGAAGCCACCCCAGTCAATAACGGTTGGGCTCAAAACGCTACTGGCAGGGCTTCATATGTGTTTCATAGGCTTTCCGCATCAGTACAAAATTCCATGGTGTTTAGGTTAAGGTGACCATTCATAAATTGTTCAATGGGGGCCAAAAAATTAAAACTCAATTTTTTATATAATGTAGATTTTTTGATTTGTTATTAACCAATAAAAAGTAGATATTATATTAAAATATACTAGCGGATGTAACCCGGTGTTACTCAGGGTTGTGTCTCGAGCACAGAAAAAGGACGCTCTCATTTTAACATTTTTAAAATTATCAATTAAATTTTCAAATTTTTTAAATTATCGTTTTTGGGGTTTTGCCCCCTCCTTCCGTCGAAAGTGTTTAGTCAAATTTCCGTAACACTGTACCTGCCCGACATGATTTAAAAGAAAATGACTCTTTCAAATGATCTTCAACGTCTCGATCTGACGTCTGGTTTCTGAACAAAATTCTGAAAAATTTCTCTATTTTCGATTATAGCAATTTTCTCTCTTTCAAATGAAATGTTCTTCAATTAGAATAAATTTTCACATTGGGAGGAATTAATAAAAACTGAGTGAACGAGCGGAGTGGAGTGCTTGAGTGTACGTTTTGAGGTTGCGATGTTAGTTGAGTAGAGTGTGAAATCCGTATTAAATAAAATCCACTTCAATCGGAGAGCAAAAAAACACCGCTTGAGGGTTCACTCATGACAGTAGCTTTGTTTAACGTGTGAAACAGTATAAGGCGTTTTCGTTTATTTGATGAGAGCAGAACAAAGACTGTCAAACAATTTGTTAGCGATCTCAATACGACTCTTCGTGCTCTTTATTAAACGTTAGAGCACGTAAAGCACATACCAGTAGTGGAATTCCCAAACGGCTAAAAAACGATGTTCGGTGTCGTTAGCTTGTGAAAACTGTCATTTTCTATTAAACTGGCACGCACAATGACCGATTTCGACAACGATTATCGATCGTTAACTTTTGGGAATTCCACTACAGAGTTCTATCTGCCAGGCTTTTGAAAAGAATGGAAACAAATAATCGTCAACAAAAAAAAGGAAAAGAATAAAAATAACATGCAAAATATAAAATTGTGCAAAAAATATTTGATTGTACATAATAATATTACACAAAATATTCCTAAATAACAATTCAGACCTTTGATGCACGGTTAATTTTTTTTTTTGATAATTCAGAGTGCTTTGAAAGAACACAGAGTAGAGATTTTTTGGAATGTATTTAGTGTGGTCTCATCTGCTCTCATCTAATGTTGTGACCGACGATTCCCCTTTCAATTGTCACCTGCAAATTTTTATAAAATTTTGTGCATTTCATCTTCGTCTTTTTCATCGGAATCAAATAAAAAATACAGCAAAGAGGCTATTTATTTTCAATTAAACCAAAAAACAAGTATTTAAAAAGTTTTTAATGCAAAATAAATGCCAAATATGAAATTTTTATAAATTGAACAAAAATGAGGCAGCTTAATAGCACACTCAACTTTTGTTGAGTGCTCTCAGTTTTTATTAATATGAAATAAACAAAAACTGAGTGTACTGGAGTGTGCGATGTTTATTCTGAGGGAACACTCAACGTCAAAAAAAAAACGAGAGTGGAGTGGAGTTAAGTTATTTTTATTAATATGCTTTATTCATACCGATCAGAGTAAAGTCGAGTGAAGCTGAGTTCACTCCACTCCACTCTTTTTATTAATATGTCCCATTGTCGAAGAAATATTTCTTCACTTCTGGGAAATGGAAATATTTCAATGTCTCTTATAATGATAACTATTTTTCTCGCACAAAAAATGCTCATTCATAGAGAAAAAAGTATTGCACATGAAAAATGTTTCCTATATTTTGATAAAAAAATTTGGTAAGGTATTTTCTTCAATTAAAACAAATGTTTTCTCAAAACGAAGAAGTATTTTTCTCTGAAAACGATAAATTTCTATATATTTCTCTTTTTCATAAAAGCTTTTTATAATTTTTAGAGAATTCTTAGTATAGCATTTAGAGAAAGACATTCTCTGGAGCAAAGTCTATACACTATAGACTATAGACTTTTAGAGTATAGACCATTTTTCTCTAAATATGATGCGTTTTTATCATATACCGAGAAACTTTTTTCTGAGTGCAGTTTGAAAAGTCATTTCGAGAAAAATGCGTTTAAAGTTTTTCTTACACATGCAAATTTATCTCAAAAAAAATACAATTTTAAAAGATCCTATAAACATCTATTCGATTTTTGGATTGTCTTCGTTCATTTTTGGTTTTGGTCGATACTGTTCAGTTAGTTTTTTTTTTTCATCTTTATATAGCTTCTGCTCGTATACGTTAAACTTCTTTTTTCCGTTAGTCTTTGGTTCTTGACTTCGTTTGCCTTCGGCTCATTCCTTGATTTTTGTCGAAAGAACTATTAAAAGCATAGGATCTATTTCAGTAACAGATACAAATGCCTACCAAGTTTTATCAAAATCGGTTCACCCGTTTTGACGTGAATGAGCCAAAAATAGTTTATTGAATAAAGCGCCCTCTCACGGAAGTTTTCTGAAATTTAAATAGCCTCAATTCTGTTGCAGGCTCAAGTTATTTCTTTATTTATTATTTTTAGTTATTGAGTCTTAACAATGCACTACTTAAAGCGCCCTCTTGTTGAAGTCATTGGATCTTTTTAATATTTTATGTTTTATCTTGGGTGCAGTTGAACGTTCAGACCAACTTTCATTGAAATCGGTTTAGGCGTTTAGGAGTTATTGAGTCGTTAAAACGCACTACTTAAAGCGCCCTCTTACGGAAGTCTTTGGAATTTTTTATAGCTTATGCTTTATTTTGGGAGCAGTTAAACCTTCATACCGAATTTCATTAAAATCGGTCCAGGCGTTTAGAAGTTATTATAGAATGCCACGCCCACATACTTCCGGATTTTATTTTTTATAATTTGGTATTTTGCAATTTAAATGTCAAAGCACAGTTATAAATATTCATAATTGAAACAATTTCTATTGAAAAGTGAATATTAAAATTTTTTAAAAATATCATTATCTATAGAAAAATATAATTTAACAAATTGATTCAAGAGTGAAACGTGAGTGACAATTTTTATTGATTAGTTAAATTATCTTGGAAAATAATTGACTGTCACAATTTATGTCTCGGATTTATTTTTTATATAAGATAAGTCAGTTTTGTATTTTTTTAAATCAAGCAGACGCAATTATTTTTCATTAAAAAGCATTTGAAGGAGTAAAACGTGAGTGAAACATTTAATTTTTGTTTTGTTTACTTTTGTACTAGAAATGAAAGAAGATGACAAAAACATCAAGAAGAAGTGAAAGCCGAACTAAAAAACGTATGAAAAAAGTAAGTAAAGAATAATAGTTAAATCCAGATTCATATAAGAAAACAAACTTAGTTTAATTTAAAAATATATAAAAATATATATAATGAAATCATTATTTTAAGCCGTTGGCCTCGACGGAAATGCTTATAGGCCAGTCATTTAGTCAAATTTAGCGCGGTCTTTGGATTTTAATTAGTGTAAAGATCAACGAATTAGGCTTAGTGATATATATACAGATTCGGATGCAGAACTGAAAAAAATTTTGTTAAAATGATATATTTCTAAAAAAGTTTTTGTGTTGTTTTTATATTATGAATTATTTTTTTTTTACTATATTATGCTTTACATGCTCTTCTATAAAAAAATGTTTTCTCTTTTTGATAAGGATGTCGTGATGTCGATTTTTTATAAAGTGACAAAATTAGTAAATGAAAAAATCTTAAAATTCTGAGAAAAAATTAAATTTTTTCCTGCAGTTAAAATTTCTACTCAATTACGTTACGGAAAATTACTTTATTCCTTTTATTTTATATCTTGCAGATTTTAAGCAATTTATTAGAAGAACTCGAAAAATGCAATTCGTCCGGAAACGTGAATGACATACCATTTAAAGATAGTTTTTCGAAATGTGTAAACATATAACTTTTTGACTGAACTTATAATAGTGAACCTAAGATTGTAGCCATATAATTGGTGAGTTTTGTTATTGTCTGCAGAGAGGTGAAGACCTCTGAGAAACTGAGGTGTGTAAGAAACACTCACGAACACGCCTACCTCTCATTCAACCCAAATTGAAAACTTCAAAAAATCTCAAAATTCTCTCAAAGTCTCATACAAAAAGCTCTTCAATTTTAAATTTCTTTGCCTTAAGAATCGGCCTTGGAGGTATTTTAAATTCGCCTAAGTCGAAGATATACCTTACTTATTTAATATAACTGTACTTATACTATTCTTCAACAGAGGCTTTTTGTAAAAAGTTCGAACCAGGAACTGATCAAGAGTCTTATAAGTCGTGCATTGTTTTTCAACAAGCCAATTATTTAAGTATGTCAATCCTTTTTTTTTCAAAACTTCTTCTATTTTATCTCAAGGAAAATGTTAAAACTTCCTTCAAGCAATCCTGAAAATTTCGCTATTTTTAAATTCATTTAAGTACTTTAATTTCCATTTTATTTCTCAAAAAAGGCTTACTTAAAACCAAACGAAATAGTTTAACGAATAGTTTGTATGCATGATTTGTTTTAATGTTAAAGTTTATGTTAATTTTTCATATGTTTGCAATAAACGAAATAAAAATTAATTGAAAAAGCTTCTTCTAAAATACTTTTTTCAATTCCAAATTGGAAATTGCGTAGAGAATGACTTTTGGAGCTCAAGAAGAAATCCAGGCTTATCTCCTGGAGATCAAAGATCCATTTTCCTGAAGATTTGCTAGGATCTCAAGTGAATTTTAAGTGGAAATCCAGCACTGGAGATTGAAGAAACAAACCAGAGCTCCACTGGAGGTCAGCCCATCTACTGGGCTAATGCTTATTGGGCATAGCTAATTGCTTCAGTTGTATGAGAGTTATGCATGGCAGCTGACCGATCACTAACATTTGATCATGTCGCAATAATTAATTTTGGTCATACAAATCTATGTGCAAAATTTAATTGAGATCTTTGAGGTTAACAACGGTGAATTAAAAGCGTTACAAAAAGTCATGATAGAACAATAAGGTAGGCTCATATTGATGTGGCTGCTCAAATGTCTTTTTTTTACACAAACAATGCTGTGAGTGCTATAAACGTCAAACGACAAGGCAACAACAATAATTCGAAAAACTTAAATTCGAACAGCTGACTTTGACATCTAGCTCACTTCCTCTCCAATATGCGCCTACCTTGTTATTCTATCATGCAAAAAGTTAGCTCAAAACTTAAAACAAAAATAAAATAATTGTAAGATTCGTTTGCATCTCTTATGCCTACTGGGGTATCGTTAATTAAAATTTGTAGTTTTGTACAGTACTAATTTTTTAACTAAGTAAAACATTATGTGTTGCATATTTTCAGGCTTGGTTGTTAATTGCTTGGATGCAAGCAGCGCTAGACACTTGTTATTAACTTTGCTGCGAAGATAACTATAGTGGTTAATATTTTTTTTAAATACTTTTTATTTTACATATTTTTGAATATGTATTTTCGTTGAAAGCTAAAATCAAACTTTCATTTCAGTTCAGTAGATTCGTAAATATTCTCTGTGGCTGTTTGGTCACACAAAAAGCACAAAGCAACTTTTCTGAATGAAGTGCTTCACCTTTTTTTATAGGACTTTACCATCACAGACTTCACTTTTTCTTTTCAATGAGTTGCAAAAATGGGTTATGTATTATTATTTTAAAGAAAATCATCATTTATTAAAAATAAAACTTTGTAAAATACATGTGTTTTCTTACGTATACATATAATATATATCTTAAAAATAAAAATTTGTGCAAATCTATCACTTAACATTCAGCAAAATATATTGACTTCTAAAGCCAATTCAAAATTGTACCAAAAATGTCTAACTTAAAAATATTGATTAAAAGGATTGGCCTTTCACTCCTAAACACACACGCAAGAAAAAATAAAATTTTCTTTTCAAACACAAGCACATGCAAATACATTCTCACAATTAAAGTTAAACAAGCCCTTCCCCTTTTAAATCGAATTAACTTTAACGTCTGGCAAATGCCTTGCGATGACGCTGATAAAAGTCCTCCATTGCTCTGTACTCTGGTTCATAGACATCAGGAATTTCTTTGCCCAGAGACTCAAAGTAGATGAGCTGAACTGATGACGTACCACGCAGCTGTAACTCGTAGCTTCGAAGCTGCTCGAAAAAGCCAGAATTGGGGCGTATTTGTGGACGTATCGCCTTAACGTGTAGATATGCTTCGCGCAAGCTCATTGCCATGTGACGCATTAGGTAGGCGATGCAGAGAGTAGCTGAACGACTGACACCAGCAACGCAGTGTACCAAAGATTTGCCACCATGTTGACGCACTTCCTCAATCATGTCAGCAACTTCGTTAAAATGAACACTCAAGTCAACATCTGGTTTATCCACCACATTTATTCTTAGATACAGCGGCTTGGTTGCAGAGGACAGCGGAGTATCGGGCAGTTCAGGCGCAACATTTATAATAAAACTAACTTCCAGCTGGTCGAGTTGATCTGGCATGGCGACACCAGCACCGCAAAGAAAAAGGTTCGGCAGTAGCTGGGAGATGCCAGGAAATGGAGTGTGTGCGTGGATGGGCAATGGGCGGCAGCTAAAATGAGAGAAGACAAAAAAAAAAAACATTAAGATTACACACATACAAATGATTATATATTTTTTTATAAAATAAAAAATTACAAAGAGAAAAATAAATTTAAAAAATGACTCATTAAATAACATTGCTTTAACTTTTTAATAACGCAGATTTCGTTGAAGACAAAGCCTTTTTGATTGTTTTTTTTTTTTTGTCAAAAATTAATTAAATATATTTAAAAAAAATTTATGACTTTTTTGTATCAAAAATTCAACAGAACAAAACAAATTTTAAAGTGTTTATTTATCTTTGATGCTAATAAAAATTTTCCATCAATTTACGTTTCCACAAAAATGCAGAAAAATATATTAAAAAAATATATAACATAAGCCCAAAAATAACATCAAAAGTAATTAAAAAATTCACGGTTTTCAAAACAAAATAATTAAAGGTATTTAAAAATAGAGCGAAATGAACGAAAAGAAAAATATCTGCTTTTTACGCATCACAAATTGTTCACAGGTAAAAGCCAAAGAACAGTGAGGTAAGCGGTGGAAAATATTTTAATAATAATTTTGATTTTTTTTGGCACAAAATTTTATGAAATAAAATAAGCAACATTTGACATGATTCGACATTGAAAATATTTTTGTTTTTTTTTCTTTTGTGATAAGCAAATTTTCTATCATTTAAATTCTAACTCGAAGAAAAAATTAAATTTTCTATATAATTTTTACATTATTAATTTTATTTAGATTTCGTCTAGCTTGCGTCACTGTGCACTTTAGTCTAAAAAAACCACAGCGACCACAAACTTAAAGTAATTATCTTAGTTCTCAATGGTTTTCTGATCAAAGTATGCAAACACTTGATTGAGAATGAAAACATTTTCGCAGGGACGTCATTGAAGTAAAATTCCATTCCATTCAAAACAAAAACAAAAAAAAATTTTCAAAAAACTTTTGTTTATAGCGTATTTGATAAACAAGAGTTGCGTAAACAACTGGCCATTGCTTATTCTATAATCCGAAATTCTCTTTGTCTAAAGAATCAAACTAAAATATATTTATTCCAAATTAACATCATCATCATCATTATCATCATCGGGTTAATGAACTGACCTAAGCAACTGTTGGACTCTGTTGCGGCTTCATTCATTATTCTTATTATTATTGTTTACCAATTTTATATATTTTTTTTTCTTTCACATACATATAAAGAATTTGTTTTCAATACCTTTGCCGACAACCACTAGAATTTTGGTGTGGGTTGATGAAAATAATTGTATTTTGAATCAGTTTTGATTCAACTACGTCTTTTTTAAGTGACTAACTTTTTCAATGATGGCGTCATTAGTAATGTTTGTTCTGTTATTTTCATATATTTGTGGTTGTTCAAAATATGCTCATAACTCATTGAATCACACGAAAACTCAATGAAAAATAATTTGAAAATTTTTTGTGTTTCCTGAAATTTATTATGTTTTGAAAAAAATTTTGTTGTTTTTAGATTTATAGCTTAAACCTTGCGTTGGTAAAAGTTTATTTTTAGTTGATAAAAATACAAAATGTATAAAAATACAAAATTATAAATCAATTAAAAACAAATTTCAAGGTTAGCTATACATTCAACTTGTTATGATTCTGAACGAGTATGTTTGTAATACCAAGGGGGAATAATGACTTTTTGAATTTTGTTTATGTTTTCTCAGGCCGACTCTATTATTTATATGTCAGATACCTGGTTAAAAGAACTTTGGAGTCAGTTTCAAGACTCCTGGGCTCTCAAATAAGAGAGATGAATCACCTGATGGGACATACAACTCTTTGTATTTTGAATATATACCTCAATAGCACATTTATTTAATTTATAGCAGAATACTTCAAAACAATTTTAATATACTTTTAAGAAGAATATAAAGAATACAAGGTTATTTATTTTATGTGTTGTTTTTGAACAAATAATACACAACACATAAATTTATTTTTTTTTTTTTGCTTCAGTGCATAATTATCCAATGTTCTCCTTTTTAAAACAAAATAAAAAGAAAACGTTGTTTTTCAAATTCCGTTTCTAAAATATTTTATAACAATCCTTGAACCAATTCTTTAATTTATTCAAGTTCATTGCTCGATTTTCACTCGCATTTAGATAATATGTTTAAAAAATTGTATGACACTTCGTGATTTTAGAACATGTTGTTTAACACAAAACTGCTTTCCAACCCAGACCCCGAAAAAAGCGCGTTCTACCTTGGTAGGACGCATTTAAAATTAAGTTGCATATTGCAATCGTATTACAACATGTTTACATTCAACTCGAATGTTGTAGTCTTCGTCAAAAATTGGTTGTGCATACTTTCAGGCTGATAATTTTTAGGTATAAATAATAAAAGCACTGTAATGACAAAAATGCATAGTTTGAGCAATAAAAGGTGCGGACCGTGACTTTTGAATTTTATGTATGTATAAAGATTTCTTTGTTTTGTTCAGTTTATTTTCTAATTCTTTTTAAATTAATTAAAAAGAATTATTTTTATTTCTAATATCGACCAGACTTATTGAATTGGACATTTTTCTGATATTTTTTTTTTTATGCAACATTTTGTAGCTGGTAAGTACTTAAGACTTAAAGCCATAAGCGCAACCAAAGGGGGGTTTTGGGGTTTAAACCCCCCTCCCCCCAAAAATTATTGTAGTACCTAGCAAAATCAGATTAAATCAAACTGATTCATATGAAAAGCAATCACACATTTTATCAAATGAGTGAAAACCCCAAATGTATATTTCAAATCGATGATATAAATAATCTACTAAATTTTATATATTTTGTTTCCTTTAGACTGATACTGCCCACTTGAGGGTTTCGATTTGAGTTGTCTATTCAACTTCTAGCTTGGAAAGCCCAACTAAATGACTTGAAATATTTGGATGAAAATTAATTAAAAAGTTATATAAAATAAGAAAGCCTGAATTTGAGGAAGAGCGGTCGAATTTCTCGCCAGCGAAATTATCAAAGGAATTTCCTCAAAAAGTGTTATGTTTCGTTCTTTTTTTTATAATTATTTTTTAAACACAAATTTAACCAAACTCTGCAGGAATTAAGTTTATAGTGAAGTCATGTGTTTCCGATTGACTTCTGAAACTGAAGCAAAAATTTACAATTCATAATTTTTCATCGTATTTTCCCGAATCTGTTTCATAAAAGTTTCTTGACGATATAAAAGTCAAATTTAGAGGAAATTTCATCGATTATTTTGGTGGCAAAAGACTCAAACAATTTTTTCATATTTAATCGGTTTAGGCAAGGTGTCAGAAATTGTGTGTTTTATACTTTCGGAAATGAGGTCCATTAGTACTCAGCAAAGGTAAAATTTGAAGGCTTGCCCCAAGTGGTTATTTTTACAACGATATTTTATTGTAAAAACATGGTGTGAGAAATTTTAACGTAATTAAACGAGGTCATTTAAGTCACGCTTTTAGAGGAAGTAATTCGTTAGATACAAGAAGAAAGAATTTCTTAGTGGCAGAAGTATTTTCTATGCAAATAACGATTTGGTAAGTAAAATCGGAGTTTTAAATAAATATTCAATTTTGTTCAAATGTATTTGTTTATTTTAGTTATAATTCTATAAAAAAATGGGGAAAAAGTCAGAATTAAGCGTTGAAATGAGACGTGAAATCGTGGAGAAGCATAATTGTGGTATTTCAGTCAAAGAAATATGCTCCGAGTTACAGTTATCAAGGCAAACCGTTCACTATCAAATAAATAAGTACAAAAAAACAAATTCAGCAAAAAATTTGCCACGTTCGAGCAGAAAAAACACGTAAAGAAGACCAGCTAATTATGTGAGAGTTCTCAAAGAACCCTGGTGTAACACCGAAAAGCTAGAACTACAAATGAAAAATTTTTCTTAGAATCCAGTTAGCCAGCGCACAATTCGCAGACGTTTAAAAGAATTCCAATTCGGTACATATTCCATAAAAAAAAATACCATATGTAACCACAGCAAATAAAATCAAATGACTCCAATTTGCCAATTTTTTTTTTTTTGTAAGACTATAAGATTTTGAAACCGAGTTTTGTGGACGTAGGCACGTTTGAGTATCACGGATCACATAAAAAAAGATTTGTCCGAATTGCAAAGAATTCACGCAAAGAAATTGCTCCAGTCTTACAAGCAATCGACATGGCGGCGGATCGGTTATGTTCTGGGGCTGCATTTCCTCTTGTGGTCATGGGGATATGGTTCCAATAGTTGGAAAAAATTGAACGGTTGGAACCAATACAAATATTTGGATGTCCTAAATGATCAAGCATTTCCATCTGGTGACAAACTTATTGTTCAGTCATTTATTTTACAACAAGATAATGCAGCATGTCACAAGAGTAAGTTCATAATGAACTTTTTGAATCGAACTGGCGCGCCAGTGCCATAGCGTAGAAATTTTAAACTGGCCGACCCAAAGTCCTGATTAAAACGATTTTGAACATTTGTGGGCCTATATTAAAGAAAAACGAAGCGTTTGCTTTACTCGGACCAGGGAAGAGACAATATCTGAAATAAAAAGTCTATAGGAGCAAATTCCGGTACCAAAACGTCTTCAAAGAGTAATACAAACTAATGGCGGATATATTTTTTATTAAGTTGTTAAGTTTTTGTCATAAATTCTTTTATCTTAAAGTTGATTTTTGTATAAAACAGAACTTTCAAAATAGTTATGCCCTCTTCGAAATGAAGTTTTATCTAATATATTTTCTTTATAAGTTATTTTTTAGAAAAATCACACATTTCTGGTAAGATTTTGAAAAAATACAAAAAATTTTGATTCGCGTTTTCTCAAACTATTTTAAAAACTGAACATATTTGCCTTTTCTTTTCGTCAAAATAATTATGCCGACTACTGTACAACTAAAAACAATTTTTGAAGTATTTTGTAATGCTAATAAAATACTATTCATAAAAACTTAACTTAAATTTTAAATATGAATGTTTTTTAATGGGTTGGGTCGATTTGAAAATTAATTTTGTTTTTGCCTTATGACATTGTACAATATGTCCAAAATATTCTCCCTAAAGCTTAAATCAATATTAATTTTTGCAAATTGTTTATCATGATTTCCCAAAAAGTTATAACCAATTTGGGTAAAATTTGGAAACCTTCTTCAAGATACATTATCTAGTGCTTGAAATATTTAGATCGTATATTTACAAAAAATAGTTATCATATGCTTTTTTTGAGCCTTCGAAACCAACCTAGCCCATTAACTTATCTAAACTTCTATTTGAAAATATTACTCCCAAGAGTTGAAACTTATTGCTGTGATATAAAACCTTTGTAAAATTGATTTTATATACAAGTCTGAAATTTGATAAAACGCCCCCCCAAAAATAAATCCTGGTTGCGCCCCTGCTTAAAGCAAATATAAATATTTGAAGCAAGTTCAAATAAGAAAAAACTTTTAACGGGCCTTAAACCGATAAAGCTTTTATAAAGAAATAATCATAATCATCAATCAAATTTAGTATTTGCTAAAACAAAAATAGAAAGGCCCCAAGAAATTCTGAAAGACCCCAAGAACATAGTTCCCAATATAATTAATTCATCTCTATATCTGATGAACCTTTCTAGACATATAAGTCAAAAACTTGAGTTTGAATTTACCTTAATTAAACATGTCCTTGATTTCAATAATTTATTTCAGTCTAACCACGCATTTTCGTTTTCAGTTTTAAAACTCAAGCTCTTTGAAACAATTATACTAAAGAGAGATACATAAATATAAGGGTGGGTCAAATTTTACGAATGAGAACAAATTACGAAAGCGCATTGCAATAATGTTATCAACAAATAATTTCAAAGAAAATTTTCCCAAAATACCATAAATTCTAAGTCAATCCAGCCAAGTCGAAATTTGTTAATGAATTCTCTTAAAAAATGATCTTCTTTACAGATAGATTTATATAAGGACACTGTTGAATGTAAGAAAATGGCAGCATCCATCGTTTAATTTGGGCTTGCTGAAAAGAAAGTTTTGCTAGCTTTTCAAATCCGGTTTAAGTTTAAAAATATGATTGCCGTTAAGCCAAATTTGGCAAATCTAATATTAAAAAAATTTCCAAAAAAAGCCATATAGAAATTTTGATCTAAATATGCGTGACCTAGGGATTGACTTGAGACCATAGTTTCTGGGGAAAATTTTCTTTGAATTCATCGTATATTACGTTTTTGGTATAATTTTAGAAATTTTGATCTAAATATGCGTGACCTAGGGATTGACTTGAGACCATAGTTTCTGGGGAAAATTTTCTTTGAATTCATCGTATATTACGTTTTTGTTATATGGTTGGTCGAAACAGAATTTGAAGAATTTGAATCAACTTTAGAGGCATCCTTGAAAACAAATAATGCTTAAAAGAGACTGAAAAGTAAGAAAGAGTTTGATAGAAAGTGTTATTATGTATACAAAAATATTTCTCATGGTCATATTGGTATCATATCATATGGTCATATTCCCATATGACCATTAGATCTCCTGATCATAAGTAACATGTATGATTGCTATATGATATTTCTACCGCAATGCATCTCTTGATAAGTAGAGTTAATTGTAGAAAAAATTAACAAGGCTTTCTACACCAAGTCTGAATCTGGCAAAGCCTACCATTGCAAAAAGACAAAAACTGAGGAGGTCAGAAAAGCAAAGTGAACGTCCTGGACAAATTTCTCTGAGTTCATTGAGCATCAAGTGTAGCTGCAAAGTTTGGAAAACGCTACCGGGGTACCTTAGAGGCCCGATCATGGACAAATCCAGTCAAGAAACGCTATCGCTTATCATGCATGGAAACTCATTTTCCGGAAATAAAAAAGATAGAGAACCTTTACAGAATCTTATAACAACTTTACAGGAACAGCCCAGTATTATTACAATATCAGCTGTAGATAGGATCTTAGGTCAATAGGATTTTTGAGCACTATAAGTCCACGACGTCAGATGGAATGCTGCCGGCCATAATGCAACATGACCTTGCCAGTAACTTGCTTTGGCTTAGGTAATCTTAATCGGTAGCATTAGGATTGGCATTCGAATATTAGAGCACCTAATTTGTCGAAGCTGTAATGAAATGGAACAAATGGAAAGAATTACCCGCATTTTCTGTCAATTCCCAAATCGAAATAATCGTTGACTCCGATCTACAAGAAGTAGATTTTTAAAGATTTTGAGGAGCTTCTGAAAATATCATTGTTAGACATATCGAAATTTACTACAAGCGCAGTATGGTCCGGTAACAGGAATAAATTAAAGGGAATCAGGTTTATGGGGTACCACAGCCAATGGGTTAAACATGGTGAATAATTCTAACCTAACCTCATCTAACATGCATTACATTAAACCGGATGTTTCCCTTAAAAATATTATTAAGAAAAGCTTCTTGCCGACCTTCGTTTGCTGAATACTCAATGAATTTCAATCTATTTCTTATAAACTCAAAAAAAAAAAAATTAACTATATTATTTGATTGAACACTGTTAGATTGAATGATTTGCATAAATAAAATGATGAATGAAAAATTTTTGGTAAGACTCAAAACAAAATGAACAATACCCTCCAGTACTGGCAATCACAATTAGTCTCTTAACGGTCATGATATCAAGCATGAATAGTAGCTAGTGAATTCTAGTACCCGAGGTAATGTAGCAGGTAATGCAAATACATTTATTTCATTTGTTTTTTCTTCCACATAAACTGTCAAACAAAAAGAATGGTGTGCGATAGCTAGTGTAAACATAGTGAGCAGTAACGTATGAAGTATCAAACAGCTAGTGAATGGTAATGCAGAGAGTAATGGAATCATGTCACCGGCAATGACATCCCCGTGTTAAATTCATTAGTGAATTGCATTGCAGATAATTTGGTGGGTAACCAGTGGTGATTACCGATAGCTAGTGAACTCACTTATTCATCACTGGTGAGTCGAACTGGAGGGTACCTGCTTGTATGTCTTCTCTAAGTAAAAAATTAAAAATTGTTTTTCCGCTTTAAAAGTGGAAGCGTGCTAGACTGTCATGCGGAGGACGTAGGTTCGTATCCTAGCTGTGTAAGTATCAAAATTTTTAATTTAATAATTTAAATTCTAATTCTGTTTCAATAACTGCTTGGTCAAAAAAAAATCTTCAAAACAAGTTTGCTGAACAGTCTTGAAAAAAATTTACATTTAAGTTTTTAATTAAAAAAAAATATGTATATTCTATAATATATAAAATCAAATGTGTGTCCTTCTGTCTGTTCCACATAGACTCCCGCACCGTTTATCAGATTGATCTTTAAATTGAACACCGGGTACGTTTCATAGAGAGAAATATCATAGGCGATGTAATAAAGTGGGCGAAAGTATGTGAGCGTGGCACTCTATAATAACTCCTACAAATCTAAACCGATTTCAGTGAAATTTGGTATGAAGGTTCGACTGCGCCAAAGATAACATAGGCTATGAAAAATTCCAAAGACTTCCGTAAGAGGACGCTTTTAGTAGTGCATTTTGAAGACTCAATAACTCCTAGGCGCCTGGACTGATTTCATTGAAATTTGGTGGAGTTTGGAACGTTCAACTCCACCCAAGATAAAACATAAAATATTAAAAAAATTCCAAAGACTTCCGCACGAGTTCGCTTTAAGTAGTGCATTGTTAAGACTCAATTACTCCTAAATGACTTGACCGATTTAACTAAAATTTGATACGTGAAATAACCTGACCCTGCAAAGAAATTGATGCTATTTATATTTCAGGAAACTTTCGTGAAAGACGATTTATTCAATCAACTATGTCTGGCTCATTCACGTCAAAACGAATGAAATGATTTAAATGAAACTTGGTAAGCATTTGTTTATGTTACTGAAATAGATCGTATGCTTTTAAAAGTTCTTTCGACAAAAATCAAGGAATGAGCCGAAGGCAAACGAAGTCAAGAACCAAAGACTAACGAATAAAAATAAGTTAAACGAATACGAGCAGAAGCTATATAAAGTTGAAGAAAAATCAACCAATCAAACAGTATCGACCAAAACCGAAATTGAACGAAGACAATTCAAAAATCGAATCGATGTCAAAAGGACTTTTTATAATTGAATTTTTTTTTTTGAATAAAAATGCATATTAAATGCATGCTAAGTAAGACTTTAAACGCATTTTTCTCAAAATTACTAAAAATCGTTCTTTGTCTGTGTTCGAGGCACAACCTCGAGTAACATCGGGTTACATCCGCTGGTTTAAAATAAAAAAGTTCTTTGTTGGTCTTGTTGGTGATTGATTCTAGGTCAGTCATGAACTTTCAAATCAGTGATAAAATTTTAATAAGTACGTATGATACGTGTACCGTGTTCTATAGAACAATAGTCAACCGACTTTTGATTTGAAAGTATCATTTGTTGACTGGTATTAAAGAGTGAAATCTCTTATTTTAACCCATGGTTTGTTTGATATAACAGCATATTTTCCCTGACTGTATAACTGTTAAATGAAGACTGACTTCATTAAATTTTAATAGACAATTGAGAAAAATTCAAATAGCGTTCTAGATTGCTAAGGTTATGGTTCGTGTCCGGAATATTATTGTATTCATTGAAAAAAGTCTCCACTTTTTAAACTAATATTGTAAAGAATTTCTTTTTAATTTATCTGTTGAGAAAGTCATCTTTAAGGGAATACGGATAGCTCCATACATAAGTTTTTTTCTTTTTTCTGTACTTAAACTATTGGAACCATTTGGTTTAATGATATGCCCTCACAAAGCGTTATGTTAATTTTAACTAACTATTGACTGAAATAGTTCACACAGAGATAACGCAACAGAATTGAGTTAAATTTGTTACATGTAACATGGGTTCAATAAGTTTTTGTTTTATTAAAAATATTACTGAACGGACTTATTTTTCGACGAAAATATTGCAAACGGACGCAATTTTCGTCAAAAATATTACGAACGCACTCACTTTTCGTTTAAAATATTACTAAGCGTACTCTCATATTATGGTGTGCATACTTTTAGGCACTTTTGACGTTGAGTTATTAAAAACTCAGAATGTGAAATGAGTTAAGCTGCGTTAAATCGTTCATTTTCATACTGGTAACTCAAGAGTTTATTTATCGTTAAGTAGTTTAACTCAGCTTTGCACTGGTATCTAAAACATAACTCCCTGTGTACACATAGCCTAATGTAACCTTTTATTAAGTTTTGGTTTCTCAAAGAATGTAAATTTTTCCTTGTCTTTTCAGATTTAAGTTTAGTTGTTCAATTATATTCAACAAAATAAGGTACGCACTTTTGCAATGCTCTTCTCATCCGTTGATTTTTGTCAACACGTTCGGTTAAAAAGTCAATGGTTTTTTTTATGGTAGGGATTAACAGATAGTTCGGTTTTAATTGAAAATTTCATTAAAATAAAATTTGTTTGTAAAAAACAAGCAATATTTGCAACCGTGTAAACAAAACTTATATATAATATTTTTTTTATAGGAAGTTCTATAATAACTGGAGTCTGGAAAAGTTTTGAAAGTTTTTATGTGCATTTAAAAAAAAGTTTGTTTAAGGAACTGAGTGAAAGTTTTGAAAATCAAAAACGAATTTTTGCAAAAAGTTCAATATTCAGTGGAAGCATATTCTAAGAGAGAAATTATTTTGTGGGCTTTTTTTAAACACATATTTTTTTTTTTATTTTGTCTGGATATAATTTGGAGAGAGAATTGCTGTTGCTTAATGAAATATTAACACTAAATAATATGTGGTATGTAATTATTTTAATAAAAAACTGCAAAAATAAAAATATGAAATTATTTTAATATTGAGTTTATATCGATAGTTTTTCTTAAACTTTCTTTGAAAATAAATTTACTCCTTTTTGTCACCATCAAACACAAAAAAACAAACCTAAAATAAAAACTAAAAAATACAACTTGTATGTCAATGTACTCGACTGATTTCACATTACGGTATTTTTGTATTAAGCAAAATTCTTGAATAACATGTTAAATAAATTTTAAATATACACAGTTGTATAATAATGATGAGAAATATCATAGCGTCAAACGTTGGAAATTATTTTGCACAGCATTTCTTTTTTTCTGCACTTTTATGATGAGCTATTGAGACGTACAACATTCTTTAGGATTATGTGAGACATATTTTTAAGACAAACACATTTATTTTTATTTTTTTTTTCTTACTTTCTACCGCCATCACGCTGATAGAAAACCTTGACAGTGACAATTGAAATGACTAATGAAGGAAAATATTTTAGCTTTCATTTTTCAACATTTATTTTACTTTTTGTCAACAGGAAGAAATTGAAACGCAAAAAGAAAATATAAAACATATTTTCTAATTAAACTAAAAATGCGGCTGCATAAAAAAAACATTTGTTTGTTTGTTAGAAAATGCGCCGCAAACAAAGCCAAGAGTTGTTGTTGAAATTGAAATATTTTAATAATGGTTTTCAAGTGGCTCCAAAGCATGACCTTGTCAAAAATTAAATTAAAAATATTTGGCATTTGGAAATATATGTTTTTTTTTTTGCGTTGTAAAGGTAAGCAAAGAATTTGTAGAAATATTGAATATAATTTTTTTGAGATGAGTTGCTTGCACTGTTTGTGATATTGTTGTTGTTCGGCAGTTTACCAAAAGTGTGCACATAAATGTCAACAACATTTCAACACCAGAAAAGTAATTAAATCATAAAGACAGATGTCTCTAAAATAAACTCTGCAGGAATTTGATGAATGTTGTTACAAAACTAGACAAAAAAAAAAAAAAAACAGAAAAAACAAACGAAAACAGCAGTCATAAACTTAAAAATTAACAATAAGCAAAAATGTAGTTAGTTTCGAGAGATTAAAAAATATTACATTTAATAACAAAAACTGACTTCAAAATTACTGTTATTATTGAGCAATCAAATCATTTTTCCTGAAATAATGGCGTATAATTGTTGGAAAAGAATAAACAAAACAGAAATATTAGGCTGTGTCTGATTTGTTGTTGTTGTTGTTGTTGTTGTTTTTGTTGTTTTGGTCAAGTGAAAGTGATGATTATATTTGGCCGTGTGCCAAGGAATTTGCAATAATTATGCGCCGTTATAAACAAAGAACGCGTTTGTCACGCAGTGAAAAGAATTCATAAATATTTGCCGCACACCGTTTGATGCCACGAACTCAGTGCGATAAAGCTAAATATTTATTTTTTTTTTTTTGTTTTATTTATATATATTTTTATCGCATTTTATAAGGACTACCAAATTAAGTATGAGGTGCAAATCAGCGAAGCAAATATAAAAAAAAAAAAATTTCAAAATTAAAAGGTTTCACCTAGAAACAACTTAAATAAAATCGGTCTGTGTGTGATTTTTTTTTTTTTATATCAGTATAGAAAGCTTTTATAAATAAAATAAAGTTTATTGTTCTGCGTGTTAATTAAGATAATAAAAAGCTTAGCGAAATTTTATTTCTGCGATTTGTCGCTATGCAGAGAAAATTTCTTGTCTCTTTGAAATATTTATTAATGTTGCGCATACGCCGTGTGCAGCAGTTTTAAGCCTAGAATATTTTTATTAATTTTAAGAGCCAATTCTTTAAATTAAGTATCGATCATAACGAATATAGCCATGCATTATAGTCTATGCTGTCCCATAATTTCTTTCATATATTAAATATTTAGGTCTCAAAATATCAGCAGTCTTTACCTTGAACGCCTGCCTTGAATTTTATTGCTGAACTAACCTTGAAATGCATTCCTTGTGTTTGATATTTTTTTTAAATAAATTTGTTTTTTTTTTTTGTTCTTTTATAGCTTATATGCATTTTTCCGCTTCTTGCACGTTGTCTGTTTCTTAACCATTGCATGTTGATGATTTATATGAAAAAAGTTGCTCGTCATGTTCACCAGCCAGCAATTATTTCAAGTTTTTCAACAACACTTATGCAGTCAAGCGGTGATAAATATATCCAAACCGGTAGCGGTGACAATAATTATTGTTTGTTGCAATTTTTATAAAAGTTCAAATTCTCAATTTCGTAGCTGAAGCTTGATAAACAAACTTTTTGTCACTTTTTTTTGCACTTAAAGAACAAATTTTAGGCGATATATAATAAAAACATATTTTTTCTAGCTGAGAAATCTATGCAGAAAAAACTTTTATATAGTTCTGAACTAGCACCCAAATGCGCAAGTACTGGTCCCACTAAACACCCTTCTGCATTGAACAAACGGACGCTTTTTACGGATTGACGTCATAGGAAAAGACGCCGTAACATTAAATTTTCTCTATATCTGTACAAGTTCCACTATGAATAGTTCTTAGCTGGTCCCTTTTCCTACAGTCTAAAAATGGTTCATTTTAAGATAAATTACACTGTTCAACACAAAAAAAAAAAATAATTTGGTTCCGACAAAAAAAAAATGTACGTGTATCGTTTTGAAAGTTTAGTTACGTCTGAGTTTTATTTTATGGGGATTTCATTTTCCCCCTTTCAATAAATTCTTATGGTGAATCGTGATAAAAAACTATGTGATCCTTACATTTTAGATATAGGATGTGCTTTGGAGATTAATGTACAAAGCTACGAGAAAGAGTTTTGTAGGATATTTTGCCCTTTAACTCAATGTATGGGTCTATTTTGACCGTTTCTGAAAGAAGAACAAACGATGGGTCTTTTTCGAAGTTGCTTAGAAAGTATGTAAAAGCTTTTCTGTCGTTTAATATCTAACAACAATTGTACACATTTAACTTCATCAAATCTTAATATGAGAACTTTAAATAATACATTTTTTCATACAAAGTAGTACTTTCAAATGTGTTTTTGTGAGATATTTTAGCAACAATTCTGAATAACTTCGAGATAACCGCTTAAACCATACATGCCTAAGAAATTTTAAGCGCGGGCCAGTGCTTAAAAAAACAAAAAAATAAGTACAAAGTGTTGCACATCGTTACGTTTGTCAAGAAATTATGAATAATGCAAAAGACTTAATTTTTATTACAATATATTTAATTTGTCATAAACGTGTATTATTTTTTAATTGCAGAAAAATTAATCTAAATTATGAACTTAAAACTTATCTTAAAAAATTCATTATACATAATATCTCAGTGGAAGTGTGCTAGACTGTCATGCGGAAGACGTGGATTCATTTCCTGGCTCTGTAAGTATGAAAATTATAATTTAATAATTGAAATTTTTATTCTGATCCATTAACTGCTTGGTCAAAAATAGACTTTAAAACAAGTTCTTTGGTATTCAAGTTTTCTAAACAGCAAAGGGAAGCGAACCCTCACCCTCGGTTTTTGTACGCTAATCGAGCATACTTGACTCCAATTGCTACTCGGTGAGAAATTTGAGCTTGTAACGAGTGTTTTTGTTTCGAAGGCTGAGGTTTGCCCAGCCGCTCCAGGGTCCGTCCAAGGGATCTCGCAACTCTTGGGCAAAAGTAAATTTTTCTTAATCAGAAATTAAATAGATGAATTAATCGCAGAATTAGTCACGGTTGACGTTAAAGTCAACACAATCACTAACCTCAAAGCTTTTTGTTTTTTTTATTTTATTATTTTTTTTTTTTTTTAAATATTTATTACAAACTTAGTGTATACCTTAATATACGGTATAACTATTAGTGGTAAAGTGCGCACGGAGGCAGAGGGCCAAACGGATTCAGGCGGTAGACGGCCGACGGCAAAGCAGGCCTTCACAACGTAGACCTACTAAGAATACGGTGGGTTGCTTAACCCAGCAAGCCGAAGCTTAAGTTTTGACAGGAGTCAAAAAGCCGGAGCTTTAGTTTGACCGTAGTCGAAATTCCGGAGCTTGAGTTTGACGGAAGTCCAAAAGCCGGAGCTTGAGTTTGACCGGAGTCGAAAAGTAACTGAGTTTTTGAGGGTAGGTGGCTTGATGACAGAAATCTGTAATCAATTTTACTTCCACCCGAAAATTGATTTACAATTAAAGAAGATTAATTCCATCAATTGAGATGTCAAGCGAACTCATCATGCCTAAACCGACATTTTGCGCACTATTTATTCAATGCTCACTGCTAACTGCATGTGAATCATATCATAGTGATCAAGCTAGCAAATGACACAATGCAACGTTGCTATAAATAGCATGGCTATTAACATTGCTGCAAAACGAGTTTTGTGTGTATGTGTGCTGCACTGTGATTGAGGCATTAAGCAGCATCCACTGCGGTTAGTACTTAGATGGGGGACCACATTGGATCCTCGCTTGCATTATTATTATTTTTTTTTTTTTTTTGTTTTATTTTGTTTTAATTCCATTCTATTTCATTTGTTAATTTTTATACCCTAAACCTGAAAGGTCAGGGTATATTAACTTTGTGCAAACGTTTGTAACGCATAGAACGAAGCGAGTCCGGTATAGAAAAGTATATATATTCTTGATCAGCGTCACCACGTGAGTCGAGCTATCCATGTCCGTCCGTCCGTCCGTCCGTCCGTCAGTCTGTGTGTTGTCCGTATACACAGGATAAGAAGAAGGAGTTGAGATAATTGAATGAAACTTGGTACACAAAGTCACATGGACCCAAGGATCTGCACTATTGAATATTTTTGGAATCCGCCTACGGACACGCCTACCTCCAATACAACGCAAAAATTGAAAACTGCATAACTCAGCTCATAATTAACCTACAACAATAAAATTTGGTATGTATGTGTTTTGTGTCTAGACAAAAATGTTTTTGAATAATGGGTGTTATCCACTCACGGACACGCCCACCTCCCATACAACCCAAAAATTGAAAACGCAATATATAAGCATCTGTTTAACTTACAGAGCTAAAATTTGAAACATATATTTTCTATAACAAAACAAAGATGGTTTTGAAAAATGGACATCATCCGCTCACGGACACGCCTACCTCCCATACAACGTGAAAATTTAAAACTGCATAACCCAGCTCGTAATAAGCCTACAACAATAAAATTTGATATGTATGTGTTTTATACAAACACAAAGATGTCTTACAAAACTGGACGTCATCCGCTAACGGACACGCCCACCTCCCATACAACTCAAAAATTGAAAACGCAATAAATAAGCCTCTGTTTAACCTACAGAGCTAAAATTTGGCACGAATGTTTTTTATGACAAGACAAAGATGGTTTTGAAAAATGGACGTCATCCGCATACGGACACGCCTACCTCCCATACAACCCAAAAAGTTTAAAACTCAATAAATGAAGTTATGTTTGTCATAGAGAAATTAAATTTGGTATGTATGTATTTTATACCAAAACTAAGGTGTGTTCAAAAATTGGCGTCCATGAACACGCCCACCTCCCATAGCGAAAGCACAATAAAGGCATTAATTGTGAGCTTCAGGAATAAAACTTGGTATTTTTCATCACCATTTAAATGCAATTAAAATATAGGCTTCATCCGCCCACGGAGACGCCCATTTACAATAAAATTTTTTGTTTTTGAACAGTGGGTTTAGGGTATTTCATAGTCGGTCTAGACCGACTTTAGACTTTCTTTACTTGTTTTTTCTTTTTTTTTTGTTTTATTCATTGGTATCTTTTTAGTTTTAAGTAAATGTCATGCAGTTGTTGGTGCTGGTAAGCAATTCGGCAGCTTCATGATAATTAAAGCGGCGCATGAAATTGCCATATTTTCTTCCTTATATTATACGAATCTATATATATTTATTTTAATATTTTAATATTTACAAGCTGAACACAATCCCAAATCTGTTAATGTTGGGAGTTAGCTTTTATATTCTTGATATCAAGCCCTAATGTGGTTTTATATAAAAAAAATTAATACTCCCATTCGTGCATAATGTTTGTATTTTTTGTATTGTTTATGAAAAAATGAATGTGATCACTTGTGCGCAATTTATGTAATTTTGTGTTATTTTTCAAAATATCATGCTCAATGCATGCCAATGTACGCCATTTTTGGATTGTTTGTAAAAAAATGAATATGCACATTCGAAGAAATTTTACAATTGTTTATT
This sequence comes from Tetanocera ferruginea, assembly GCA_958299015.1. Taxonomy (NCBI): domain Eukaryota; kingdom Metazoa; phylum Arthropoda; class Insecta; order Diptera; family Sciomyzidae; genus Tetanocera; species Tetanocera ferruginea. The sequence continues at coordinate 81,892,451 of OY282644.1, read as the reverse complement.
AAAATATGTCAAATGTTAACAATATTTTCAAATAACTACAAAATATGTGCACACGCTGAATTTCGCCCAAGTTGTGCCCCAAAATCAAATTACAAATTTGAATTTCATTGTCCAAATTAGATATATTTGATTCAATTTGGATAGGAAAATATCATTTTTTCAATATATTTTGTGCACTTTTATACAAACAGTAACAAAAACCAACTGAGAATACCGTCTATTGAGCTAATGAGCTTTGAGCATGATTTTACCCATTTTTTTTTTCTCCGTGTACACTGCCGTATTCTAACATTTGCATGCTTTTGTTTTATATGCTTGATTCGCGCACTCATAAGGGTTGCCAACTCACAAAAACAAAAGCTGGCTACAAATTTCCGAAAAAATGCCAAAAACCTGCTAAATGTTTTTTATTTCAATATTTTCTTTCAAGTATTTTGGCCTAACCTAGTTTTTTGTGGCGCCTACATGCGGAAATCAAGATTGTAATCTATTATAAAGGCTCCTGTGAACTTTGGTCTCAAGCCATACAAAATCTATTGAAAATTTGGGTGTACTGGTTGAGCCTTCCTCAAGGCATTAAAAAATTTAATTTTTACTTTTTGAATAAAACAGTGGCTTTCTTATGAAAATTGATATATCGAAAAATTTTTGAAAAAAAATTAATATCTGTGGTTTAATTAAATAATATCTGCTTGGTTTACAAACAAATTACAAAAATTTTTGAAAATTTTTGGAAACAGCTTTCTTTCTGGCCAATAGTATTTTCTTAATTTGATTGTTAACAAATATTAAAAATGACTTAATGTAACCTGAAAATGGCTAAATTAACTTTTTAGATAAAAGAAAATATATAAATATTCAGTAAAAATTTGATTTCTCAATTAAAGCTGGTAATAACTGTGTTGGTAAGCCACTTCTGTGTTGTCTTGATGTGGAAGTTCACTTTTATCACAATTTATTGATAAAATATTGAATCACTCTAGATGATGCTACAGCAACTTTAAGATGCAATTCTGTACTTAGCAGTGGTTAAGTCGATGAATTCGGACATATATCCCTTCAAACATATAGCTATCCTTTCAAAATCCCGTCAAAGCAGCAAACAAACTAAAGAAGCACAGTAATTAGATTTACTTGATGGAGTATGCTTGGTGGACAAAATTCATTGTCAAAATTATAGATTTATAGAATGTGTTAAACTTTTCAATAAAATTGTATGGTGTTCATCAAAATATGAACGATATATGTATGCAAATTTAAATAAACGATATATGTATTTTTACCCTAAGTCTGAACAGGTCAGCGTATATTAACTTTTTTTCCAACACTTGTAATGCATAGAAATAAGCAGCTATTATGATTATAACTGCAATGGTCAACGTTATTTTAGACAAAATGTAGCTTCATGATACTCAGCTATTTTCATGTGCGCATAAAATTTACTCGAATTGGCAACTTTATTTAAAGTTTTTTAAATTCATTAGCAAATTACAACACTTTCATCTGATGGATAAGTATCAGTCTGAAATTATGCATACAAAACATATTTTCATTTTTAAGGTCATATTCTGCACCTAATATCTTCTAAACTGTTTAAGGTTTTAAAGATACTAGTGCTTTTCAAACTTTACGCAAAAAATTTCAGCCTGAAAGTATGCATAGAAAATTTATATGATACAAATCAGTGACGACATTGCTTCCAAGCTGTCATAAGAAGGGCCTTAATAGTACTACTTTATAATTTAAAAAAAATATTTAATACATTCTAAAGGTTGCAAGGTAAAAGGTTCGCGATAGCCAATCCTATCAAAAATTAAGATTCAAATTCATCAAAAAGTAACACTGAAACATACATTTTTCAATATAAAAATGAAATAGTGTCGAATACCCATATTTTTTGTAAAACTTCCATAACTTGAAGTAACAAGGCATTAAAATTTCGCTTCGGGTTTTGGAACATCTTAGTTATAAAATTATAAATCAAGAAAAATGCATCGATAAAGCACAAATACTACTTCGAAATATGAAGAATTTCGAGAAAAAAGAAGTTCGAGTTATGGAAGTCTCACTGTATCAATAGATAATTATTATAATTTTTTCAAAGCTGCACAAATATTTTTTAAATTAATTTTGTTAAATTTTGAATCCTTTAAAAATTGTAAAAAAAATTATTTCATTTTTTGGCTTATCATACATTTTTAATAAGCTTTTAGTTTGGATTCACATTTTTTTCAAAATTCAGAAAATTTATTTTTTGGGTATTTTGAATTTTGAATTTTGAATTTTGAATTTTGAATTTTGAATTTTGAATTTTGAATTTTGAATTTTGAATTTTGAATTTTGAATTTTGAATTTTGAATTTTGAATTTTGAATTTTGAATTTTGAATTTTGAATTTTGAATTTTGAATTTTGAATTTTGAATTTTGAATTTTGAATTTTGAATTTTGAATTTTGAATTTTGAATTTTGAATTTTGAATTTTGAATTTTGAATTTTTAATTTTTAATTTTTAATTTTTAATTTTTAATTTTTAATTTTTAATTTTTAATTTTTAATTTTTAATTTTTAATTTTTAATTTTTAATTTTGAATTTTGAATTTTGAATTTTGAATTTTGAATTTTGAATTTTGAATTTTGAATTTTGAATTTTGAATTTTGAATTTTGAATTTTGAATTTTGAATTTTGAATTTTGAATTTTGAATTTTGAATTTTGAATTTTGAATTTTGAATTTTGAATTTTGAATTTTGAATTTTGAATTTTGAATTTTGAATTTTGAATTTTGAATTTTGAATTTTGAATTTTGAATTTTGAATTTTGAATTTTGAATTTTGAATTTTGAATTTTGAATTTTGAATTTTGAATTTTGAATTTTGAATTTTGAATTTTGAATTTTGAATTTTGAATTTTGAATTTTGAATTTTGAATTTTGAATTTTGAATTTTGAATTTTGAATTTTGAATTTTGAATTTTGAATTTTGAATTTTGAATTTTGAATTTTGAATTTTGAATTTTGAATTTTGAATTTTGAATTTTGAATTTTGAATTTTGAATTTTGAATTTTGAATTTTGAATTTTGAATTTTGAATTTTGAATTTTGAATTTTGAATTTTGAATTTTGAATTTTGAATTTTGAATTTTGAATTTTGAATTTTGAATTTTGAATTTTGAATTTTGAATTTTGAATTTTGAATTTTGAATTTTGAATTTTGAATTTTGAATTTTGAATTTTGAATTTTGAATTTTGAATTTTGAATTTTGAATTTTGAATTTTGAATTTTGAAATTTTAAATTTTAAATTTGAAATTTGCTCTCCCATGATCGTTCATTGGTAGTGAACTTCGTTTTAAAATATTGTAAAAATGCAATCTTCAAGCGATCGTGAGCATATTGTTGTAGCGATAAAATGCTACTCTCTGTGTGATAGCAAAAAATGAGTTCAACATGTTCCATTAAAAAAGACAGTTCAGGTACCGTAAAAATTAGATATTATAAAACACTCTTCAAGTATTGAAAATAATAATTGTTTTTAAGGAAAAATTATTTTAATATAAGCAGTTGTATTTGAATTTTTAATAACACATGATTAGCGCTTTTTATAGAACTTGCAAAACATATCCCTCTACAACTCATATTATTGAAATAAACTTCTTAAAATAACCTCAAACGACAATAAAAAGTAATTTATCAAAAATGGTAATTTTCTTGTACTTCATGTAATATAATGATTTTTTTATGGCGTTTTGGCTCTTTGCACTCATTGTTTTATTTCTGCATTACTACACTTAACAAGCTTTTCGTGTTGTTTTCTGTCAAGGTCAAATTATGTCATCAGCTTTTGTGTTTAGTTTATTTTATATTTAGTTCGCATGTTGTACGCTCGCTTAGAAGCTTCATAATGATTTGACATTTTAATTATCTAGAGCTGAGGCTCTTATCGACTTAATTGAATTTGCTACATTGTTGTTTTTGTTTTTTGTTTCAATTCTTTGTTTTTTTTTTTTTTTTGATACAATAAAATATTTAATGTGCTTCATTAAGGTAGCAATTAAGGCAACGTGACGCTTTTAAGATAATTTGTTATAATATTGCGACTTATTTTTATTTTTTTGCCGGTTCAGTAAAAGCCGGTAGCTTCTTAATATTTTAGCTTTTACTTTTTAAGTTAGCCTTATTTAAAGAATCTGCATAAATTTGGTTTTATTTCTACACACAACTTATGGCAAACAAGTTTGCTTATTTGAATTTTGGAAAGTCAACTTAATTTTGGTCAAAGATTATTAACATAACTTATGAATAGCTGCATAAAATCTGTAGTATTTGACATTTTGTTTATTTAGCTTAGTTTATTATATACCTTTTATTTTCGCTGTCCTGCTGTTTGTTTTGCTCCTTAGCACTCTCCTCAGCAGCCTTTAATAAATCTTCGATTTCCTCAACAATTTTTGTTTTTTTCTCCACTTGCGGCGTTTCAGCCAAATTTGCTGCAACACTCTGTTCAGGCATCAAAACTTGCATTGTTGCTTTTTATTTACTTTCTTCTTGGTCACGATTTAATGTTTATTTTACACACACACAAAAAAATCAAAATTGTTTATGTTTCTTATTTATAGACCAAAATAGAACAGCCGTGCTTTGTCGTTTCTCATATGTTTGTAAAATTCCACAAATTCCAGTGCACTAGAAAATTGTGCTTAGTTTTTTTCTCGAATTGTTTATGCCAAAGATATACAAGAAAATATCTGCCTGCACGTTTGTAGAAATTTTCAAAAAACTTATTTTGTTTGTTGTTGTTTGGTTTTTTGTCGGGTTTTTATTTGGTTTTTGTTGATAAACACACTTGCTTTTAGTTTGCTTGCCAGCAGCTGACTGAATTGAGTTGTCGTCGTTGCGTTCGATTTTAATTCAACGCTAGCGGCGCCAAATAGCTATGGTGAATATAAGACGTCGTTGTGTTGAATTTCTGGCAAGTGGTGGTATGAAAATTTTCTGCGTGTGACTCAGCGTTATGGCAGCCAGAAGGTTGGGAAAATTCTTTGCACGAAATTATTTTGAGCTGTTTGTAGCGTATAATTTTAACATATAAATACACACACACACATACACATGCACATATAGAGGTAAAATGTTTGTTTCGTTTCATTCACTCACAGCTGTTAAATGAGGCACTGCGAAGGTGGAAATAGTTGCTAAACATCAAAAAAGTTCTGCTGCCAATATAATTTGAATTTTAGTAAGTTGGTAAGGTATAAAATTAATCGATTGGCAAATTAATATTTTAGTAAGAACATATAGTGTTTTGGATATTTAAAAGTTCAAAAAGTTACTCATACGCCCTAGAGTACATAATTAAATTTTTAAAGAACACCGTAACTATTATTAGATCGTAAGACTAAATTTATTAAATTTAAATTTAAACAATAAAAAACAAGTAAAGAAAGTCTAAAGTCAGTCTAGGACGACTATGTAATACCCTAAGCCCACTTTTTAAAAAACAAAAAAATTATTATTGTGAATAGGCGTGTTCGTGGGCGCATGAAGCCTTTATTTTGTATGCATTTAAATGTTGATGAAAAATTTACACATACCAAGTTTTATTCCTGTAGCTCACAGTTAATGCCTTTATTCTGCTTTCGCTATGGTAGGTGGGCGAGTTCATGGACGGATTACTCCCAATTTTTGAACACACCTTAGTTTTGATATAAAATACATAAATACCAAATTTAATTTCTCTTTGACAAACACAACCTTATTTATTGAGTTTTAAACTTTTTGGGTTGTATGGGAGGTAGGCGGGTTCGTTGGCGGATGACCTCCATGTTTCAAAACCATCTTTGTCTTGTCATAAAAAACATACGTGCCAAATTTTAGCTCTGTTGGTTAAACAGAGGCTTATTTATGGCGTTTTCAATTTTTGGCTTGTATGGGAGGTGGGCGTATCCGTGAGCGAACACAAAAACGTCTTTGTGTTGATATAAAACACATACACACCAAATTTTATTGTTGTAGGCTAATTATGAGCTGAGTTATGCAATTTTCAATTTTTGCGTTGTATTGTAGGTAGGCGTGTCCGTGGGCGGATTCCAAAAATATTCAATAGTGCAGATTCGTGGGTGCATGTGAACATGTGTATCAAGTTTCATTTAATTATCTCAACTCCTTCTTCGTATCCTGTGTATACGGACAACACACAGACGGACGGACGGACATGAATAGCTCGACTCACGAGGTGACGCTGATCAAGAATATATAAAGGGTGATTTCTTAAGAGCTTGATAACTTTTTTTTTAAAAAAAACGCAAAATCTCATCGGTTCTTTATTTGAAACGTTAGATTGGTCCATGACATTTACTTTTTGAAGATAATTTCATTTAAATGTTGACCGCGGCTGCGTCTTAGGTGTTCCGTTCGGAAAGTCCAATTTTGGGCAACTTTTTCGAGCATTTCGGCTGGAATAGCCCGAATTTCTTCGGAAATGTTGTCTTCCAAAGCTGGAATAGTAGCTGGCTTATTTCTGTAGACTTTAGACTTGACGTAGCCCCACAAAAAATAGTCTAAAGGCGTCAAATCGCATGATCTTGGTGGCCAACTTACCGGTCCATTTCTTGAGATTAATTGTTCTCCGAAGTTTTCCCTCAAAATGGCCATAGAATCGCGAGCTGTGTGGCATGTAGCGCCATCTTGTTGAAACCACATGTCAACCAAGTTCAGTTCTTCCATTTTTGGCAACAAAAAGTTTGTTAGCATCGAACGATAGCGATCGCCATTCATCGTAACGTTGCGTCCAACAGCATCTTTGAAAAAATACGGTCCAATGATTGCACCAGCGTACAAACCACACCAAACAGTGCATTTTTCGGGATGCATGGCCAGTTCTTGAACGGCTTCTGGTTGCTCTTCACTCCAAATGCGGCAATTTTGCTTATTTACGTAGCCATTCAACCAGAAATGAGAAATTATGAAAAAGTTGCCCAAAATTGGACTTTCCGAATGGACCACCTAAGAAGCAGCCGCGGTCAACATTTAAATGAAATTATCTTCAAAAAGTAAATGTCATGGACCAATCTAACGTTTCAAATAAAGAACTGATGAGATTTTGCAAATTTTATGCGTTTTTTTTTAAAAAAAAGTTGTCAAGCTCTTAAAAAATCACCCTTTATACTTTACTACACCGGACTCGCTTCGTTCTATGCGTTATAAACGTTTGCACAAAGTTAATATACCCTGTCCTTTCAGGTTTAGGGTGTAATAAAATTAAAACAATGAACAGCAAGAGACATAAAATATCTGAAAAAAATTACAATAACATAATTCCGTAAAATGTAAGTGCGGAGCGCTTGATTTTTTTTTTTTGAAAAATTTCAGAGCATATTTTTTGGCATTTTCTGTTTTGTGTTTTACCATGATATAATTTCTTCAAGATAGTATTGACGTTTCTGTTGGAAACTGACTTTTGTCAAAAAATATAACAAGAAAGAGAGCGCTCACAATCTGTCATAGCATACAATTAATTTTCACTGGTCACCTTCAGCGTACCCAACAGTTGCCAACTGCTAAGTCAAAACTTGATGCACATAAATATGAAGTTGCGCATTAAAATTCGTTTAAAAATAGAAAATTTTTAATTTGTCGGTAAAATTTCCATTCGTATTTTATACAAAGCTTGATATTTCATAAACTTGACAATTTTTCTGAAACATCAATACCGATAATAGCGCTCCCCGATGTGTTGCTGTCACAACAGTTGACACAGCTGAATGTGGTCAACGAATATAACAACGAACAGCTGTTTTTGACAAGAGTTCGTTTACTTGTAGCTGAGAGAATCAACATTTGTCACACTACCTGGTAAAATTATTCTCTCATGGTGATTTACGGAAGCTTCAAAAACTTGATATTTTGTTTTCATTTTGAAAGTTTCAGTTTTACAAAAAAAATTTTTTAAAAATATTTCGTCGTACCTACTATGGTTTCCGATTTTACTTTAAAATAATTTATAAAGTATTTGGAACTAATATTATTATTTATATAATATAAAATCCAATAAGTGGAAACAGGCTCTTCATTTATGACGAGAAAGAACTAGTATATATATATTTGTACAAGAAAGTGTTGATTATTAGCTATTGTTTAGCTTTCAATATTTTTTATTTTAAATGAATTACTTATTAGTAGACTATATTTATAACTTTAATATAAGAAGACTGTGTAATTTAAAGTATTTAGGATAATAAACCTTATAACCTTAATTATGCTAAAAAGTTTAAAAAATATTATTCTAAAATAATTAGGTACTACTTTTCTCAAAATTGTGCATATAAAACAACTAAACTAAATTATTTTACTTCATTGAACATTCAATGACTTTATCATTTATATGAAAAAAACATGACTTTTAAATTTTTTGTTGATGTATCGTAAGGCTTTTTTGAACAAGTGAATTATGTGCTTGAAAAATTTAATTTATTAAAACATATCATTTTTCAATTTTTTCCCGACGTCTCGGAAGTATTTACTTCCTTCTTCAGGAGATTAATTTATTTAATCTAAAAAACATGTAACTATTAATATTTAATAATTACAAAAAACAAGTAAGTTTTACTTTAATAAATAAACAACAAAATTTATTAAAATATACGACAAAACTTTTTGACAAAGAGACGAGAAATAAACATTGTCAGCTATTTAAGCTTTTTAGAGCTGTGATGTCCACAGAGCTGATGTTGTCTACGTTACGATGCTATCATTTATTTAATGATTTACGAATTTTAATGGAATATCAAATCTTATAATACAGTTTCTTCTTAAAGAATGAATAAAAATTGAGTTCTAGTACAAAATGACGCAAATTATTGGTAGAAATCATGAGAGGATCTATCTTTGAATATAGTAAATAAGGATTGGGCTAGAGAACTTGGTAGAATTGGAGTTTATTCAAATTAACTCCTTCAAATTTTAAAATTTATGAACACTCGAAACTTGAAATTTTGAATTATTATCTTAATATATAAAAGACAAGCGTCCTGCTCCGTGCTCTATATCGTAAAACATGTTCAGCCTGGACCAAAACCTGTTGTAAAATTATACATTTGAAATCTTTGTACGTACTATTATTTTTAAAACCTGTTCAGCCTGGACCAGACCCTGTTGTAAAATTATCTATTTGAAATGTTTGTACTTGCTAAACCTTTTGCTCTATATCGTAAAACCTGTTCAGCCTGGACCAGAACCTGTTGTAAAATATCTTTTTGAAATCTTTGTACGAACTGTACTTTTTAAAACCTGTTCAGCCTGGACCAGAACCTGTTGTAAAATTATCCATTTGAAATGTTTTTACTTACTTAACCTTTTGCTCTTTATCGTAAAACCCGTTCAGCCTGGACCAAAACCTGTTGTAAAATTATACATTTGAAATCTTTGTACATACTATTCTTTTTAAAACCTGTTCAGCCTGGACCAGACCCTGTTGTAAAATTATCTATTTGAAATGTTTGTACTTGCTAAACCTTTTGCGCTATATCGTAAAACCCGTTCAGCCTGGACCAAAACCTGTTGTAAAATTATACATTTGAAATCTTTGTACATACTATTCTTTTTAAAACCTGTTCAGCCTGGACCAGACCCTGTTGTAAAATTATCTATTTGAAATGTTTGTACTTGCTAAACCTTTTGCTCTATATCGTAAAACCTGTTCAGCCTGGACCAGAACCTGTTGTAAAATATCTTTTTGAAATCTTTGTACGAACTGTACTTTTTAAAACCTGTTCAGCCTGGACCAGAACCTGTTGTAAAATTATCCATTTGAAATGTTTTTACTTACTTAACCTTTTGCTCTTTATCGTAAAACCTGTTCAGCCTGGACCAAAACCTGTTGTAAAATTATACATTTGAAATCTTTGTACGTACTATTCTTTTTAAAACCTATTCAGCCTGGACCAGAACCTGTTGTAAAATTATCCATTCGAAATGTTTTTAATTACTTAACCTTTTGCTCTTTATCGTAAAACCTGTTCAGCCTGGACCAGAACCTGTTGTAAAATTATCCATTTGAAATGTTTGTACTTGCTTAACCTTTTGCTCTATATCGTAAAACCTGTTCAGCCTGGACCAGAAAAACAAAAAAAACAAATTGGCCACTTCAGCCCTTGAAAGGACTTTGACCGAGCTTCTTATGATCAATGCCTGGACCAGAACCTGTTGTAAAATTATCCATTTGAAATGTTTGTACTTACTAAACCTTTTGCTCTATATCGTAAAACCTGTTCAACCTGGACCAGAACCTGTTGTAAAATATCTATTTGAAATATTTGTACGTACTGTACTTTTTAAAACCTGTTCAGCCTGGACCAGAACCTGTTCTTAAATTATGTATTGTAAATCTTTGTACTTGAAGACTATCGTCATTTTCCTCAACTACTATACATCAAACATCATGTCTTGCTATTACAGTGCTTCTTAATTAACAGAACCAGAACCTATTCGGTCTGCATAAACTGAACAGTAATTATTGCTTTCAGTGACGTTGGTGTCAATTGGAGAATTAAATTGGAGAATTAATTGGAGAATTGCTAGAATAAAATCACAATGTTCGGTCTTCTGATCCAAGTTTTAGAGATTGGCTTCTCAAGTTAGAAAATGGAGATGAAGATATCATAAAAATTCCCGATCATTTTGCTTGTAAAGGTTCGCTTATTAACCCTTTCAATGGCTTGCCTAGAATAATCGTGGATAATTTTTTTTAGCTTATATTCTCATCATTTAAGCAATAAAAAAATTAAAAAACATCCCTCTGATTTTTAAATGAGCTGCTTTGCTTTTGGCAGGCTGCCTAATATAATGGAAAAAAACCATGATAACGTTGTTTTATAATATTTTAGTTCAACTAAAACAACCGGAGACAAATGCAAATGCGTTATTTATGCAATTGTTATATTAAAAAAAATATTATACTTTGCACGCAAATCACAATAATCACTTCTTTTTTGCAAAATTTATTAATACGCGATATAAAAAATTTAAAGCTTCTGTTGGGCATAAAATCGAAAATCTAACTAACTTAAACGTTATATATCTCCATAAAATTATTTTTGTCATGTTGGCACAACTTCATTTCATAGTACCAACCTATTTGATTTTAGAAAAGACGTTGGAAAATAGAAACAAAAAAATTTTTCGAAGTGTCCAATATAATGGACAAATTCATTGAAAGTGTTTAATAGATTTTTGGCGATACTTTGAGTCCGAATAACATCAACCGTTATTGCAAAATTGCTATCCTGTGCCTAAAAATGATGTGAACGAAGTCAACGAGCAAGTTCTAAATATTTTAGTTGTAACACAGTGAGAGATCTGAGCACGAATTGAGTTGAAGACAGTGATGATAACGATAAACAAAATTACCCTGCCGAGTTTTTGAAAGAATTTTATACCAAAAAAGATATCTGTAATGGTTGATGTAATATAATGATTTTCCTTTCACTCTCCGGAGGCGACAATTTCCAATTAAACTGACATTTTCAATGACCATAAATAAATTGCAAGGTTAAATATTGAAAAAAGTAGGAGTTTTTCTGAAAGAACTGGTATTTAGACATGGGCAGTTTTAGCGGGCTGATGATGTAAAACTAAACATTATAGATGGCAAAGAACAAGGTTAATTGGTTAAAAATTCTACGAATTTTTTTATAAGAAATGTTGTATATAAAGAAAATTTATCAAAATATATTAATAAACATGTTTTCAAATAAAAACTTTTGTATATAAATCCAATAAATTTTTTGTCGCATTTTGTACTCTAAATGGTTCCTTCCCGTCGTAGGACGGGCTTTTACACTAGTGTTTAATAAAAGAGATAAAAGACAAGTGTTCTACTTCTCAGCTGATATCGCTCAAAAATTCAGTCTTTGTACTTCATAGTCTTTGTACAACTTCATTTCATAGTACCAACCTACTTGATTTTAGAAAAGACGTTGGAAAATAGAAACAAAAAAATTTTTCGAAGTGTCCAATATAATGGACAAATTCATTGAAAGTGTTTAATAGATTTTTGGCGATACTTTGAGTCCGAATAACATCAACCGTTATTGCAAAATTGCTATCCTGTGCCCAAAAAATTCCGATGTGAACGATCCTTATTATGCCTAAAATTTAATTTAAAAAACTTTAACTGTCAGCCTAAAAGTATGCACACAAAATTCATTTGATATTTACAGTTGCGGTCAAAATAATAGTAGTGCCAAATACGAAAAGTAATCAAGCACATTATTTTGTAAACAATCCTTTTTTACTCGCCACGGCAGTTTTATACCGCTTTATACCAGTGAGTATACAATTTGGTGACCTGATCTTGTAAACAACAACTTTTTGTTGATTTTGTCAATTTACTTTTATCGAAAATTGATGCAAATTTGTGCGGTCAAAAACATAGTAGTGTTTTATTAATACATACAAAGCATTGAAAAATTTCGCTAAATTATATTATAAACACACAAAAAGTAAGTACTGAGCTATTTTCCCTCAGTTTATATAAAAACAAAAATTTAGTTGTGCCATATTTTTACAGAAATGGGACGAGGAAAACATTTTTCTGCGGAAAAGCGGGAATTGATAAAAAAAATTAGTTTTCAAGAGCAAAACATACAAAAAGGTTGAAAATTTGCTCAAATGTTCACCAACCACAATTTGCAATGCCATAAAACACAATAAAAAAACCAGAGACAGGTGGACGCAAGACAGTTATGACGGTAAATTTGGTTAAACGAGTGGTACGGTACTATAAGACCAATCCATTTGCCTCTGCAGTACAAATATAAGAAGAGCTTAATGCAGCGCAAGTATTCGTACTTTACGTACACTTCTTAAGGAACAATATTTGAATACGCATGGTTCTAGTAAAGTGCCACTTTTAACCAAGAAGTATATTCTAAAAAGGATTCAGTTAGCCAGATATCATTCTTCGTAGCCAAATGAAAAATTAAGAAACATTTGATGGTCGGACGAGTCCAAAATTGTAATGTACGGTTGTAAAGGGTCTCGTCAATATGTTCGACGTCCCAAAAAAATGTCAGTTCAACTCGAAGTATACCACAAAAACCATTAAGCACGGTGGTTGCAAAATCATGGCTTGGATATGATTTTCTTTCTATGATGTTGGTCCAATTTATTGTATAAAAGCTAAACATCGATTATAAAGCGATCAATTATAAACATATTATCAAGAATAAAGCAATACGCAGAAAGAAAGACGAACTTAATACCTTTCCAACAATAACACTCTCACGCAAATCTAGAAAAAATTTGTCTTTTAAAGCGGTTTTGAAAAAATGTCTTTTTAAAAATATTAAAAAATTAATTTTTCGGTGGCCAATAAGAGTTGTAATGAAACATAATTTTTTAATTTTTTGAATATCAGAATATTTATAAAGGGTGATTTTTTAAGAGCTTGATAACTTTTTTTTTTAAAAAAAAAGGCATAAAATTTGCAAAATCTCATCGGTTCTTTATTTGAAACGTTAGATTGGTCCATGACATTTACTTTTTGAAGATAATTTCATTTAAATGTTGACCGCGGCTGCGTCTTAGGTGGTCCATTCGGAAAGTCCAATTTTGGGCAACTTTTTCGAGCATTTCGGCCGGAATAGCCCGAATTTCTTCGGAAATGTTGTCTTCCAAAGCTGGAATAGTTGCTGGCTTATTTCTGTAGACTTTAGACTTGACGTAGCCCCACAAAAAATAGTCTAAAGGCGTCAAATCGCATGATCTTGGTGGCCAACTTACCGGTCCATTTCTTGAGATTAATTGTTCTCCGAAGTTTTCCCTCAAAATGGCCATAGAATCGCGAGCTGTGTGGCATGTAGCGCCATCTTGTTGAAACCACATGTCAACCAAGTTCAGTTCTTCCATTTTTGGCAACAAAAAGTTTGTTAGCATCGAACGATAGCGATCGCCATTCACCGTAACGTTGCGTCCAACAGCATCTTTGAAAAAATACGGTCCAATGATTCCACCAGCGTACAAACCACACCAAACAGTGCATTTTTCGGGATGCATGGCCAGTTCTTGAACGGCTTCTGGTTGCTCTTCACTCCAAATGCGGCAATTTTGCTTATTTACGTAGCCATTCAACCAGAAATGAGCTTCATTGCTGAACAAAATTTGTCGGTGAAAAAGTTGCCCAAAATTGGACTTTCCGAATGGACCACCTAAGACGCAGCCGCGGTCAATATTTAAATAAAATTATCTTTAAAAAGTAAATGTCATTGACCAATCTAACGTTTCAAATAAAGAACCGATGAGATGTTGCAAATTGTATGCGTTTTTTTTTAAAAAAAAGTTATCAAGCTCTTAAAAAATCACCCTTTATAAGTAAGAAATTTAATATTTTAGCAGGTGTGGGTATGCGTTCTGTGAAAAATAAAAAGTTACAAGCATAAAACGTGTTTTTTTTTTACAAAAAAGGACCTTCATTAGTATCAAAATTGCTTGGGCGGTTTTTCTCCGATTTGAAAAAAAAGTATGCAGAAATCATTTTAATGAGTTCCTCTAACTTTTGAGGCCCCGACCGGCGGAATCTAAATTTTGATCCGGTCTAATGTATATTTTAAAAACATTCTACGCCATGCAAAAATTTAACTGCATACTTTACAAAAGTAAAACAAAACTTTCAAGAAAAAAAAAACGAACGTTTTACAATGGCTAAATTATTATTTTCAAAATTATTACAAAAATTAATATACAAAATATAATTAATATGCAAAATTAATACGAAACGTTTTAGAAACAGAACGTTTTTATTTCTTTTGTTAAGAATTCATGTTTTTGTCAAGATTTTTTGACACTATTTTAGATGTAAAAGAAGAGTTTTAAATATGTTTTACAACAGCTATCTTCTTGCTGCCAATAGCTCAGTGGAAGTGTGCTAGACTAGTATGCAGAGGATGTAAGTTCTCATCCCGACAGTGCAAGTATCAATAGCATTAACTTTATAATTTAAATTGTAATTCTAATTGTTTTATTGATCAGAACCTCGAAATAAAATCGCGCTTGTAATCTTAAAAACAATCTATCCAAATATATTAAAAGTAAATATGTTAAATTAAAAAAATTATTGCAGATTTCGTCAGGTATTGTACCCTGGACGGTTGTGTATTAAACTCGACACTGGCAAGCATGGCTAAACTTGACCTTCGTAAAATGTTAACAAACGGACGATATAACGTCGTGTTAGCAATCGAGGCATTTAAAACCTCTCTTCAAAATGTTAATTAAAAATATCAAACGAACGTTTTCACAGCTCATTTTAACCCATTTAGACCCAAGCCATTTTAAAACCGAAAATATAAATGTATTTTCATGTTTTTTTACTTAATAGCGATTAAAGCAATACAAAGAAATATAAATAAAAATATAAAAAACGCGATCGCAAACTACCGTTATCCATTTTTTTCCATAGAAGAAGCAACAAGTATGTAAGCAATGCGTCAAGAAATACATATAAACAGAAGTTCAACGGAAAAATTCGCAAACAGTAAAAAAGCAGTGCAAATAAGACATTGTTCTGTTACCCAAGCGATTTCAGTGGGATTAAATGGGTTAAAGTGTTTATTTTAGAAAATCAAATGAATGTCTAAGAAGCTCTTTTTTATATATATGTTTTTAAAATAAAAACAATTAAAGAGAGTCTTAAGTCGGTCAAGGCCGAATATGAAATACCCTAAATCTACATTTCCAAAATACAATAAAAGTATTGAAAATGGACGTGTTCGTAGGGGGATGAAGCCCATATTTAATATGCATTTAAATGTTGATGAATAATTTACGTATACCAAGTTTTATCTCTGTAGTTCACAGTTCATGACTATTGTGGGTTGTATGGGAGGTGGGCCTGTTGATGGATGGATTACGCCCAATTTTTAAACACACCTTAGTTTTGGTATAAAAAGCATACATACCAAATTTTATCTCTCTAAGACAAACATAATCTTATTTATTGAGTTTTAAACTTTTTGGGTTGTATGGGAGGTAGACGTTTTCGTGAGCGGATGATGCCCATATATCACAACCATCTTTATTTTGTTATAAAAAACATACGTACCAAATTTTATCGATGTAGGTTAAACACAAGCTTATTTATTGGGTTTTAAATTTTTGAGTTACATGGGAGGTGGTTCCATCGTTTTTCGAAGACATCTTTTTGTTGATAAAAAACACATACATACCAAATTTTATTGTTGTAGGTTAATTATGAGCTTATTTGTGCAGTGTTCAATTTATGTGTTGTATGGGAGGTAGGCGTGTCCGTGAATGGATTTAAAAAATATTTTGTAGTGCAGATCCTTGGATTTTTATAAACATGTATACACAGTTTCATACAATTATCTCACCTCCTTCTTCTTATCCTCTGTTTACGGATAACATACAGACGAATGGACGGACATTTATAGCTCGACTGACGAGATGATGCTGATCAAGAATAAATATACTTTTCTATAACGAACTCACTTCGTTCTATGCGTTACAAACATTTGCACAAAGTTAATATACCCTGACCTTTCAGGTTTAGGGTATAAAAACGGTATGCAGGATATCTCGAGTTTGGCTTTTATAAAACAAAAACAGAAAAACTTTGATTGGAGTTTGAACCTAATGTTTATAGTTCTACTAGTAAAGAAGCCTGTCATACGACGGGTCGTATTCAAAATAATTAAGTAGCAGACGATATGATATTTTTCATTCACCTCAAATGTTGTTTTGTTCCAGTCTATCAGCCCTTACTGATATATATCAAATAAATTTTGTGTGCATACTTTTAGGCTAAAAATTCATATAAAAAGCACTGTAATATGGAAACAGGTGCTTGTCCAGGCTAACATGTTCAGTCTATACATAGCAATAACAACTTTAACAGTTTGAGCGATATAGAGCACGGAGCAGGACGCTTGTCTTTTATATAATAAGATGACATTGATAATGCTTAGTTAGTCCATATAAGATGAGCATCATTTAGTTATTTTTATGTTTTTCTTTTGAGGACCATAACAAAATATATGGTTATTTATTTATAATTATAAAAATATGAAAAACACTTGCTGTACTCTAAAAAAGTAAAAGTTCATCGTTGCCAGAATAAATTATGTGTTCACATTTCAAATTAATAGTTAGTTTGTATAATTGTAATGTTTCAATTATATGTTTCCACTTTATAAACATAGTTTTTCTAAGAATATTATTAATAATCAAAGCGTGAAATATGAAATGATGATTGATTCAACCTTAACGCAACAAAAAACTAGCTCATTAAAAGCTACATTCATAAGTAGCCAAACAGGCAGGGGTAGGGTGTGTTACTTTTTTGACACCCTTAGATTGCAGCTAAAAAAATTAATTATTATTTCTTTTTGATATGTATTAAACAGAAATTGAATTAAACTGGCTTTATTTATGAGCATTAGCTAAACTATTAAGCAACATTTAAATTATGCGTTAAAAAATTTTAAAATTGAATATTATACAATCATTTATAATAATACAAAATAATACAAATATCACAGAAAATAATATGTTATGAAGAGATCAACTTTTTTTATGTGCACTCCAAAATTATTCTCAAACACATGAATGTTCATATAAATTCCTGTGAATACGCCTGGCAACATACAAGCTAATATAAAGCCGATGCTTTTATTTCAAGCTAAATTTTGAAATAAATTGAATGTTTATTATTTTACACTTAATTGAAAATAATTTATTTTAAATTGAATTTCAATACATTTGAAAAACATCAAAGGTAGTTCGAACAGGTGCCACATTTTGTGATTCAGTTCGATGCAGCAACATTTTGTTTGGTTGAAATGTGATAAAAATAAACATTAGGCTAAAGTAGCTACTAAGATATTTTGTAATCGAATCAGCAAAACTCTACAGCAAGATTCAAGAAAATAAATTTAAAAAACCAATTGAAGGAATTGAATGAGACTTTTACAAAATTGCATGGTAGTGAATATTTTTAGAACAAAACAAAAAATGTGCGTTCTTAAGTCAAGGCTAGGAAATCGATTAACGCAACAGTTTAGCATTAATTGGCAACAAAAGATGTGATGTAAAGAAAACCATCACACAAATGTGTGTCTGTAGGACGCAGCTAAAGAATTTGGAACATGTTGTGGGGCAAAAATAACTGCTAGAGTCTTAAATTAAGAGTCTTTAAGGTATAAAGAAATGTTCAAAATAATATTCAACAAATTTTGATAAACCTTTTAAAAGCTGAATTCATTACCACTCAATGTGTTCATTATTATCTATGAAGTCTTATTTAACAACTTTTGCATTTAAAAATTCATCATATTTCACCTATACAGTCTTCATTACATTTTATATTTTTTTTTTTATTTTTGATTAAAAATTTTAATTTATATTTCGCAGAGATTTTTACTAGAGCTTCCAAGTGGCTGACAACCAAGACACATCTTTAGAATTCAAACAATAGCTAAATATAGAAAATTCTCAATCATTGTGGTGATTGTGATGATGTAGCATTTGTGCCTCGTATCTGCTTGGATTAGTATAAAACCACTAATATACCCGCGTGGTATTTTTATAGGCACTGTTTGGTCTATTTTTAATGCCGCACATTCCAGTACAAACGTCCGAATGGCAACACGCAGGAATTCTTTTTCAACAAAAAAGATTAAAAAATGTTATAAAAATAACAAGAAAGAATGTCGTAGTAGAAATGCCATAAATTTTACGAAAACAACAACAAAACTATTAAAATCTGAATGAAAATTCCGGAATTTTCCGTGTAAACTATTTGTTGTTTTTATTTTGTTTCTTGGTGACCTAGTTTTTATTTTTTTTTTTAAAGAAAACCAAAATACTGTCTGTTTTCTCGTCATTCTCGCTTCACGAAGCAAATTAAAAAGAAATTAATTTTCAAAAATTTTATGCTTTGCCATCAACACTTGCATGCATCTTCGGCACGAGACGTCAAAAAGTCAACGCCTATGAGGCTGGGTGCTCAAAATTCTTTGCAACTTCAAGTAAAATTAAAATTGATGCACTTTGTCGTTGGCGCCTGTAACTGTAACATCAGCAGCAGCTGAACGAACACATCTGAGTTGCATCTGTTGGCAATTTATAAGTGGCAATAAATTTATGGCATGCAGTGACTGACATGGTAGAGTGGAGCATAAGCAGGCGCCAAATGGAAAATACAACAACAACAAAAGCAATATTACAAAAAGTGTACAAAGAAGAAAATTTCGTAAGAATTTTCTTTGATTTGTCTTGTACGAATTGTTGAGCGGTAGCAGAGTGCAGAAGTGGAAATGAAGTTTTTGTAAAATTAGCAAAAACAAAAAGAAACAAAACAAGTAAAGAAAGTCTAAAGTCGGTCTAGGCCGACTATGAAATACCCTAAACCTACTTTTAAAAAAAAATAATATTATTGAAACACGCCCATTTTCAATACTATTATTTTTTTTTGCATTCGTGGGTGGATGAAGGCTTTATCTATATCTATACTATTATATAAAAGGCTTCTCACGTATCTACGCAGACGTGTTTAGCCTGTTTCAAAAGAGAAGAACATTTTCGCGCATGTTTGAGAATAAGAAAATAATTTTGAAAGCGTTCTTCATTCTGATTGGGCGACATTAAAAAAAAAAATTAAAAATATTCTCTGAGCAGAAAAATAAATGAAAAAAAATTAATGTATATTTCTGAATTTTGTTGTTCATCGCAACTGCGCTGCGGAAGTACTGAATTTTATTTTTCAAAATTAACCAATCAAAATTGAAAAAAAGGGGGCGTTAAAAAATAATTTGTTATCCAAAATTTCACTTCACAATTTTTTCTTGAGAAAATAATTTATTTTTTATGTAATTAGTTTTTGATATCTCTCTCAAGATGCAGTTTGCTGCAGGTCGTCGGTGCTTGTGCGATCATTTGTTCTGAATGTTTGCGCATTTAAATATATCGTAAAATAGTAAAAAACACTCAAAATAAGCATAAAGTTCAGCGAACAGTACAAAAAGAGCAAGAAATTGCGCTCAATAAATTTTCTAGGTTTAAAAATAATTTCTCACTGCGCATCGAAAAATGAAACTAAAAAATGTTCTTCTCTTTTGAAACGGGCTATAACTCAAGAACTACTTAATCGATTTTTGTAATTCTTTCAATAACATAAAGCAACATGCTTTACTTGGTGGTTGGCGTACTTTTTTTCTTTAAAACTGCTCTTAAAAGTTATTAAAACTTGAGTTTAAAAAGTAGCCAAAAAAGTCAAATCCAAAAGACATTGCTGCATTGAATCGTTAGATACACAACCAGCGCGCTGCAGCCAGGACTGCCACTCTCAAACATTTTATTCTACCAAATTGCATTCAAAAATTTACCAAACTGGAAAAGAATTTACCAAACAACAAAAAAAATGTATTTTTAAGTTAAAGAAACAATACATTTATGCATATTTTTTAATTAAATTCACATTTATTAAACGCTTGAAGATGTTTTATCGCTTTTCACATTGGTCGCCTTCTTTATAATAACAAATCTAAACAGAAATACCATAATCGCTTAGAATATAAATTTTAATTAAATCAATTTATTAAAAATAAAAGCTTACTTATCCATCTTAGCCATGATACAAAAAAAGAGGTAGTATTGACAAATACTAATTTTCTCTTGAGAAGGGAACTGACTGCTGCCAAAAACGGCAGTCAAAGCAAAACAGTTACTGGCCACATTCAGCGCAGTCAATTGTTGCTACAGTGTTCCTAGGTGAGCTATGCTTTAGCTGAATGGGATGCTATATGAAGCGTCTTAAAGTTATCAAGTTGACGAAATGTATGTCTATGTACTATTTATGTATAGCCTATTATACTATTACAATAATTTATACTATTTCTTTATAATTTTTCTATTTTAAGTGCATAGGTATTTCATGTGCATATTTTTGATTTTTAAGTACTTAAAAAATATCTTATATCAAAAGGAATCATATACAAATTAGAAGTATTTTACTATACTATGTTGAAAATTATTTCCCACCACCTCAGAATGATGTATATGTATGTAATTATATAGAACAGATTCAAAGTTGAAGTTTTAATTTCTGAACAGTTGAGACAGTTGCGTACATTTTAGCAACTCCCACCTCATCAGTTTTACTGAGCGCTATCAAAATTAAATTTTGCTCAAGTGTTGGCAATGTTGAGTATGCTGAATATGCCCTTTGTATTATGGTGTTTTCTTATGAGCGCTCTCTTCTTCGATATATTTTTTTTGAAAATTTGAAATACTACCTGTATTTTTGTATCATGATCTTAGCGATCCATCAATTTCTTTCCTAAGCCGACCATAGATGGCAATTTCGTGTGAAAAATCACTATTCGTGATTATTTAAGTGCCGTGTGGCAATGTGTGATTTCTTAAATAAAGCGAGTGATTTATCACTCATGCCTGATTTTTTGATCACACACACTTTATTAATGAAGAGTGCGTTCAAGTAAATGCGAAAACACGTATATTAACGAACAAACCCAACACTGCAATTGATATTTGCTAGCGCAGGTATAAAGTTTAAACTTTTAAAAAGTTAATATTAAGTTCATATTACAAATTCAGACAATTTAAATTAGTTCCACTGATATATATTATATTGAATTACCAAAAATGTTCATATCTTCTTAATTTTGATCAAGTAAATAAGATATTAATACATTTTTAACAAAAAACTTTTACTGATATAACCAAATACATAAAATATCTCATTATTTGTGAAATTGTATGGCATTAAATGTTCTTGTATGCTATAAAATTCAAATTGCTTCTGAGTTATTTTCTGTTCTGAGTGTGATTTTTGCGTGATTTTCTGTTCTATGTGTGATTTTGCGTGATTTTTTTGCTGTGAGTGTCACACGAGTGATTTTTATATATATGCTGTGTGATTTAGTGATTTCGTGTGTGACTTTTGGTTGGCATCTATGAAGCCGACGATCTAAGAAACTGACAAAATCAAAGTTTTGACATTTTGCTTTGCGTTCATTCGTGTTATTTTCACTTGATACTAATTTGAAAGATTATTTTCAATCATAAGGGTTTTGCTGCACAATGAGCATGTTTGATATAATTTTTATGCAATCATTTTTTGATTTGTAACTTATTTTAAATTTTCATTAATTTTAAATTTACCAAACCAAAAATAAATTTACCATTTTACAAAGTCAAAATCTTTTTACCAAATTTGGTAATATTTTACCAAAACGGCAGCCCTGGCTGCAGCGTAAAGCTTTCTCGCTCTTTTCCTCTCCGATTGTGTTTGTTGTTATTGTTTCTTTAACTTAAAGTGCTTTAAATAAGGGATGTTTTACGTAAAGAGCAGCCGCAAGAAGTTGTCTCATTCAGTTGGCGCTGAGACTTCAAGCAATTAAGTCTTTAATGCTTAATTTTTAGCTATGCCATATTTATGCTAAATATGTTAATGTAAATGTTTTGGTCATTAATACAGTCAAGCCTGTTTTTATGCGGTCTGTTTCTGTGCGATTTCTTTTTAGTGCAATTTGTTTTAAGCGATTTTTTAATTTACGCTTATTCTTAAATGCAATTTCTTTAATGGTGCACAAGAGTTTCGTGAATTTGTTCGCCCGTTTTTTTTCTAGGTACATTACTACCGCACAAAAACAGGTTCGACTGTACTTAAAAAGGTAGATCCAAAATTTGAATCAACAATTTAAAAACCAGTAAAATATCCAATTTTAGTTCTTTCATTCATATGCGTTTCCTAACGTTATGTTTGATTATAAAATTATATTTTAATTATAGCCTTGATTATAAAAATCGGATAAGTAGTATCCAAGATAGACTTGAAAAGAGCGAGAAAAAACTTAAAAATATTGGCGCATAGTGTTATCAATGTGTGGAAAGGTGTGTTCGCATTTGTTAACAGGTGTAAGAGTATTGATACGATACTGAAAGGTGTGGTAAAATTCATTTAAAAAATCCTTAAATTAATTTAAATGGAACTGTTTTCATCCCGATGCTGCTTACTTTAAAACAAGATGTTAAAAGTTACAGATAGATAGATAGATAGATAGATAAATAGATTAAGATTTAGTTCGTGTTAAAGAATTAAAATGTCGTTTTTGGGAAACGAAAATAGATTCCTGAGCTGAAAAAAGGTAAAAAGCTCTTTATTTAGACTTCTCAGACCTTACCGAATGTAATTTCGTTTTTGGAGCGACAATTTAGTGTACTTGAAAATCTCCTATACAAATAGAGGACGGTCATGTAAAAAGTTAATGCAACTAAACCAAAAGCCTTCAAATATTTTCATAAAAATATCTATCGCCCAATTCATATTGAAGTATAATAAAATTTGCACTCACCATTTCCGATTTGGCTCAAATTTTTTCTTGGATTGGTTTAGTGTTTTAAAAGAAAATTCGGAGTTTGAGATTTAAAGAGTTTTTACGCGGACCCACAGCTATGCGTATGCCTAAAAAGGGTATATTTTGAGACAACATTGCTCTGTCAATTTAAATTCGATTTTTGTAAATTTTAGTTTTTAATTTTTTTAAATATTTAATTTAAAAGTTTAATGCCATGCCAGCATCAGACGTTATAATTTTTTTGTAACTTTCATAATTAAAGCACTAACGTTTCATTACCTTAAAATGAAAATAAACTTTTTAAACTTTTTAAAATGAACTTCTAAAACGTACATTTGATTTTCTATAAAAAACATTTTAAATTGAGTTTTTAAAACGTTCGTTAAATGCATAATGAATGCATAAGAATGCATTCATTGAATACAAAATTGATCCATAAATACAATTTTGAATTTATATCCAATTTTATCAAAAAAATGCATTTATCATAAATTTTTCGTATTCCGAATGTTGAATTAGATTTTTTATTAAAATGAATGCCTTTTAATAAGGAATGCAGTTCAGTTTCGTTATTCATTTAGCATTAATTGTTTTTCATGAATTTATTTTTTGTTTATTATTTCGTTTTGTATTGTTTTGATTTTTTTATTTATTATTCAGGTTTTATTCATAATCCCTTTCCGACAGTATACGTACAATTGCGACTTAATATGACTTAACTTTTTATTATTTCAACAAAATGCTGCCATTGTGTGATTAGACCTGAAGCACATAATTGTATATGATGTTTTTTTTTAAAGAAAACCAAAATATGCCCTTATATGTATTTGCGAAAACGAGTCGGAACAGAGAGTATTAAAATTTATTTAAATTATTTAAAGTTTGATAGATACCATCTAATAAGTGTTTTAACGATCAAGGCACTACAACTTTTAATTAGAAAATTATATTCGATTTTGAATTTGTAATTTCATTTATTTTTTAGCCACTTTCATACACGTGCGTATCCTGAATTTAAAGGATTATCGAGAAATTTGATATAACAGTTTATTTCTTTGATTTTTATGAATTTAAAAACGGCAGGTTCTAAAATTGTATCAAATTTTAACCAACAGTTCTTGCGTAGATCAGAAAGGGTACTTAATTTTTAAACAAATTTTTTTTTTCATTTATTATTAATTTTTATTCGATAAGTATTTTTTATTCATGCGTTTGGTTTGTATTAATTTTTTAACCAAAGTAGCATATGTTAAATTTGGTTACTAACCCAATTAGATAGGGCTAAGACGGTTTTTTTAGTAGTAGTTTAGTTTAGCTTAATTTATAAGTAGTAATTTAATCAGGGACCGTACCGGTTATGGCTTTTTTTTTGAAAAATTAACATATTATCTGTTATATTTTAACTTTTATTTTTTTCAGACAAAAGTACAAGTTATTTTGTGCCTTTTTTCGGGCTAATATAACAGTTACTTTTGACTTTTATTTTATTAGTAAAATATAACAGTTATTTTCTGCCTTATATTTTTTCGGTCAAAACTATCAGGCAATTTGTATTTTTTTCAAAGGCCATTTTACCGTCTAACAAACTATTGATAGCATGTGTAAAATATGCGCACCGATAACATGAAAAGAAAGTAATGAATCATAATATTTTTGACCCAAAAAATAAGTCACAAAATAACTGTTATTTTTGACCGATAAAATAGAAGTAAAAAGTAACCGTTATTTTTGCCCGAAAAAATAAAAGGCACTAAATATCAGTTATCTTTTAACTTTTATAGAATTAGTCGAGCATTTTAAAGGCACATTCTTACTGAGCCTGCAATGGGTGCAATAGCTTTTATTCCCAGGATTCCAATGATATCTTCAGATTTACCATTTCAATTTAATAGAGTAAATTTTCCTGTAAAAGTATGTTTTGCCATGACTATAATCAAAGCTCAGGGACAGTTATTCAATGTTGTTGGTGTTGACTGGCGTAATGATGTGTTCTCGCATGGGTAATTGTACGTTGGACTTTCACGTATTGGAAATTCTTCAAACCAATTCATATTACATACTTCCAAACGATGAATGTTGTACCAAAAACGTAGTTTATTCAGAAGTTTTTAGCAACTAAAAATGATGTCTTAACTAAGTTATTTTATTATTCTCTTCTTTTCATACCAAAAGGTCCTTTTAGATTTGTAATTAACATTTCAAAAGTGGGCGTGTTAGTTCATTAATCTTTCATACTTCGTTTCTGCGCTTAATAATTGTATTTTATATATGCTCCAATGTTTGATATTTAATGTTGTCATGTACAAGTCTTATTCAAGTAATATTATAAAATAATTTTAGGTGCGATAATTGGAGGACCTCCACCAGGTGTATTTAGTGGATTGAAGTGCGACACCATTGCATGGGATGTCTTTCGATGATTTTCACCTAGCTTCACGCAAAAAATAAAAACTATTAATGCTGTTATGACACTAATGCTATTATAACACACTATTTGTAAATAAAAAAAATTAAAGAACAACTCTAAAGTTGGTCTAGCCCGATTATCCTAAAACACAATCATATTTATTGAAGTTTGGACAGGACAACGTCTGTCGGGTCTGCTAGTATTATATAAACAACGTATAGTTCTTGTGTTGTGGTCGGTTTAAAATAATGTAAGCTAAAAGCGGTTAATTGAAGCGGAACTCAAATAAAATATTAAGTTCTACTCGACATGCTCTGCATTTGAAATATTTCCATATCATTATTTATGTCAGAACTTGTAGATACCAGCAACACCTGCCAAAATTACAAAATTCCGTGAGTTACCAAAATAAATACAAGTTTTTTGAAGAGGCTCATTAATATAGTTACAACAACAAAAATACACTCATACATCTAAATTGCACTAACACACACAAACTCATTGCTCGATTTGTTAACAAATTTAAATGCTGTTAATAGAAGATTTTTCCGGAATTTCGAAAATGTTGCAATTAATTTCGATTAAAGTTTTTTTTTTCCTGGCCAACAGCCAAAGAATGTGAATTTTGTAATTTTTTTTTTTTTTTTAAAAAATTTCATAATACGCGGTTGTTGGCCTCTGACTGAGGCAAGCAGGCAGGCTGGCAGTCAATCTATGAGATGTATTAATTCCGAAAGTAGTGTGGAATTTTAAATGAATCAACAAATGAATGAATATTTAAGGCGGAATGAAGTGTACGGCGTATTTTTTGGAATTAGTTCAATTTTGCTGAAATGAGTTTTGAAATAATTTTTCAAAATAATAACACATTTTTATGGAAGCATATAATATTGCATACCTTCGCTTTTCTTTATATATATTTTAATGGCATGCATTTTTATTTGTTTGTTCAAATTGAAATACCAAAAACAAACATTGGTTTGATTAACTAAAACAATTGTTATTTACACAATACTACTAAATAAACAAAACAAATACTTAAATTTTGCTAAATCACAAAATTAAGGAATAAAAACTCAAAAAAACTACAACTTAAAAAATATTAATACCACCAGCTAACGCAGCTACCAAGTTGGTTATGCTCACTCCTTTAGCTCAACTGCCTCATTTGCGTAGCCTGTTTTGGCTGCTGTTGTCAAAGTATGCTGCTTGTGTGCCAGATATGCTGCCTTCTGATCAGGCGTCATGGCCCATTCCTGCAGCTCTCCCGAGGCCCAGAACCAGTAAATGACACAACCGATAAGATAAATGCCAGCTGAGAGAAAGAACACAGTCTGCCATTCCTCACTGGTCTGATCGACGACGATGTAGCCAGTCAGCAGGGGGCTAACAATGCCAGGTATGGTGGCAAAGGTGTTGCCAATGCCCATCAACACGCTGGCATACTGTGGAGCAATATCGAGATGATTGACACTAGAAAGAATCAGAATTTAGCACACTTCGTAATGGAGTAGCAAAAGCAAAACTTACGCGAATCCAGACCAAGCAAAGGCACCCAGGCCAACGGCAATTGTAATGCAGACAACACTCCAGGCGGGATCCAGTAGATAGGCGGTTAAGACCATGAATATAGTTTGTGCCAAGAAAGCGCCACAGTTGAAGTAGCGACGTACTTGTGTGGTGGTCAGATAGCCCTTCATTTGCAGCCAATCGGCCAGATAGCCGGAAACGCCCAAAAGTATGCCCATCGCTAAATAAGGCACAGCCGATAGAAAGCCAGTCTTGTCCAAATTGAAGTTGAGTGTATCTAAAGACAAAAAAAAATACCGTTACTGAACTGTGTATCTCTGCTCACTTCACTAACATACCTCTCAAGAAAGTTGGCAATTGTGTCAGTAGCGTATAGAATCCCCAATTTTCGGAGAAATGTGAGGCAACAATGGCATAGAAAGCAGTCGAAGTGAAGATAGCCTTCCAAGGTATCTGTTCACGCTGCTTGCCCGAATAGCCAATTTTTTTCTGTATATATTCGCATTCGTTTTTGGAACAGTAACGATCCAGCTCGGGACCATTACGCACAATAATCAGCCAAAGTGCCAACCAGATGCAGCCAATAACGCCAAATACATAGAACACGCTCTCCCAGCCATAAGCGGTGGCCAACATGCCTGAAGCAGGCATAGCAATAACGGTGCCAGCATAGTTGCCGGCAAAGGCAATTGAAGCCATGCGTGAACGTTCGAGTGGTGGTGACCAGCGTGACCAGACGGCATGAATGCAGGGAAATGTGACGCCCTCAAAGACACCCTCAATAATGCGTACCACCAGCAGAGTGGTCAGACCCTGCTTAGCTGCCAATGGGGTCAAGAGTGTCAGAATGGCGGTGGTACCAATGCCAAGACCAAAAACCTAAATGGAGAGAGCAAATGAAGAGAAAAAAATTAAAAATGGTTTTATTTTTAAGTAATATACAAATTTGTTGTAATTTCTATTAAATAATATACTAATTACTTAATACAATAATTAAAATATGTAGGCTAACACCCTTAATGACTAAGGGTGGAAAATTATTGTAATCACATCTCATTTGCTTGATATGTATCAGCTTATTGTACAAACCCTTCGTCATCTAAATCTTCAGCGTCATTTAATAATGTGTAACTTTTTTGTTCGATCACATTTAATGTCCTAGACTTTAATTCTTGGACATATAGAATTATTTTATCCACACATTTCAAAATGGAGAAATCTTTCCATATATCAGGTAATATTATATCATATCTCGATTGCATTCAAATTATTCCAATATCAGCTTAAGTGTTCTAAGTATATAATAAGATTTAAGGGTTTTTATAATACCCTGGTTGATGTTGTATTGTGTTGTAAAAAAGTACTTTTACGTTTGAATTAACTAGGTCTACTGGATATCCTAGAGCATTTGTTTTTTTTTGTTTGAGCAGTAAAGCTTCGAAACTGATAATTTTAGTTTTCGAGTAATTTGCGAAGCAGTTGCAAATACAAACGTGGTATCTATATAATTAATGGGCTTAGGTTTTTTTGTGACTTCAACTCCTCACAGACCAATATACCGATTCTATCGATTTAGATGTCATTAAATCAGGTTTAGGCTGTAGATGTGCAAACCACTTTTAAAAATTGTGATTTCGCTTCAGGGGACAAAAAAAAAACAAAAAAAAAAAAACAAATTGGCCATGTCAGCCCTTGAAAGGACTTTGACCGAGCTTCTTATGATCAATTGTGTTGTGTGTGTTATTAAATGTTTACACACAATGACCAAGAACTGGACCTACATGTTTTATGCCAACTCCGAACGGCTAAAGTTCATGTTCTCAAGAAGCTTTACATGGCATTATTTACTCTCTGAGGTTTGCCATTGTCTGCAGAGAGGTGGTGACCGATCAGAAAAATTTTTTTATTTGAAAAAACTTTTGGCTGCGGCTGGGGATCGAACCCGGGCTCCGAGCATGCTAAGCCACATACTTTACCTGCATGCCACGGTCACCACAAAAATGAACTCACATACCTTTTAAATCAGGGGTGCTGAAACTTATACCCACAAAGTTTTTTGTTTGTAATTACGATTGGTCGAGTAGTTTTTGTTTTATCACGCCCGCCAAGATTTTTTTAATGATTTTTTAAAAAAATGCCTATAGCAATATATCTGATTTTTTTTTGCGTAGTTATTTTACAAAAAATATATGTATATAATTTTTCAAAATGATATCTTATTTTCTATTCAACTTTACGCATTTTAAAAAATTAAAATAAAAAAATGTTTGAAGGTGTAACGTCCCCATAAATAGAGTTCGTCTTGTAAAACCATGTACTTAAAAATGGAATCCATTAAAGTTTCAATGACCACCTGTGAATGTCGACCGGCCTGTGACCTTAGATAATCCCATTGCATCCGATTGGCCATAGAATCATCCATATTTGTCCAAATGCTCCATGCAATCCATAAAAGTACAAATTACCAGCCTGTGACCTCTGACAATCCCATTGCATCCGATTGGCCATAGAATCATCCATTTTCCAAATGATTCATGGAATCTAGAAAAGTGCTAATGACACGCCTGTGACCTCTAAAAATCCCATTGCATCCGATTGGCCAAAGATTCATCCATTTTTGTGCAAATGATTCATGGAATCTATGACATTGCCAATGACCCGTCTATGACCTCAGATAATCTTATTGCATCCGATCCATGACCATTGAATCATACTGGTTGAAAATTCCAGCGTAACGTGACACTGTTGGAAATTGAAGCATAGCGTAATTAGTTGAAAATTCCACCTTCAAAGAGTACGGCTTAAAACTTTGTTGATTAATTCGTCTATTAGTTTGGACTCAAACCATTATTTCGAATTTATAAGGTGTTTCGAACACTTAATTTCAATTTAATTCACCTAAATTCACCTAAATTGACCTTAATTCACCTTAATTCGCCGCCGTTTCATTCGTTTCATCGGTTTTACTACCCGTTCCATTCGCCGTATTTTGTATACTCGGCTCAAGAAGTTTCACATCAAAAAGTAAAGCATAATAAAAACTGTATTTTGTTCACATTTTGTTCATACTCTAGAAAGCAACAGATTAGCCCAACACTAGAACTTGCGGTTCAATCCTAGTATGTGGCAAAAATTTCATGTGTTGCACACTGCAATTTTTACATTAAATAATTAATAATATTAGATGATAATAACAAAAGAATAAAAAAAACATAAAAACAGTTGTTCAAGGCTAGCAAAGAAATGTTTTATTGTGGTAGTAGTGAAGTGAATAATGATGGCTGTTAATAATTTATAAAGTTTGTAATTGGTTTTTAGAAAAAGGAAAATTTTCTCCGAAAGTAGTAATTTTTATTTTTTTCCAAATAGTGGTAAATTTCAGTTCGTCTCTCTGGCAACACTGAATTTCAATGTAACAGTGCGAGTCTATGGGAGGTAAGCGTGTCCGTAGGCGGATTACGTCCATTTTTCAAAAACATCTTTGTCTTGTCATAAAAAACATACGTGCTAAATTTTAGCTCTGTAGGTTTAACAGAGGCTTATTTATTGCGTTTTCAATTTTTGGGTTTTATGGGAGGTGGGCGTGTCCGTAAGCGGATGACGTCCATTTTTCGAAGACATCTTTGTGTTTGTATAAAACACATACAAATCAAATTTTATTGTTGTAAGATTATTATAAGCTGAGTTATGCAATTTTTAATTTTCGCGTTGTATGGGAGGTAGGCGTGTCCGTCGGCAGATGATGTCCATTTTTCAAAACCATCTTTTTCTTGCCATAAGAAACATACATGCCAAATTTTAGCTCTGAAGGTTAAACAGAGGCATATTTATTGCGTTTTAAATTTTTGGGTTGTATGGAAGGTGCGTTTTAAATTTTTGGGTTGTATGGAAGGTGGGCGTGTCCGTGAGCAGATGACGTCCATTTTTCTATGACATCTTTGTGTTGATATAAAACACACACATACTAAATTATATTGTTGTAGGTAAATTATGAGCTTATTTATGCAGTTTTAAATTTTTGCGTTGTAGGGGAGGTAGGCGTGTCCTTGGGCGGATTCCAAAAATATTCAATAGTGCAGATCCTTGGGTGCATTTGACCATGTGTACCAAGTTTCATCAAATTATCTCGACTCCTTCTTCTTATCCTGTGTTTACGGACAACACACAGACGGACGGACGGACGGACGGACATGGATAGCTCGACTCACATGGTGACGCTGATCAAGAATATATATACTTTTCTATACCAGACTCGCTTCGTTCTATGCGTTACAAACGTTTGCACAAAATTAATATACCCTGACCTTTCAGGTTTAGGGTATAATAAAAAATAGCATATTAATTAAAAAGATGTATCCAATAGATTTATGTAAAATCCATTTCAAATAAATTAAGTTGTCTTAAGATATTTTACTATTTAATCAGTACAACTGTACATAACTTGTTTTACCAATAAATTTCATTGAATTCTCAAACCATCTTGCTTAAGCATTCTAAACAAATATTTCTGCCATAAATTATAAACATCACACACAACACTACGTCAAATACTATTGCATACTTACAACACTGCCGCCAATTTTTGCGCCCACAAAGCCGCCAATGAACTGTGTCAAAATGTAGCCATAGAAGAATGAGCTCAAAATGAGACCCTTTTGCTTAGAGTCCCAAGGGAAATCCTGCACCCATGACTCAACGCCATGCTCATCGATAATGCTGCGATTCTCTGTCATAGCCACAATGGCCACACTTAGATTAACACGCAATGCATAGACGTTGAAGAAGCCGAAGAAGGCTAGCAGCACAACAACGTAGCGTCTCTTTTTCCAGAACATCCATGAGAGCGGCACATCTTCGACAATATCGCTACTGCGCGGGCAAAAGTGCAAAAGACATGAAAAAATAAAGAAAATATATATAAAAACAACTGTTAGTAAAGTTCATATAAGTTCGGGCTAATAAGCCCGAGTACATCAAGGTAAGCTACTTGGCCCAATGCAGCTGTTGATTAGATTAATACTTGTTTTGTCGCGTGCGCAAGCGCAACACTTTCGCTTTTGTTTATGTTGCTATAAAAAAAAAAGATTTGGTCTGTTGGTATTTAGCTAGTATGTAAGTGCGAGTGTGCGGGATACGCTTCATAGGTTAATAATTTTTAGGTGCGCTCTACAAGTAGTTGTTGCTGGTGTTTTTTGTATTTGTTGTTTAGGTGTTTTTATAATTTTGTTTTTGTTATGATTGCCGGTCTGACTGGTTTCTGCGTTTTCACCACATTTGTTTCTTTTTGCTTCTTTGTCTGGTTTTTGCATACAACTAACTTCTTGTTATTTTTATTATTTTTTTTATAAATTTGTTGATAACATACGAGGTGGTTTATATGCTTTGTGTTGTTGTTTTTTTTTCTTGCTTGTTAATCAGAAGCGGAGAATTGCAACACAATGACGGAAACAATTTGGCGGACTGATAGACATAAAATCAGAACTGTTTAAGATACATATATTAGAGTATTAAAGTGGAGCTAGATTGTTATTCTTTTTAAATTACTATAATTCAATTGTTGTGGATAAATTTCGAATGAGCTTCACAATAAAGTCTTTTAAGAAGTTTTTTTGTATATTTTTATTTTTTTTGAATATTTGAATTATAATTTAATGCTGAAGGTCTTTTTGACAATATAAAATTTCATAAGAATTCTTTGAAGGTCTAGCTTACTTGAATGCTTTTATAACGTATACTTGATATAAAAAGATCTTTTACGTTGGAAGAAACAAGTTGGGAGAAATAAATTTAAAAAATTTTAAAGAACTATGTTGTTCGATTTAATTTAATAATCAGTATAACGTCATTTGGTAACTTTTAACCCTTATTTGCCATACTAGGAGCATCTGCACCTACTACACTACTTTTGGGTTTTGACATAATATATAAAATAAAAATTGATAAAATATATATGACATATGATAAAAATATTATGATTTTTTTTAATTTATTTCAACTTATTTATACAAATTGTTGGCCTCTGAAAAATATATTTTACTAAAAATTACAGAGAATAAAAAAAAACTCAACTCAATATATTCTATAGTTTCTTTTTTTATTACGGTTTTTTGTCACTGACATGCATATGATCCCAGTGTACAGAGCACGTTTTACTAGAAAAGTTTGCTAAATAAGGGTTAATTTGGAATTTTGTTTAATATTAAAAAAATAACAAAAAAAACTTGCCTTTTGGAGGCTGAAATAATTTCAATTTAAATATTTAAGCTACGCGAAGTAAACCTAGTTCACAGACCTTGAAATTAATACAAATAATAAATTGTTTCCATTTATTAATTAATAACTTAGAACAGTGACGATTTGGCTTATAAAATTTTAACCAGTTCGCCCACCTAGAAAATAAATTTAAACAGTTTTTATAAATCAACGTTTAACATGAATAAACAATAGAGTTGAGATGATACAGCTTTTTTTCTCTTTAGTTAACAACATAACAAAATTGCTTAAAATTTCTATGTTTTATAGTGTTATGGTAAATCGCGTATAGAATGACATTAAAAAGGAAGCCAAAAGAAATCACTTTTATTGAAGATTTTTTATTTGTAAACTTAAAAAACGTTTTATTCATTCAACTGACTGTATAAAGTTTGGATTGATAATGTTAATGTATAAAAATCATGTGTTCCAATGAAATTTTGTTAATGTACTTGGTGGGCTTTAGCTTGAAAGATAGGATATTTTTCGACCCAATACTTGACGCTGTTGTCCTTCTATAACTTGCACAGTGTAGTAAATTTTTTTATTTTCTATTCTTATCTATCTATACTATTATATAAAAATGAAACTCCAAGATTCGCTTTTTTCATGTATGTAATTCAGGATCTCCGGAACCACTGTACTGATTTGAATGAAATTTTCACTAATCGAACAATAAATTATTCAAGACGGTCTTTGTATACTCAGAATTTTAAGTTATAAAAAAGCTAAAAAGTTATAGGCCAATAATCTTACTTAAGTCAATATTTTTCATCAAATTAATCGCTTATTTTCCATATGCTGCCTACACCTTAACAGTTAGGTGGGTATGATGTATGAGCAAATGAAAGATCTTGCCGTTTCCAACAAAAAAGTCAGTGTTGACATGTATCTCAGATCAATAGTTTTTCCGTAAAATTGATATTTTAGTTAAAAATTTATCAATTTTCCTACAAATTTCTTGCAAGCAGGTCGATTGTTGATAGCTTCGATGGCTATCGTTGTTTGCAGCGCACACATTGTTGTTTTCGCTGCAAAATGCTGCAACATGCTTCGTGCAGAAATTTAAGCCAAGTCGATGAACGAGAAGGAGACAATTTAGTTGCGACTGCGTAATCGACTGGTTATGTTGTGTTGATTTGCGGCTGCGCGCTGTTTTAAAAATAAATAGAGCAACATGGTTATGTGTTAAACATTAATATTTGCTTTATTTAGATATTTGCATTTGTGTCTTTGCTTTATTTTTTTC
Organism: Tetanocera ferruginea; assembly: GCA_958299015.1. NCBI lineage: Eukaryota > Metazoa > Arthropoda > Insecta > Diptera > Sciomyzidae > Tetanocera > Tetanocera ferruginea. The sequence continues at coordinate 81,857,627 of OY282644.1, read as the reverse complement.
AATTGGAATTTCTTATTTTAGAAATTCTTATGAGTTTTTCGTTTGTTGCTGTCTCAACGTAATAATTATTTGCAGTGGGAATTTTTTCTGTACAAATAAAAACAGTAGAATTGTTACTCGCTCTCTACTGTGTGCAGAATAGAAAAGCTACAGAAAAAGGGAAATCGAAATTTTTGTTAAAATTTAAGGCTTAAATTAAAGAGCATGACGTTTTGAAGACCATTTGCCCTAAAAGGATACAATACAAAGATTCACTTAGGTTTTTTGTACTATGTATATTCACAAGCCTTTCATGGGTTTTTTATATGTTTATTTGTAAGTATTTTAAGGGATAAAGAATTATTTTTGTATTTATTTCCCAAAAGTTTAATATTTTAAAAAGGTATGAGTTTATTCGTATTACACACATTATTTTTAACACATCTTAGTTTTGATACAAAAAATAAACCAAATTGTGTCTTCTTTGGCCAAACATAAGCTTATGTATGGAGTTTTAAATATTTGGGTTGTAGGGGAGGTAAGCGTGTCCATGGGTGAATTCCAAAAATATTCAAAAGTGCAGATCTTGGATCCATTTCAATATGTCTACCAAAATGGAGTTAACTCAACTGCTTCTTATCCTATGCTTATGGACAACACACAGACGGACGGATAAACAGACATAGATAAATTGACTCATGAGATGACACCTGATCAAGAATATATATAATTTTCTTTACCGGAATCGCTTATTTCTATGCATTACAAGCGTTTGCAGAAATTTAATCACATCACCTTATATTTTTATGGTATAAAAATGGTTTCAACTTGCAGTATAAAAGAGCTTGAATATATCTATGGAATTACATAAAAATTAATCTCAAAGATTCGTTTTTTTTTGTTTGTTTAATAACTCATGAACTATATCATTGATTTAAATAAATATTTCACTTTGAATTTTAAATTATTAAAAAGTGAAAATATCTTCTATCTACGATTTTAAACAATAGTTGAACATTTAACATGATATCTCATAAATTGCTTTATTATACCCCCACGCGTACTGCGTAAGGGGTATATTAATTTTGTCACGAAGTGTGTAACGCCCAGACGGAGGCGTGGTAGGTATAGAAAAGTATATATATTCTTGCTCAGCATCACCACCTGAGTTGATTTAGCCATGTCCGTCTGTCTGTCCGTCTGTCCGTCTGTCCGTCTGTCCGTCTGTCCGTCTGTCCGTCTGTCTGTCGACACGATTACAGCCGCAGTTTTGAAGCTATCGTAATGAAATTCCATATTTAAGCTTTTTTTAAAAAAACTAAGATCAAGTTCGAGAATGGGCTAAATCGGATGAAAACCACGCCTACCTCCCATACAACTCAAAAATTGAAAACTCTACAAAGAAGCTAATATTTAAGCTACAATACTGAAATTTGGTATATGTGTATTCTATATCAAAACTGAGATGTTTTAGAAAAATGGGCGTCATCCACTCACTAACACGCCCACCTCCCATACAACCCCAAAATTGAAAAATCTATAAAGAGGCTAATATTAAAGTTACAAGACGGAAACTCGGTATTTGAGTATTTAATGTCAAAACTTAGGTGTGTTAGAAAAAAGGACGCCATCCACCCACTAACACGCCCACCTCCCATACAACCCCAAAATTTAAAAATCTATAAAGAGGCTAATATTAAAGCTACAAGATGGAAACTCGGTTTTTAAGTAATTAATGTCAAAACTGAGGTGTGTTAGAAAATTATGCGTCATCCACCCATTAACACGCCCACCTCCCATACAACCCCAAAATTGAAAAATCTATAAAGAGGCTAATATTAAAGTTACAAGACGGAAACTCGGTGTTTGAGTATTCAATGTCAAAACTGAAGTTTTTTAGAAAAATGGGCGTCATCCACTTACTAACACGCCCACCTCCCATACAACCCCAAAATTGAAAAATCTATAAAGAGGCTAATATTAAAGTTATAAGACGGAAACTCGGTATTTGTGTATTCAATGTCAAAACTGAGGTGTGTTAGAAAAATGGGCGTCATCCACCCACCAACACGCCCACCTCCCATACAACCCCAAAATTTAACAATCTATAAAGAGGCTAATATTAAAGTTATAAGATGGAAACTCGGTTTTTGTGTATTCAATATCAAAACTGAGGTGTGTTATAAAATTGGGCGTCATCCACCCATTAACACGCCCACCTCCCATACAACCTCAAAATTTAAAACTTTATAAAAAGGCTTATATTTAAGCTGCAGGAAAACAATTTGATATGTATGTTTTTTAGACACATAAAAATAATAATATCTCTCAAAATCTCATACAAAAAGCTCTCCCATTTAATATTCTTCCACCCTTAAGAATCGGCCGTGGGGGTATTTTAATTTCGGCCAAGTCGAAGATATACCTTACTAGTTTTTCATTAGGATTCTCTTTATTTGAATTGATATATAGGTAGTCAATACAATATATATGAACAAACTGAAGATCTTTTCGTACTATAAAAAGAAGTCAGAAATGAAGTCATACTTCTTAAATAAATGATTCGATACTTATCAAAGTCGACTTAGTCTAACGGTTAAAATTTTGTACGGTTTTTGCTAAATCAGAAACGATTAAGAAATAATTTTTATTGAAAGAATAAATTATCGATATTGTCATTCATTTTGTAAAAAACCACTACAACGAGTTTTATTTCAAAGGCTGAGGTATAAAATAAAAAAGGGTAAAGTTTTTCAAAGTTGCTCTATTTGGTTTTCAGTTATATTTAAAAATAAAACAGAGTCCCTTAATTTTTCGCGGCTATTTCGTGATAAAATAAAATATGTTTCCATAGAAGTGGGGTTAGAAGAGTATAAAAGTTATAATTAATCAAAGACATGCGGATTTTATGAGCAAATTTCTAATCGCAAACACACAATAACTTTTTTACATAGGGTCGGTAATAGTTATTTTAAAAAGCTATGTATGTTATTTTTAAGGTTTCTACAGTAACATTACTTACATATGTAAATCGAGAATAATAAGAACGAATTAATATCCTAAACGAAAGAGATATTCGTTCATTTCATGAAGCTCGGATAATTTTGTTTTTTTCAGGTGATTTCGGGCGATTTTAAAGAAGCTTCTTTAAAAGTCATTATTTTGGCATAAAGAGCAAGTTGTACAATTGTGCACGAATATTCGAGTGCAACTTCGCGGTAACTTAAAACTGGTACGTTTGCTTCAACAGTTCTGACAGTTGGATATTGGCATAAAGTTTACTTCATGCTTGAGCAATGCACTGAAAACAAAAGATGACTTACTTTCGAATTTGTATGCAATGGAGTTCGGTTACGTGTTAAGGGTATTATTCTGACTGGTCCAGCAGAGGAGAAAATATTTTAATGCCTCGAATCCCTTTGATTCCCTCACATTTAAGGGGATATAAGTTTATAATTCTGTACCAACGAGTTTTACTTTGACAATAAACCAAGCACAAGGTCCATCCTTTTAAATGTCTGTGATTATCTAATGCAGAACTGTTTTTCCGTAATATTTTGGTCTTTTTAGGATAGGAAATCCATCCAATAGATTTATTCTACCTCGACACTTAAACAATAATACAACAAATTACATAAGACATTGTTTTTTATAATAAAACATATCGCGAGCAAGGCCGCGGAGGGTTGCTAGTTATTTATAATTCTATAATTTTATTATAACCTAAACCTGGAGGGCCAGTTATATTAACTTTGTGCAAACGTTTGTAACGCATAGAACGAAGCGAGTCCAGTATAGAAAAGTATATATATTCCATGTCCGTCCGTCCGTCCGTCCGTCCGTCTGTGTGTTATCCGTAAACACAGGATAAGAAGAAGGAGTTGAGATAACTGCATGAAACTTGGTATACATGTTCACATGTACCCAAGGATCTGCACTTTTTAATATTTTTAAATCCGCCCACGGACACGCCTACCTCCCATACGACCATAAAATTAAAATCGCTGTATAGAGGGTTATATATAAGCTACACAAATACAATTTGACACGCATTTATTATCTATCAAAACGCAGGTTTGCACAAAAAATGGGCGCGACCTGTTCAGTACTACACCCACCTCCCATACAACCCACAATATTAAAAACTCTATTAAAAAGCTCATATTTGACCTAGAGGGATAAAACTTGGTATGAGTGCATTTCATATAAAAACTGAGGTATGTGCAAAAAATGGGCGCCATTTACTCACCGACACGCCCACCTCCCATACAACCCACTATGGTTAAAACTCTATAAAGAGTTTTATGTATGAGCTACAATGATAAAACTTGGTATGTGAGATTATTGTATCAAAACTAAGATGTTTTCGCAAAGTGGGCGTTATCCGCCGATGAACATGCCCACTTCCCATGCAAACCACAATATTAAAAACACTGTTAAAAGGTTCATATTTGACCTAGAGAGATAAAATTTAGTATTGGAGCAAGACATATGAAAACTGAGTTGTGAACAAAAATGGGTGCCATCTCCACACCAATGCACCCATATCCCATACAACCCACTAGGGAAAAACTCTATAAAGAGGTTTATATATAAGCTACAAATATAAAACTTGCTATGTGCGAATAATGTATCAAAAATAAGATGTGTTCACATAATGGATGAACGCCCATGAACACGCCCACCTCAAATATAGTCCACAATATTAAAAACACTATTAAAAGGCTCATATTTGACCTAGAGAAATAAGACTTGGCATGAGAGCATTTTATATTTTTTAAAACTGGGCGTATTCTGCCCATCAACACGCCCAGCCACCATATAAACCAGATTATAATCCTGTTGTAATTGTATATTTATACAGAATGCATGAATTTTGATAGGTGGTTGTGTCTATTTGATTTAGTATTTTAATATATATTTTTATATTATAGGAAGTTTAGGGTATTCCATAGTCGAGCTAGACCAACTTTAGACTTTCTTTACTTGTTTTTATTTATATTTCTATTATTTTTATCTATTTCGACATGGATTGACAAAAAATCGATCAACTAAGTTTGACTTTTGGTGATAAAGGACCACATTTGGCGACTTTAAAACGCTGGTTTAACCCTACAGTCAATAACCAAAAATATATACGTTAGCCAATACGCAGGTACCTCGGTACGCTAATGTAATTTATTTTCACGTTTGTATTGTAAATTTAATTTTTGGGTTAATTATTTGTCAAAATCGTTTCTTTAATCTTCCTATACTCGCGCATTGGTCCCACAGACTGACAAAACAATCAATCGAATTTTTTTTTAAATACCATGACTAGGACTTTGTTGTGATAAGTCAGTGGCGTAGCTAGGGTTGGTCGCACCCGGGGCGGAAACTAAATTGTGCACCCCTTAAGAAGATTTTTTTTTATACAATAAGTCGATGAATCTTACTACATATTTTCGAATCAAAAAACAAAAAATTACATATTTTAGAAGAGATTAAAAAAAAACAAAACTATGCTATCCATGAATATTTGATAAAAGAAGTAAGAATCTAAAATTTTCAGAAACTTAAAGAATTTTTTCTGAATTGTTCCAATATTTTTGTCTCCGGACTTATAAGTTGTGAGAGACAAATGTACTAGGAGTAAACCACACAATATCAAAACGTTAACAAATTTTCCCTAGTGACCCTGAATAACTATTAATATAATTATTTTTTTTTTTCGAAATCAACCCCTCTTTTCTATATAAAATTTAAATGAAATATTAAAATTCATTTATAAACATTTTTCATAATTTTTATCAATTTCTTTATAGTACACTGAGGAAAAAATGTGTTAAAATTAAATGAAAGTGTGTTCATATCTAACGAATTTGTTTTTGAAATAGAGCTTGAAATAAATTCAAAAAAATTAAACAGAGCTGTTTTTAAAGTTAAATTCAAAACAAAGGTTTTTGTTTTTAAAACAATGTTTTTTCTATGAAAACCAAATTTAAAACAAACATTTTAAAATTAAAAACTCATGTTTTAAAGCATATTTTTTTCGATGCCATTTTATTAACTTTTCCGAGTTTTAGCACCAGATTCACAACCAACTACCCCCGGGACCTTCCGAATACCAAATGTAAACTTAATTCGATGAAGTTTGCATTTGAAATATTTTAATATTTAATTTATTAGTTTTTATTTTATCATATGTTCGATATTTGTCAAACCAATTCAAAAAATTCAAAAATTGTCATTGAATTCAAATGTTTGTTTGTTTTTTCAAAAAAAATAATAAGAGAAAAATAAAAAAAGAAAGGAGTTTATAGGTACACTGAGGGAAATATGTGCTAAAATTAAATGAAATTGTGTTTATTTTAAACGAATTTGTTTTTGAAATAGAGCTTGAAACAAATTCATTTAAATTAAACACAACTGTTTTTAAAGTTAAATTTAAAACAATGGTTTTTGTTTTTAAAACAATGTTTTTAAATTAGAAAACAAATTTAAAACAAAAATTTTTAAATTTAAAACAAATGTTTTAAAGCACAATTTTTTCGATGCCATTTTTTAATTTTTTCCGAGTTTTTGATGACAGATTCGTAATCAGCGACCCTTGGGACCCTCCGAATACCAAATCTTAACTCCTTTCAATGAAGTTTGCATTTTAAATATTTCAATATTGAAAAACTGAATTAGTTTTTATTTTATTTTATGTTCGATATTTTTCAAAACAATGAAAATTCAAAATTCAAAAAATGTCAAAGAAAGTTTCAAAGAAATAATGAATGAAAAAAAAATGAAAGGAGTGTATAATTGAAATTTAAACACAATTGCTTTAAATTTTGTTTTGTAGAAACGCAAAGGCGTTAAATTTATATTTTAAAAATTTTTGTTTAATTTTAAAGTATGTTTTTTTTCTCAGTGTAGGTGAAAATTAAACACACTTGTTTTAAATATTGTTTTGTAGAAAAATAAAGGCGTTAAATTTCTATTTTAATAATTTTTGTTTAATTTTTAAGTATGTTTTTTTTCTCAGTGTATCTATATTAATCTCCGCTTGGACTTTTATAGACAAGATTGAGATCTGTAACATTTGACTGCTTTATAAATATCACCATAAATACCACCATAAATATCTTAGTATCACAATATTACAGTGATACCAAATTGATATCAGAAATTTTTTTTCATTCTCATTATCCACATAACTCCCAAAGCAAACTTGCCCAGGTTGAACAAGGTCAAGACTCATGAATGGCTCAAAAAGATCTGACAATTCCAAGAAATCTGGTGTTTCTTCACATTCGTTGATTGAGAACAAAATTTAATTTTAATTATTAGAATAATTTTTAAGGAACTATGCATCATATCTTCTATTAAAAACTGTATTTTTGTTAGTTTTTGTTGGTTGATTTTTGAACAGAACAATAATTATTTAAGCAAAATAAAGGAGTCGGAAAATCATCTTAGAGTTTTTAATGGACATCTTTAAAACAAAATAAAAAAAAAAACGTTAGAAGGCCATAAAATTGTCATTAAACGCCATTTATTTAATTTAAATAAAAAACTTAATGAATTTAAATCAATTTAATTTTTTAGAAATTTTTTTAAGTTAAAAGTTAAGTTTTAAGTTTAAGTTAAAAGTTTATAAATGATTTTTAAACTAGTAGTTTTATGTAACAGTATACCCAAAACATATTACTATTCAAAATTATGTTCTAGCAGGTTAAAAGCTGTAAGTGAGGTTTGTTTCATGATATATAGTCTCAGAACTTAAAAAACAAAAACAAATTGGCCATTTCAGCCCTTGAAAGGACTTTGACCGAGCTTCTTATGATCAATTGTGTTGTGTGTTATTAAATGTTTGCACACAATTGACCGAGAAATGGACCTACATGTTTTATGCCGACTCCGAACGGCTGAAGTTCATGTTCTCAAGAAGCTTTACATGGGATTATTTACTCTCTGAGGTTTGCCATTGTCTGCAGAGAGGTGGTGACCGATCAGAAAAATTTTTTATTGAAAAAACTTTTCGCCACGGCTAGGGATCGAACCCGGGCTCTCGAGCATGCTAAGCCACACACTTAACCTGCATGCCACGGTCACCACAGTCTCAGAACTTAGTAATCACAAAATCATAAAGTATATTTTTATTTTTGAAATTTATGACATGAACATGTTTTTCTGAAAAGTTCCGGAGAAATGTATTGCTTACAAAACAACTGACGCCTCCATTCATCATACTCTGAAAATCATGCAGGTTTTCGAAACTTAATGGTTTAAGAAATGACTACTCTGCTAGCAAGTTTGAACACTTCTTAACCTGAATATAAGATGTAAAAAAGTGCTTTTTTATAAAACTTAATGAAATATAAAAAAAGGGTTTTTACATTTTTAATTTTGTACTCCATCTTAATATCAAGAAAATTTTAATATAATTTGTTTGGAAATTGCACCCCAAACCAATGAAAAATTACGTATGGAATTGACTTGGGTTTTAGTGTGAGCGTTAATATTGAACAAAATTTAATATAAAGTTTAAGTTTGTTTCAATAAAAACGAAGTCGTGGTGATGGTAAAAAATATTTTCATTCACTTTTGCACCCTCTTGATATTCAAATATAAAACTGAAGTCATTGAGGTGTGTTCTTTTTATTAAAAAAATCAAAAATTATGTGGTAAAAAGTTCTTTTGCCAAATTTTACACCCCATTTTGGCGTGTACCCGGGGCGGACCGCCCCCCCCGCCCCCCCTTGCTACGCTACTGTGATAAGTAGCTATCTTATTTGTTGTTACGCATTGTTTAGTGCAGCAAAAGTGCAGGTGACGAATACAGGTGTCACTCTTTTGCACATATATCGGTCTGATACCGACGCGAGTACAAATGTTACTATTTTAGGTAAGAAAATAATTTTTAATTTCAGAACAGTACTCAGTAAAACGTATTTTCTTAAGAATTATAATAATCAAGTAAGTCTTTTCTTTTTGTTTTAAAAAAAAAAAATCGTAAAACACGATGCAACTGTAAGAACTGCAGGAACTATTTCTGTCTCGAAAATGCAATAATGGTCTGCACTTATCGCTACACAAATGATTATAATGATCAAAGTTTTTGTTTTATAATTTTATTATATTTTACACTTTTATTTATTGAATTAAAGAGTTTTTATTGTACTGTACATATAAAGAAGTTTAGTTTTGTTATATATGTTAGGGTGCCAAAAATGATGTTCCCTTTTTAAAGACTTTCTAAAAAGCAAAGATTTAACAGAACGAAGTAAGAATTTCATATTTTTTATATTTCTTTTATTTAATACTATCCTTCTCTATACAATATATACCAAAAATGCTTGAAAACTATATAACTAAACTAATGCAGAAGAGATCAAATCTCGGTCTGAGGCTGCGTGCACGAGTATATTTGTCATGCCGTTGCTCTCGAGTATAGGAAGGTTAAGGTATGAGAGTTTTCACTTATTTTGTTTTCATTAATCTAATATAAAGGGTGATTTTTTAAGAGCTTGATAACTTTTTTTCTGGTTGCTCTTCACTCCAAATGCGGCAATTTTGCTTATTTACGTAGCCATTCAACCAGAAATGAGCCTCATCGCTGAACAAAATTTGTCGGTGAAAAAGTTGCCCAAAATTGGACTTTCCGAATGGACCACCTAAGACGCAGCCGCGGTCAACATTTAAATGAAATTATCTTCAAAAAGTAAATGTCATGGACCAATCTAACGTTTCAAATAAAGAACCGATGAGATTTTGCAAATTTTATGCGTTTTTTTTAAAAAAAAAGTTATCAAGCTCTTAAAAAATCACCCTTTATAAAAATTTCGTGTCACGGTGTTATTGTTTGAACTCCTCTTAAACGGATGGACCGATTTTAATGAAATTTTTTTTGTACACTTGGTAAGTATGAGAATAGGTCTTAAAGTATTTTCATCCTCTTACCCGCGAGGGGCGTGGCACTTTTTCAAGAACACAAATTTATCGGTTCTACTTTCGTCTATAAGTCACATATCAATGAAACTCGGTCCGAACTAACTATTGAGTCGTGCCCTTAGACTATCAAATTTGAGCGATCTTTTGGAAGGGGGCAGGGCACCGCCCATAAAATAACATTTTTTGATATCGGATAGATTTGGAACTAAATGTCGTATAACAATGAAACTCAGTATGAAGCAACTGATTGGCCAGGTCTTTCAATTATAAAACAAATACGGGCATTGGAAAACGGGGCGTGGCTCTGCCCATACAATTGAACTTTTCAATACAGAATAGCATAGAAGTAAAAGTCACAAAACATTTAAACTCAGTATGGAGTTACTAATTGGTGGTGTCTTGCTAGAATGGACTTTGTATGATGGGTGTGGCTCCGCCCATATAAGACATATTTTTTTTTTAAATTGAATTACTTTGGTAATAATAGTCACATATTAACGAAACTCAGTTTGTAGTAACTATTTGGTGATATTCGGCTACTCCGAAATAGTCACAAACTAAAGCGGGTACTGGACAAGGGATTCGGTTCCGCCCATAAAAGACAGTTTTTTATTTATAAGAGCTTTGGAAATAATGGCCACAGAATATTGAAACTCAGTGTTTTGATGGCTTTCTATTGGCAAACTGGTACAGACATTGGACAAGGACGGCAGCAACGCGCCGGGTACCAGCTAGTAATTTTTATAAATATAGACCGCAGTTATGTAAAAACAATTTCATTGAAATGAGTAGAAGTAATTCCCTAGTAGCACAAACAGTATTTATAGGTTCTTTTACAGACCTTTTAAAGATAATTACAAAAACATGGAATTGTATTTATATGTTCTTTATAGGAGCTTATAAGGCCAATTTGGCGTATGGGTTATAAAGACGTGTTCCCCTCCATGTTATCAAGACAAATGTCTTGTGTAGAGGTATTTCAAAGGACCCAGTAGACAATGACATCGCTGCTAGCAGGCCTTCCTGTGGATTTTGTAGTACTGCCGCACTCATATACAATTACACTTTCTTTTTTATATGAAGTGGGAAAATTTCGCAGGCCTTCCGCTCCGATAGCTCAAAAGAGGCCTGATAGAAGCACTCCTTTAGAATGGCTAAAAGTAGGGGTAAACAAAAAGTGTTGAAAAAATTTTTTTTTCTTTTACACCTTTTTCTATTTATTTTTATATTCTATGATTTTATCTTCTCTCTTATGTTTTTTTAAGTTAGATTAATTTCAATCTAAAATCTTTGATATAGCAGTAAGAAGGGCCATTATTGCGTCATATTTTTAAACTGATATATATTCTAACTTTTAACGAAAAAGTTGCCCTGAAGTATATGAAAAGTCAGTCTTTGTAGGGAAAACAAATTTGTTGTGCTGCCTTTTGTGCAGAAAAGGCAGCCCTTCAAGAAGTGCTCATAAGAGCAGCGAGGAACGGATGTGTTTAGTCTTCAAAAGTAGCAGTCAATGCATGCCTTCGTATGAAGAGCGCTGGTTTAATTGCCTATTGGGGACTTTAAAATACTCCTTACAAAGACTTAAAAAAGAGTGGCGCGATTCATTCATTAAAATAATTTTTTTTTTAAAATAACGTAATTTTTTTTCATTAAAAAATTAAAAAAAAAACATTATTTTAAAAAAAAAAAATATTTGGTCTTCTTGTAGGGAATTGAACCCAGCACATTCGAGTTCCTAGATTCGAACGCCAGCACACTCAGCTAAACTTGAACTTCCAAATCAATGATAAAATTTCATTAAGTTCGATGTTTTTTCTTTTCAAGCAAGAATATTTTTCAGTTGATGTGCCGAATCGCAATCTTTATAATAATTGTATTATGCACAGTAAAAATACACTAAAGAGACATGTTGCCATCTCTTTATAACCACTACAATCTGAGCTTTAAAAATGCATATTAACCCTAGAACACTAACGTTATTTTTTGTACGTTAACACTAATCATTAGTCGAAACGACTAACATATAAATAAATAACCGATTTTTCCGAAATTTATGTATGAACTATGAACATACCTTATAAAGGTTGATATTTGGTTTATTTTGAATATAAATCAAACAAAAAATTTAAGTTTTTAGAAAAGAATTCATTAAAAAAATACATTTATTAAAACTACTTTTAAGATAAATCTTTGCAAATTTGTAAGTGATGTTAGTCGAATCGACTAACATTAGCGTTCCAGGGTTAAAGACATTTCTTACGTCTCTCTTCATAATGATTTTGTATATGCTCTAGCAAGACATTATAAATTCAATATTTCGCTATAAAAGCCTAGATAATTTTAATTATCCTACCGGAGCTCATATAAAGACATTGCTGTTTTATAAGCTGGATTCTGAACTTATAACTTCCCCTTGTGTTACTAGGGTTGTTTCATGTCAAAACGTTCTCACTAATATATACCGCAAGTAGATTAAGTGACAATTACCCATTATTACATGATTGAAATTATGACAATGGTTAATGTAAGATCCATATAAAGCTCTCTACTTGTACCTTTGTTATAGGTATGTGTGTTTTAAGTTGTAAAGATTTGCTTTTCTGTTTATCCTTTAAACAGAAATATCGAGAGCGATTCAAACTTGAATAGTTTAACGTACAAATAAATATATCGCGTAAAGTACAAGTGATATCAAAACGTCAATATCAAAGTGGAGAAAGCCAATTACAGCATGTATTTTTGACGATTTTGTGTATGATGAATTTTTTCCTGAGCAGGAAGAAACATCGTTTGAAGGAGATGTGAAAATAAAAGACTCGGAGAATAATGTCGCTGGTGTGAATGTTGATCATATACATATAAGGATACAAATCTGTATACACAAGTCATAACTCGTAATATGCTCAGATTAAATTATAAGTACCATCGTGTTCTAATGAAATGAAAAAATATCCGACAAAATCACAACTAAAATTAAATGATGTTACAATGGCATTTCTGGCAATCACCTTCATTGGAACATTGATAATGACTGGCGCAAATCATTCACATATTATCCTTTGCATCGGTCAATATGGAATGGAAAGCATTTTGGGAAAATCTATAGACGAGATTGCAATGTGGGAGCAACCATCGATCTCCGGGAGTGCTCCTAGAAGAAAACCTATTGTTGGTGCATGTTACTTGTGCCTCACACTACCAGAAAAAGTACGACAAGAAATAGAAAATCATGCAATGTGTGCGGTAAATCATTATGTGATCTATTTATTATTTCTGATATTTGACGTCTTCTTACGAAAATGGAGATAGATAACCTTATTTGAAGAGGAGAGCATTTTTAATGACATAAAAGTCCCACAGCTGCTTGAATATCTTACTACTTCTTAGTACAATATATCTTAAGAATTTTAAGTAGGCCTGTGCGAGTAGTTAAATTTTCGAGTAACTCGGCTCGAGTCGAGTCGAGTTACTCGACTCGAAACTCGTATCGAATAACTCGTGTGTTCGAGTAACTCGAATTTTCGAGTAACTCGAAGTTTTTCGAGTTTTTGAGTGCTTTTATATATTAGTGGAAATACCCAGTAGAAAATTTGTCTAACAGCAAGTCGTTTTTCACGTTCATATTTGGTAATAATGGTTGTTTTGTGCTTTGATGTGTTTTTGTAAGGTAGGAAGGCGGAATTTTTTTGAATTATGCCGAATTGCAAGATTAGAGTGCATATTCAAAATCAAGAATTTTGCGCATAATTTCAAGTCGCAGTATAATTTTTTTTTTGTATATTTTGAAGATATTTTACTGTTTTGGAGGGGAGTTAGGCGTGGTCATCAACCGATTTGGGTCAGTCTCGACCGTGATTATAAAAACTTATATCGAAAAGCTATAACTATATCAATAAAGCTAATTTTATTCCTATAGTTTGAAACTTCACCTGTTATCATGATTACAGACAGACGAACGGAAAAGGCTCAATCGAATAAGGAGGGGATGCTGGTGTAAAATTTCCATAGAGCGTTAGCTTACGCTCTATAGAAAAAATGCCGCATATAAGAAACCTCTCTGTACGTTATGGTAGTTTATGATTACATTATTAAATTTTTATTTTATTTAATCCTAAAGCACTTCCTTTGCTTGAATTTCCATATTCCATTTCCATTTCCTAGTGGGTTTCAATATTGAAACACTCATAAATTAAAGCTGATTACAGTGTAACAATTTACAAATTAATCATGTAGATTTCATTTCCATGCCTTCAAGTAGTTATTTGTTTTTATAAAATAAAGTTTATGGCTTAGCTATCATAAACTATCATACATAATGAAGAGCAGAAATTAAAAATTGACACATATAAATGTCATAAATAAGCCTTCACTCTCAGATTATATATATATATTGATTTACACAGTAAAACACCTTCCAAGTACTTCGTTACATTAAAAAATAAAGCATAAAAATATGTGCATAATTTTTCCATATTGAAGTAAACATTGTAAGCTTATTAGAATATTTTACCATTAAAATAAATTACATGTATATGTATTGAACATATATTTTATTATTCTACTGGTATATTCATATTTGACACACAGTGCGATGCGTTCAAGGTTAACATCAAACTCATCCAATGAATAACATTATTTGTGCTGAGTTATTTTTGAACAGAGTTGCCATGTTTCATTAGGAACATTACTCTTTTACATTGAAATAAGTTCAGGATTTCACTCATGCTTCAACTTTTTCCGTTATTCTGAAAAACATTGATTTGAGATAAAGAACTCATTTCGAACAAAGTTGTGTCAGATAAAGGTTGAAATTAGTTCAGTTTCATAAAAGTTTTGCAATGGCAGAGTTTGAAAATACCTTTCATCCATGGCATTAAGATATCTACCAATTCCATGTACGTCAGTCGGTCATCTCTTATGCCACAAACGGTATCGAGTCTTATATTTTTGAACAAAAATCTGTGTGACTTGTGGATGTTTGTTTTAAGCTAAAAATTTCAATAAAATGCATATGAAAAAATGTCTTTGTATTGTTTCTTTTTCTCTCTACCTCTCTCTATCATTCTTTTGACTGGTTGACGTAATATAATTCTCAGAGTAAAAAAAATGTCCTTGGATGCCTTGTCCTAAATTCTCTATAAAAATTATAAGTACATCCAGAGAGATGGCAACCCTTTTTCATTCTTCGAGTCATTCTTATGATGACGTTCTGAGAAGATTGAGGAAAGCCCCAGTTGAAAATACGTTAATGAATCCAAACACTAACTTCCTCAATGTTTCTTTCCTGAGTTATCCTTGCATTTTTTATTATTATATTTTTTATTATATTCAACATACTTTTTGAAAAATTTTTGGGAAAAAAAAATTCAACATAATTTTTGAAAAATTTTTGGAAAAAAAATAAATTCCAAATTTCCATGCATATTGTTTTTTTTTGTAACTTTTTGTCTCACTTGAAAAAAAATTAAACTTAAACCAATAAAAATACTTATGTAAAGTTTTTAAAATTGCATTTACAATGTTTTAACGTTTGGCCTTTGATAAATAGCCCTTGATGTTTGTTAAGCTTGGTTTCCATTTTTTGATACAATAAAAATATAAATTTATTGCCCTATTTTCGCTAACAAACCAGTTTGAAATATGAGTACAATTTCTTGCATAAAAATTAAAGTTTTTAGAGTTTAAGTCGTTAAAATAATATCACTCTAGGATTGAGAGATGGAGATAATGAGGTTGCGGTTAAGATATTAAAAAATTGTAAGCAATCATTTATATAATTTTATGCATTTATTGAAGATTGTACATGTCTTCAATGTTCCATTACTTTTATCTTCTTGTATTCTTATTATGCCATAATTGCTACTGGGTATGTATTATTGAGAGTGAAATTGAGAACGTGCAAAAAAAAAACTCGAGTAACTCAATAATTCTTCGAGTTCACTCGAGTAACTCGTAATTTCGAGTTATTCGAAAAACCGAGTTACTCGACTCGAAAATTGAGTCGAGTTGCACTACTCGACTCGACTCGAACTCGAAGCAACTCGCACAGGCCTAATTTTAAGTCAATACTTTTTCTGCTACTTTTATATTTTAAGCATCCGCAGTAGTTTTTTAAGGTTCTGCGACTTCACAGCGTTCAAGCTTGAAATATTTTCACGAATTTATTGCCTTAAAAAATTCAATGAAAGCAATGCATACTAATTCCTCTCTTTTTCTAAGCAGTAAAATATTGAAAACACATACTTTCTTATAAAAACAAAAACCACAACAAAACGCTGAAACATAAATTTTTTTTGAGGAGACCACAAAACTCTGGTTGTCATTAATTTTCGAGAGAAAACAGGTTTTGTTTACAAAAAATAAGGGTATGTCAAATATAGGGATAACCTTATAAGTTATTGAATCAGGCTAAAAAGCTTCATATATTTCATGACATAAATATTCTCTTTATGTTGACTATAGCAACAAACACTGTTATAAGATTGAAATCATATGATATAAAACTCCTATAAAGTAATGATAAGAATATGTTCATAAGAATATAATTTTACTGATGTATAGTCAGAGGCGTTCCTAGGTGGGGCGGGGGGTGTGCGGTCCGCCCCGGGTACCACCATTTTAGGGGTGACACCATTTCGATTTTTTTTTTTATTTCTCAAACAAACAGAAAAATTGATAAAATACTTTACGGTAAAAAATGTAATTGCTGTTTCAAAATATAAAATTCTGCTTGCAAGTCTGAGCAATGAGGAGGAAACATTGCGAAAACGTTTCGAGCTGTAAAATCCGAAAACTTTTTGTAACACAACGCAAATGAGTCCATGTTAAGAGTTTAAAACTTGGCAGCAGCTTACGACAAAATTTCAGAAAAGGAGCTAGTTGTAGAAATTGCTTGCGATGCCACGTAGGCACATAAATGCAGCACAAATCGATTTCGAAAGCGCCAACAATTAGACAGCAGACCAATTAGTCAGCATTAGAAATGCTAACTTTCATTGTCGAGTGGACCTTTTTGGAAACTTCGCCAAATATTTCATTAGCAAATTATTTCCTACAATTCGTTTATCAGTACTGATTTCAATGATGTTATTTCAAATATTGCAACTCTTAAAGTAAGATATGCCAGTATTTAGGACAGCTCACATTTAATGCATCGAAATGGTACGAAAATAGTAACAAAATTTGTTTTTTTTGTTTTTCTTAATTTTAGAATATTGAACCAAATTATTAAGTTATATAAAATTTAAGAGATTTTTTTTTTACATATCTTTAAAATCTTTAACAAAAAAAAAAAAACGGATTCTTGGATTTAAGCGAAACTTTTTTAAAATTTTATTTGAAGTATTAACTTTTGACTTTCAAAATATTATCTGCACCTTTTCATAAACAAGAAAATTATGCAGTATAAAAAATAAAGTCTAACTAATTTCTGTAATTTTCAATAAACATCTATTTTCTATATGTCTAGCATTCTCACTGACTTTTGTTAGGATCGGGTTACTTTTGTACGTACCTTCCATACCCCTTCCATACCCCTAAGGGAAGTACCCCTAAGGTCTAATCAATTTCTACCATTTTCAGTGCACATCAATTTCTCTAATTGCCAGCCGTTTGACCAAATTTTGTTAAGATCGGCCAACTTTGGCATGCATCTCCCAAAACAAAATAATGTAAAAAATTAATATAGGAAAATTACCCAAGGAAAGTACCCCTAGGAACTGACTTTGTGGCCTCGGTAGTCGAGTAGTTAGCGTGCTTGACTGCCAACCCAGAGATTCCGGGTTCGAATCCCGGTCTATCTATGGTCCTACGCTTTTACCTTTCCTTGATTATTTCCTCATTTCTAATTAATTGAAATTAAAAATTCATCAATAAATACGACTTTGGAAGTTGTAGTTGGTGGTAGAGATGTTTGTGGAATGAGATTGCTTAATAACTGGAATTGACTGAGGTAAAAGCATAACACTTGCCTCAAATTCAAATTCGCATGTTAATATAGCTCTCCGCCACAGATAAAACATTCTTCACTTGTTTATCTTGATTTCACTTTCTCTCCTACTTATCTATGTTCCCATTTTCCGAACCAAGGCAGACTTGACTGAATAGGTTTGACAACTGAAATCCTTGGTGCAAAAACTAAAAAAAAAAAAATTTCAACCATTTTTGCAACTTTTTTAAATTTAACAATCACGACATTTTTTAATAAAAATGTTTCGCCTGCAATATTAACTTTTAACCCTCTTTTTAATCATTTAATTTATAAAAAATAAAATATTTTTATTGCAAATTGAGTGGTAAAATTTTTCGGTGCAGGCGATTTTTTATAATTTAAATGATTTCAAATCGCGCGATTGTAATACAAAATTTTTGGCTGCGGCGCTTACTATATTTTGCAACCAAAAAAGTTCAAATAACAGTTATTAAATTCTTAAAAAACAAAAACAAATCGCATTTTACTTCAATATAAACAAAAATTTTTCAAAATGTAATATTTTTTCTGTTTTATTAACAATTTGTTATTGTTTGTCATCTGTTGTTTTTTCGAAAAACATAAAGGAAATAATAAAAACACAAAATCTCATCGAATTGGTTTCTAATGGCATTTAGAAATTTCTTATAGGGGTGACACCATGGGTATCCGCCCCGGGTGGCACCAAGCCTAGGAACGCCTCTGTGTATAGTTTAATACAAACAAAAAATGTGCGCCTTTTTTGTCTTATACAAGTATTTTACAATGATTATAAACGTAAATGTTGTATTTTAATTTGTTGTTGAGAATAGTTTCAGGTGTATTATAGGAGGAAAATTCTTACTTGGTTAGGCCCCGTATCATAAAAATCGAGAAGTTGACCGACAATTATCTGTTGTCAAAATTTGTAAATTTTCAATTTTCCGTTTCATAAAACGTGTGATAAGTTTGTAAAATTGTCGAAAAAACATGACAAATTGTTAGTATTTGGTTTCATAAAAAATATGTCATGGCCAACAATTTCACCTACAATTGTCAGAGATTTTTGGCAAATATGTCACGACAATTTCTTTATGAAATGAAAAAATATGTAGCATTTACAATTTTGTCAAGAATTCATTCATTCAGATTAACTAAACTATGATAATTATGTCGGTTTGACTACAACAATTTTATTATTGTTTTTATAAAACAAAACATTATCAGACAATTGCGACAAATTTTAAGAATTGTCACCTGTCAATTTTTATGAAATAAGGGCTTGCAAATCAGGGGAAAATAGGTTTATTAGGCTTGGGAAATAAGGCTTATTAGGCTTGCAAGTTTCATAAGTTAGGCTCGCAAACTGCGCCTACTTTTCATGCAAAATGACATTATCAAAACGTGAAAATCTCTTAAGATTCCACAAAAGCTTATGATTTACATGATTTTTTCATCTGCGATTTATGCCCGAAGCATGCCCCACACAAGCTGAAATCATCGCAATATTTAAATTTCCATAACTTCGAATATAATTAAAAACGGAGTTTGGTGCTGCTTACTTGCTTTTTTTTAAGGTATTATCAGCGAATGATATTTTTTGCTGCAAGATCTGGGGGCCACAGTAATACAAAAAAAAAAAAAAATTAATAAAAGTTAAATAATAAAGAATGCCAATAAAAAATAATGATATGAAGACAAAACTTTTCTTGTACTCAAGCAAATAGCATGAAAAAAAAACAGTATTTACCGTTGCCCAGTGCAAATAAAGTCTGATTGAGGACAAAGGATAAGCCAAAAAAGATATTAAAAGACGTTAGCAAAATAAAAACTGTTTAAGAAAGCAATGTAGCGAGGCAATTCAAAAAATTAAGAAAATAAAGCCAAACAAAATTATTATTAACAACAAACACACAGTATTATGTACGATAAAGGTATATCAAAAAAGTAAGTTAAACAATATGGCGACATAAAAAAATAAAAAATTTAAGTCATTAAAGTTACAAAATATCTCCAATGAATCTTTAACACTTTTAATTTAGCTGCAAAAACAACCAAACCGTTGCCCCTCTGCATTTTTTTTTTAAATTAAAAGTTTATAAATAGAGTTATAAAACTGCAGTGTCTCATATATACACACACTCTCACTCTCTCACATATAATGCATTCATTTTTAAGCAAAACGTTTTAATCTTTTTTTTATATGAAATTCAAACTTACGGATCATATGTGTTTGCCTCGAGTTGTTGACCATTTTGCTTGCCGTTTTTTGTCAGCTCATCCGCCATCTTGAGCAGCTACAACTTTAAGCTTATAACAACTGTGTGTATGTTTGTAGGTATGTAAATTGAATGTAAAAATTTCAACACAAAATTTGATTAATCGAAGAGATACGTGAAATACGAGTGTGAATTGCAAGTAGCTAAAATGCGTTGTTGTAACAGCACAAAAACATTGCCTGTAATTGAAGAAGAAGAAAAAGAAGAAGAAGAAAAAAAACAGAAAAAGATGAAAAATAATATTAATAAAAAAGATATAAATCAACAGTCATATCATATCTTAAGCCTATATTAGCTTAAATATGTTATTAAATCTCTCAAAAAAAAAAAAAAATAAATACGCTAGACCAAATATTTATCTAAGAGATTCAAGTTTATTTGCATTTTTTTTTTTTATTATTTCTTATTAAATTAAGCTAACGCATTAAGTTATCACTGTTTGTAGATATAAATCATTCTCGGCCATTTAACATAAATTGTAGCAAATTGAATAATAACAAAGATATCAATAAACAACACACATAGATACGTGAAAATATTATATTTAAAGCATAAGTTTGTGAATGAATGGTGCGAGACATATTTATGACTTTCTTTAATATGATAATTTTTGTCAAATTTTTAGTTGCAGACTTGACAAAATTGTCACGTTTATTAATTTTTTTTTTTTTTTTTTTGTGCAAATTTTGTATTCGAAAGTGAAACTTATCTTCTCAAGTTTAGTTTAAGTGGTAATCAAGTAATCACACACACACTCTCTCTTTATGTATCTTTATTATGCGTGTAGCTTATATCAATTTTAAGCAATTACTTTGTTAATGCGTAGATTTTTATCTGTTGATTGCTATTCTTACCTCTAATCTTGAGCTATATTAAATAATACCGCTGCATGTCGATTGTTAACTAAATTTAGCTTGATTATAAGTTTTTGTTGTTGTTGCTATTGTTCTCACTCGACATATGTACGTATGTATGTCAATATAGCAGAAATGAACAAAACGGCTTGATTCCGTTTTAAAATTTGAATTTGTTTGAATAGATTTTAAAGATAGACAGTTTTTGCAGCAGAGACATGTAGTTAAAATACGATTTTTTTATTTTATTTGCTGCTGTTTCGACAGGCATTGTAAATGTTAACTAGGAAATGATGATTGCTGCAAGAACAGTGCAGGCAATATAAGTTATACTTTAGTTTGCTTAGCAAGGAAGTTGGAATTCTGTGAATGGTTAAAGTCAGCACCAGACACACACCTTCAAAGACAGCAGATGTCGAAAGTCGAAAGTAGCACCTAATTTAGTATCACAAACTAAAGTTGTAAAGGTACTTAAATTAAATATTTTAGTGTAAACTCATCAGAGGCGTAACTCTCGGAGGTCTGGGCAGCTAGATTATACTTGGTTCCTAGAAATCAGATAGTACCCAAAAGCCACAGTTTTGTGGGGACCAAATTTGTTTGGAGATTATTTAATAATTACTTAAAATGTTCCTTATTACACTGTGCCTCAATGGCTCCATCACCAAATGGAGTAGGTCAACATACTTAAAAAACCCACAAAGCAATTTTCAATATTAGCTCGAGTTCATTTTTATAGCCTACCAAAGTTTGCAGTTTTAAGCCTGTTAACTCATCTGGATTTTAAACAAAGGTTAGCTTAAGCAAAGTTTAAAATTACTTAACCTAAGTTTAAATATTCACGAGGTATAAATATTCAAGCCGATAACTCATCTCAAAAATCTATGTTTAACTTGGTGAGAAAGGTTAAAATTTAAATACAGAAATTCTAGGTTTAAAAAATTTAAACTTGGATTTGGATAAAAATTCTCAGAGAACATTGAAAATATTCATACTTATAAAAACTTGAGAAAAAATAATTAACTTAAAATCGATTTTTTTTTTTTTAGAAATAGTTCTGTTCTCGAACTAATAGTTTTTAGTCCATTTTGCAAGTTTTAGTCCATCTTGTCTTGCAGTTAGAATGAGCGTGAGAGATTTTCCCTCCGTTTCAGAAGTTAAAATTTTCAGTCCGAGAAATTTCTACTGGCAAAACGTAAAAAGTGTTAAACTACTATTAAAAATCAGTTTTTTTTAAACAAAAATTAATTATATATAAAAAAAAAAATTTAAATATTAAAAAATTACAATATCCTTTAACTTGAAATAAATCGAATTTATCAAAATAACAGCTACAAGCAAAGTGAATAATGTTGAACATAAAATAAATTGCGAATTCGTTTATGAATATGGAAAAATCGTTAACGAACGTCTTCTACATTGCCGATGCACCACTTCAAGCGCTACAGCTGGAGCTAAACAATATAAAACAATCCTCAAAAACCGTCATCATTTGGCCTTCGTAATTATTTGTCGGTGGAAAGTTGATTTTGTCTTTAAAATTACAAAAAAAAAAATAACAGAAAAACAAAATGCACTTTTTGAAATATGAGTAAATTACATTTTTTTCAAAAAGTTTTGCATTTTCGATTTTGAATTAAAATTCCAAAATATTAAATTTTCTTCAAATTGCTTTTCAATAGCTTTTTAATGATACTTTATTTACAAAAATAGGGTGAGAGATGACGGAGATATAATTTATTGGCAATGATCATGATATAATAACTACAAGGTAGTATTGACGTTCCTGTTGGAAACGAACTACTGTCAAAAAATATAACAAGAAAGAGAGCGCTCACAATCCGTCATTGCATACAATTAATTTTCACTGGTCACATTCAGCGTAATCAATAGTTGGCAACTGTTAAGTCAAAACTTGATGCACATAAATATGAAGATGTGCATTAAAATGCATTTAAAAATAGAAAATTGTTTATTAGTCATTAAAATTTCCTTTGGTATTTGATACAAAGCTTGACATTTTATAAACTTGACAAATTTTCTGAAACTTTAATTCCGATAACAGCGCTCCCCGATGTGTTGCTGTCACAACAGTTGACACAGCTGAATGTGACCAACGCATATAACAACAAACAGCTGTTTTTGACAAGAGTTTGTTTACTTCTAGCTGAGAGAATCAAAACTTGTCAATACTACTTGGTAAAATTATTATATCATGGGCAATGATCAAGATTTTTAATTTAATCAAAAATTGGTCCCTCCATTGCTTTTGAAAACAAGGCGATACAAAAAAAAAAAAACAAATAACTTAAGTATATTTTTATAGACAAAAAAGGAACGTATAGCCAAAATTGCAAGCTAATTGAAAAGCATGAAGCTAATCACGACTTGCATTAGGCGTGGAATGGCTGTTCACTAGAGTGTATCGAAAATTCCGGTACCAGACTTAAATAGTACATGACAAATCCTGTCGAGTGGTATACTTTGTTTTTATTTAAACTAATTTTGGCGTCCCCCGAAATGCATTTTTGTGCATTTTTTATCAACTTTTGTACTGGAGACCCATTAATGGTTGATTGAAAACGAAAGTTAAGCTTATCAATTAATTTCTTTAATATAAAAACACAGAACTGCAAATTTTCATCCCTGTTGACAATTGCTCTGACGAATTAGAAGAGTTTTTTTTCAAATGTGAATCTACTTGTTATTTAATATTTGATATGTTTTTATTTTTTGTATGAAAGTATTTTTATTTTAGTTGATAAAAAATGCACAAAAATGCATTTCGGGGGACGCCAAAATTAATTCAAATAAAAACAAAGTATACCAATCGACAGGATTTTTCATGTACTATTTAATTTTGGTACCGGAATTGGGGGTAAGATTTTTCCCAAACAAGTCGATACACTCTACTCTTCACTCAACTCTTTTTTACACGGTAGATGTAAAAGTCGGTGATTTGCTTAGTCGGTTTCTGAGTAAATCGTGTAAAAAAAATTCGTGTAAAAAAATACAAGCGATTGTTCCAAATTTTCCGAAAAAATCCAAACCATGTCAAAAAAGAATGAATTCAAGAAATACACAATTATAAAGTGAAGTATAACAATACAGTATTTAATGGTAAAAGAAAATATGAGCAGTGCAAATTGTTGGGTTCTATGAGCGAGAGAAATATACTATAGATATTGGGTGTTCCCCGAAATTTGAAAACGTGAATATTAATTCAAAAGTCACCGACACTTACACACCGATAATGCTTGAACATAATATTAATATTGTTGGTGAAAAAAAAATTCTGTTCGTGTAAAAAATCGTGTAAAACTGAAAAATTCGTTTAAAAAAAATTGTTAAGTGAACCGTGTTATTTCAAAATCGTGCAAAAAAATACCGTTTAAAACAGAGTTGAGTGTATTCAAAATTAAATGCAGCAAAAGCGAGATGATTCAAGGCTAAAAATTTTAAATGATTAATTAAAATTTTCTTCAAAAAAATTATTTTTGAACTTTTTATACCATAAACCTGAGAGGTCAGGATATATTAACTTTGTGCAAACGTTTGTAACGCATAGAATGAAGTGAGTCCGGTATAGAAAAGTATATATATTCTCAATCAGTGTCGAGCTATCCATGTCCGTCCGTCAGTCCGTCAGTCCGTCGGTCTGTCCGTCTGTTTGTTGTCCGTATACACAGGATAAGAAGAAGAGGTTGAGATGATTGAATAAAACTCGGTACACATGATCACATGACCCCAGGGATCTGCACAATTGAATATTTTTTTGGAATCCGCCCACGGACACGCCTACCTCCCATACAACGCAAAAATTGAAAACTAAATAACTCAGCTCATAACTAAGCTACAACAATAAAATTTGGTGTGTATCTGTTTTATATCAACACAAAGATGTCTTCGAAAAATGGGTGTCATCCGCTCACGAACACGCCCACCTCCTATACACTCAGAAAAATATCAACTGTAATATTAACAGTCGGCCGCTGTTATTTCAAAACACTGTTCGATTGAATGATTTGCGTTTAAGTAAACAATTTTCTTTGTTGAATGAACGTTTCAAAGTATTTTTGTGCTGTTAAAATCATCATTTGATATATTTTTGTGCTTATATTGAATTGTCAATTTTTTCAAAGCAATAGTTTTTATATGTGTTTTGCTATATTTATATTATCGTTGCCAGTAGCTCAGTGGATATGCACTAGACTGTCATGCGGCAGACGTGGGTTCGAACCCTAGCTGTGTAAGTATCAAAAATTGTAATTTAATAATTGAAATGATAATAATTCTGTTTCATTAATTGGTTGGTCAAAAATAACCTTCAAAATAAAATGCTTACAATCTTGCAAAAAAAACAAAAATTGCAAATTTCATTTTTTATTTAAAAAAAAAATATTTTAAATAAAAAAAAATTTTGATTGACCTTGCCGGATTTGAACCGTGGACACTCGAGTACTTGACGCACACGTTAGCACACTCGGCCATACATGAACTTTCAAACGAGTGATCAAATTTCAATAAATAAGTTTTTATACGGGTTTCGTGTTCCTAGACCAACAGTCAACCGACTGTTGATTTGAAAGTTTCATTTGTTGGATGGTATTTAACAGTGAAATCTGTTATTTCAACCCATGATTTGTTTGATAAAACAGCATTTTTTCCATGAGTGTACAACCAAAAAATTTAAAACGCAATAAATAAGCCTCTATTTAACCTTCAGAGATAAAATTTGGCACATATGTTTTTTATGACAAACCAAAAATGTTTTTGAAAAATGGACGTCATCCGTTCACGGACACGCCTACCTCCCATACAACCCAAAAAGTTGAAAAAAAAAAAAAAAAAAAAAAAAAATTGGCCATTACAGCCCTTGAAAGGACTTTGACCGAGCTTCCTATGATCAATTGGGTTGTGTGTGTTATTAAATGTTTGCACACAACTGACCGAGAACCTACATGTTTTATGTTGACTCCGAACGGCTAAAGTTCATGTTCTCAAGAAGCTTTACATGGCATTGTTTACTCTCTGAGGTTTGCCATTGTCTGCAGAGAGGTGGTGACCGATTTTTATAGAAA
Organism: Tetanocera ferruginea; assembly: GCA_958299015.1. Lineage (NCBI taxonomy): Eukaryota > Metazoa > Arthropoda > Insecta > Diptera > Sciomyzidae > Tetanocera > Tetanocera ferruginea. The sequence goes on along the minus strand of OY282644.1, from coordinate 81,831,565 downwards.
AAACTTTTCGCCGCGACTGGGGATTTAACCTGCATGTCACTAAAAATCACCACCAAAAAGTTTAAAACTCAATAAACAAGGTTACGTTTGTCATAGAGAGATAAAATTTGGTATGTATGTATTTTATACCAAAACTAAGGTGTGTTCAAAAATTGGGAGTAATCCGCATATGAACACGAACACCTCCCATAGCAAAAGCACAATAAAGGCATTAACTGTGAGCTTCAGGAATAAAACTTGGTATGTGTAAAGTTTTCATCAACTTGTAATTTTCAATATTATTTTTTTTTTTTTTTAAAAGTAGGTTTAGGGTATTTCATAGTCGACCAAGACCAACTTTAAACTTTCTTTACTTATTTTTTTTTGTTTTTCTTAAAATAGAAAATCATTTGGAAAAAATTTTGTCAAAAAAATTTATTTTTTTATGGCATGGAAATCGAAAGCACAAATTTGAGTTTTTTTTTTTTACAACAAAAGTCATTTTTACCCCATATTTTGAAAAAATATCAAATTTTATGGTCTCTTTTAAACGAAACAATTTAAATATAAGCAAAAAATAACAGTTAAACTTTTATTAAATTGTTCAAGTCAGCTGATGACACTTAAATACAAAAAAGAAATAAATTAACTCTATGTAAACATCTCAGAGATATTGGCTTAGCCATTGGTTGAAATCCAGGCTAGATAACTAACGACAGTATAAAGGAAATTCATTAAATATACGTCTGGTATTTTTTCTTTCATAGTAATTGTTATCACATTTGAAAGAAAATTCAACAAACTTTTAGAAATAATTAGAAAAATTGAAAAACCGTTAAAATTGGAACAAGATACTGACATGGAAGTGGATCTTTTGATTTCAAAACACATTTTTTTAAAAGAAATTTGGCAATTGATGAATGCATAAAACTAAATTTTTTGAGAAAATTTTTATTTTTCAAAAAATTTTGTCAAAACAAAAACTGAAATTCACAAAAAAACTTTTTACTAAATTGTCTTCAGAATAGAAAGTGCATGGTGTAAAAATGCTCCAAAACAGATGTGTATGAAGTACTCTTTTTTATGGTTAAGGAGATACAGTCAAATAAATATAGACATTTTTGATAGCATAATATTCGTTTCTTATTACTTTAGCCCGATTCAAGTAGAATTCACAAGAATGTCTTTGGATTTTAATGAGCGTAAGGATCAACGAATTAGGGCCTCGTAGTTCAGGGTTAATATACAGATTCTGATGCAAAACCGGAATAAATTTTGTTAAAATGATATATATCTGAAATAGTTCTTGTATTGTTTTTATATTATGAATTATTTGTTTAACTATATGATGCTTTACATAATCCTTTCCATAAAATTTTTTTTTCTTTTTTGTATAAAAATGTCCTTAATTTTAAGAAAAAATTTTTTTTATAAAATATGATATAATAAAGTTCACCAGATTAACCACGATGCAAAAAAAAGGACAAGTAAAATTATTTTGAAACGTGAGTGACACTAACGTGACACGTGAGTGACAAAATCAGTATATGAAAAATTTTAAAATTTTGAGAAGAAACTGAATTTTGTTTGCAGTTAAAATTTCTACTCAATTTCGTTACGGAAAATTACTTTATTCCTTAGATTAACTCAAATAATTCGCAGATTTTAAGCCATTTGTTAAAAGAACTCCAAAAATGCAAATCGTCCGAAAACGTGAGTGACACACCATTTAAAGATAGTTTTTTCGAAATGTGTAAATATATTTAAATCTTTTTGCATGAACTTATAAAAGTGAGCCTAAAACTTATTGACCCATATAATTTTATATTAAAAGTTTTTCTATTTAATGGAGAAAAATGTATGTTTAGTGCTATGACTGAAACGTGAGTAACACTGTTTTAGCCGACATAAAAATATCAAATTTAAAATTTCCGTACGATCATTAGTTAACAAAATACACATAAGACCAAAAAAGTTCGGTGAAGTCGTTGTTTTTTTTTTCAAAACGGGGTTTTACGGAAATAATTTCACATAAAACTGTCACACACAAAATTTCCATAGAACTATTAGCTTAAAAACATAAAACCATAAATGTTCTTTGATATATTTTTTCAAATATCTCACTAACACGATTTTTAAAAATTTTACTTCAAATGTAAAATTCTTTTACTTCAAATTCTACATAAAAATGTCAAAAACAATATTTGCAATGAATCAAAATTTTTCGATTTACAAAACCAGGATGGTTGGTATCATCAGTTTCTTATAAATATCTTGTAAACGTGATTTTTAAAAATTTATGTCAAAGGAACTTTTAATAATATTAACATAAAAATGTTGAAGACTCGTAGGATCATCAAATTTCGAAATAAAAAACCAAAAAGTAAACTTTTATAAGAGCCGGCTAACTTGGTTGTTTTTACTTAACATAAAAAGCATAATTTGTTAAAAAAATTATATATTATTACGATAATTGGGTAATGTTTTGGTATACTTTCGGTATATTTTGGTATAATCTAAGTTTTCGACATCAAAATTTTTGATCACAGAATTTTATAATTAGTTTGTACTTATTTAATAATTTATCTAAAAATTTTATTGAAAACCATCTGTTTTTTAATTTAATTTATAAAGAATTTCTATCTACTTCAGAAGTATTTTTGTAATTTTTTTTCACGCAACTTAATAAATAATGTTGCCATCACTGTATGTTTAAATTTGCACATTTATTCAAAACTCACATTTGACAAAAAAAAAAAAAAAAAACACATACGCACATACAAATTAAATTTGCTTGCCTACACAAAGCAAACAATTGAAAATAATTCATGATAAAACATTCCATGTTTAAACCGCCCACCTTGAATTAGCTAATCCAGCATATAACAAAAAAAAAAAGTACGCTGATGTTATTTAATAACATAAAATAAAAAGCAACAACAGCAAAAAAAAGAAATTCACAAAATTTCTTAATTGTCAATTAAAGTTGAATTTATTTGATAAAATAACATCTAATCATCTCACCATCAACACGCTGTGCCATAATTTTGGCACTTTATTAGATTTTTCGCTCGTGTTAGGCTTTAATCAGTGAAAATCGCAATCTAAATACATATTTGAGAAAGAAATAAGAGATGTAGTTAGAGCAATTAGATGTTTATGTTGTTGTAGGTGTGATAGTTGTTGTTGTTGTTGTTAAAGTGAATCAGCTGTGCAATCAAAACAGTTGTTGTTACTTAAACCAAAACATAAACAAATCAATTTAATTGCTTTTCTCACCTAAGAACACAAATCTTATCACATAATCTTTAGAGCGTTTATTTTTAGCAATAAAAAAATTGATTTTTATGCTATGACAAATATTGCTGAAAATATCATAAATGTTGTTAATGGCATTATAAATTGATTTGTGCTATAAGTTAAGCAAATACTCAAGCATAATGGTCAAGCAAGCTTTGACTGAAGTGCTGATTATAATAGAAGTATCGCAACAGAGTCAAGGTCATTCACTATTTTCTATCTGAAATTCAATAGAATTTTATCAAAATGCTTGTCAGCAAATGAAGAATAAATTTATAAAAAAAATTATGCAGGATAAAAATAACATTACCAACCATGAAAGTAATTGTTGTACACAAACGCTGCACAATTTAACGATTAGATCAAATTGAAGAAAAAATTTTATTTTTAAATTTTACGGCCGTTTTTTGGTAGCTTCTTCTTATACCCAAGTTTAGTACTTTATTTTAAATTTTTTCAAATTCATCTCATTTTTGTAACTTTATATTTTTTTAGAATTTTGAATATATTTTGAAATATTTTCCAGACTATATCGATGGTTAAGCTGACTAAAGTGATAAGTGACCTTTAAACAAAAATTACTACATTTGGTTTACTGCATTTTCCCAATCATCAGTATAATATCTACCTTGTGTAAATTTCTTGAAAATGCATAACCAATGGATGCTGCTTGAAATAAGTATTTTGTACTGAAATGTATTGAAATTTAAAAACCAAATCGACGTTTCTGAACATTTAAAATTTTTCACTTATCACTTTTCTGCTCTTAACCATCGATATAGCTAGACTCAGAAAAAAATTTCTCGGAATATGATAAAAAAGGCATCATAGATTTCTACACTTAGTTTTGAGTTGCTCCAAATTATTTCATTATTTCGCGTCGACTCCATGAAGCAGGTGTTAGTGGTCATAAAGCAATTTTTGCGGAATAACATAAAAAAATTGCATAAATAAATGTAATTTTTCGTTAAAAAATCATGCTCAAAATATCCAAAGAATCATTAATTTCGAAATATTTGCCCTGTAAGGGTCGTTTATATTGATATTTTTCAAATATTTTGTAAGTATGATTTTTAAAATTTTGGACAACAAGGACTTTAGTAAAATTTAACATAAAAATTTTAAAAACAAAATATGCTGAGGATCAAAAATTTTCAATTCATCAGAACAGGAAGGGTTGGTTAAATCTACAGGTGATCCAATACGAGGTCCTTTTTTAACTGAGTTATTTTGACAGCTGCGACATTTGACATTTGCGTTCAGTATTTAATACGACTCAATCATGAAAAGATTAACTAACAACTTTTATTAATTGTGAAAACTTACTACCAAAATCAGTCATCAGTTAGAGAGTATTATTGAGTTCTTCAATATCGTTTTGTTCGTTATGAGCGTTCAACTGAGCGCACTATTTGTAACACCATCACCAAATTACATGTGATCATGTGATTTGACGATATTGGATTACTTTCTCTGGTGATATGTTAAATGACTTATTTAAAGACTGTACCAGAAATTACTGTTCTTTTGTTTTTAAAGAAATTACTAAAAAAAAAAACAAATTGGCCATTTCAGCCCTTGAAAGGACTTTGAACGAGCTTCTTAGGATCGATTGTGTTGTGTGTGTTATTAAATTTTTGCACACAATTGACCCAGAACTGGACCTACATGTTTTATGCCGACTCCGAACGGCTCATGTTCTCAAGAAGCTTTACATGGCATTTTTACTCTCTGAGGTTTGCCATTGTCTGCAGAGAGGTGGTGACCGATCAAAAAAATTTTTAATTGAAAAAACTTTTCGCCACGGCTGGGGATCAAACCCGGGCTCCGAGCATGCTAAGCCACACACTTATCTGCATGCCACGGTCACCACGTGAAATTACCAAAGAAATTACTGTTATTTATAAAAAAGTGTTACCTCTATAGCAACATATTTGGTACCAAAATAAAGTATTAATATTGCAGATTAAAAAAAATACTCATTAGTAAAATAAAAGAGCTACTGAAAAGATGTCGTCTCAAAAAGAAGAAAAGCGGAAAGCAATTATTTGCAAATACCTAGAAAATCCAAACACCACGTACAAACAGATCGCTAAGGAAGTTGGCGTGTGCGTAAAAACTGTCGGAAGGACCATAAAACGATACAAACAGCTTACCTCTTTATCAAAAACGCCAGGCTCAAGGGAGAAAAAGTGGCCCAGAACGTTAAACGGCTGTTTACTCAGAATCCAGGCACTTCGGTTCGTGATATGGCAGCAAAAGCGGGAACATCGAAGTCAAGTGTTCAACGGATTAAAAAATTTTACAACTTTAGGAGCTATAAAGTACAAAAAGTACCTTATAGGTCAGAAGAAAAAGACGCCGAAGCCAAGAGGAGAGCTCGAAAACTGTATCGCGATTACCTGTCCAAATTTGATTGCGTGATCATGAACGATGAAACGTTCATGCAAAGCGGACTTCAAGCAGTTACCTTGACACGGATATTATACTGCGGTTAGAAGGTGTGGAGCATACTTTAAATTACCACCGAAATACATACCAAATTTCCAATGAAATACATGGTGTGTCAGGCCATTTGCAAATGTGGCCTTTGAAGTAAGAAATTTGTGACAGATCGCACAATCAACACCGAAATTTACATCAGAGAGTGTCTGGAGCGGCGTTTGCTGCCTTTTTAACGTCAGCACCAAGGTTCAGTATTATTTTGGCCTGACCTAGGAAAATGTAACTACGCCCAGAGAACGATAGATTGGTACCAAGCCAATAATGTCAATGTGGTACCAAGAGAAGCCAATACTCCAAATTGCCCCGAACTTCGTCCAGTCAAAAGATATTGGGCTTTAATGAATCTTAAGAAGACCAAACAAACTGCGAAAAACATCAAAATGGCGTAAATGGCGTCGGACAGACACTAAGGTAAACAAAAGTTCGGTAAAAAACCTAATGGAGGACCTTAATCAAAAAGTCCATAATTTTTTTAAGTGTTTTTTTTTCAGTGTAAATAAAATTTTCATTTAGTTTGTAATGCGCACTTAATAATAAACTGAAAGAATTTTTAAAAAAACGTCATTGGTTTTTTACAAGTTATTTCTGGGACAGTCTTAATGACGACAAACTAATGAACTATTGACGCTTTGGAAAACACCATAACTTGTTAAATTCAAGGAATACCGTCAGATATGCTGGAAAGAGTTGTTGAAAATTGGACCCACAAAATGGACCATTTAAGAGCTCGTCGTGGGCAACATTTGAAGAATATAGTTTTTAAACATTGATTTGTAGGAATCGAACTATCATTCCAAATAAAGATTTACATTAATATATTGATTATTATGTATTTTATTTAGAAAGCTCTTCTTGGAACGCCCTATAATTCGCAAAAACCTTGAACACGTTGTTTCTTTAATATGTTATAAAGCTTTTAAGATATGAGTGACTTAGAATCAAAACTCACCACCTCCACTTTAAAAAAAATTTAGTTAATGATGCAGTTTCGTTATTTTTTCTTGATTGATGGCTAACAAAAAAATATTATTGCAAGGCTTTGAATCTCCATCGTTCACAACCACGACTTTTTTAAGTTTGGTCTTAAAACTTTCAAAGGTGGATAAACTGATAGGTTTCAAACCAACGTCAACTCAAAATTTAAAAAGTGGAGCTTGTGAGTTTTGATTCTTATCCACTCATATATAAGATTACATATGGAAAGAAAGAATTTCCACACAGCTAATGAACTGCATATCATTGATATTTTCTGCCGGTTTTCTAACGGCTTGTTGCCAATAATTTAAAAGAATTAAATTATTTTCTTCAAGAAGACCATATTTTTGAGTTTTTGAAAAGATTTTCTTCTACTGAATGTTCTACTGAAGTTTTTCTCAAATCTCTTCGTATACCATTTTTTTTTTTTCATATGATAAAAGCTGTCACAAGCGTTAAAAGATCGTTGTTTTGGTAGCATAATAATGTCAAATCTTATAAATAATACATAAACATTGAAAAATCTCGTACGCTTTTTTTGTATTAATTTGAAATTATATAATAAGAAGTAGAATGAAACTTATATCATTCAAAAGGCACTGTAAGATAGATGCGCAGAATGTCTATGGAACATTCCACGATAAACGTTACCAAGGGGAAAATCTTTTATTTTAAGATATTGCATTAAAGTCTATTCTCTATTCCAAGACTATTCTATTTCAATAGTTTTGTTGTTCTTTCATACTATACACCAAATATAAACCATACACGTATTTACGTAGACGTAGGCAGCTCAGACGTGAATTAAATAAAGGAAATTCTTAAAAAAATTAAAACCTTTGAATTCTATTTCGACTATAGGCTGATTCCACACTAATTACGAATGGAAACATGAATCCTAAAATGCTTTTAATTGAAATAGTTTTTGGTTCTCTGTTCTCACATTAAAATGGAATCTTAAATTACTCTTGTTGCAAAATTATTTTTAGTTTTAATACTTTTTTATGTTTTTTTTTTCACAATTTAACTAAACAAACTCAGAGTTGAGAAAAACTTAAAATATTTTGTTTAGATTTAAAACGTTGAAAACAGCCATCTCTTAATGCACATTAAAAAAAATTAGGTTTTTTAGCAATGTTAAAAAAGATAACAATGGTATCCAAGAACAGTTTATAACAAGGATTGGTTGCTGCGTTAACAAAGAAAAAATATTTAAATTTAAACTGAGTGTTTTTTCAGTTTCACACCCGTCCCAGAAAAATGCTATAGTTTTCCTAAGAAGCAACATGGGCTTATGATAAGAATGAAACTTTCCTAAAGTAAGGATGTTGATGTTTAACGTAAATTTGTTAACTTTTTTCATTCAATAAATTATTTTTATTCTTCATTTCCGTCAACAGAAGTTGGTCACACCCGGAACGGTTTTCAAAATTTTTTTTTTATAATGAAATTTTTGCAAGTATATGAATGAATTCTTTGATTAAAACAAGTTTTGTAAATTAATGTATAGCGAAATCATTTCTATAAGTATTAATTTGATCAAAAATTCATGCGAAAAATTTTTTTAAAAAAAATATTTTTTGTTTTTAAATTAATACATTAATTAAAAACATATTTTTTTGATTTTAGTGTCAAAAATTTGTGATGGTTATTATAGCCATTAAATTCTTATATATAATTCCCACATCATTCCCACTCGTCACTGCCGGGCCAATCTTATGTCACACCCGTCCCATTTAAAAGTTTAAAAAAGAATGGTTATCGTCATTTTTTTCAAAATATTTTTCACTGGTATTCAACAGAAAATATATTAAATTTGAATATATGTAAGTCAAAAATGGTCTCATTGTGGCAGATGCACTGAATTTCAATGTTAAACTCAGAATTTTTAGTTTTTAAACTTGTGCTCGTCACACCCGTCTCAGGTGTTTAAGCGAATATAACTATTAAACTAGTATAAATAATTGCATTATGTTTTAGCATTTTGAAACCTTGGGGCATCTTCTAAAATACCCTATAGTAAATTGTTAAAATTTTAACCGGTAAATACCATTTTCAGCACGATAAAGTAGTCAAAACGTCACACTCGTCTGCATGGAATGAGCCTATAGTAAAAACGCTATATAATAGGTTTTGTGTAAATATAAATAATGTTGTTGGAATAATAGTAAAAAATACACGATTCTTAAACAAATTTTGGATTTTAGTAATGCAGCTAAACTACTTTAACACAGAAATTTTTTCTATCAATAGCGTCACAATCTGTGTAATATCCATCTCACTTTAAAATAAAAAATTACTTTCTTAATCGTCTTTATGATTCTTTTCATAATCGTTAAAATATTATTTAAACCCTATTTTTTTTAGGGTTATTCGTCAAATATTATTTAATTGACGAGTGAAGTCAGATCTCTCAATGTGATCATGACACCCGTCACATGTACTTTAATAAAAATCTTTAAGCACAAATATTGATAATGATTTTAGAAGTTTTCCCTCACATACAGACAATCATGAAGGTAATTTATTATACATAACTGCAAAAGCTTTCAATACTTTTATGAATGTATATGTATATTGATGATTAAAAGCGTGCAAATGTTACATCCGTCACCGTGTAATGTACCCTATTTGATGGAGGGGGTTCCCAGCCTTCTTAGAGAGAAACAGAATTTTTGTAAAAAAACCCACCAACCCATTTGATCAGTATAAAATTTAGCTGGGAGAGAATTATTGAGTTGGTAGTATTAGAGTTTTTTTTTCAAAAGTAAAGCAATGCTCAAAAAATCAAGTTATATGCATTCATTACTTACCAAATTTGTACAAGAAGGTGTTTGGAATTAAAAAATTTGACTTTTATGTCCATATATCTTGGTCGAATTTTAACGGTTTTGCAACTTTTCTAATTATTTTCTATAAGTTGTTTAATTTTCTTTCAAATGTCATAACAACCACTGTGAAGCTCCAACCAAATTTTTTTTTAATGCACTTTCTTAATATTTTCGTCATTTATTAAGAGTGTACTTCAAACAAATGGCAAGAGAGAGAAAAAAACTGTCTCGAATTGAATTTTATGAATTGGGAAGCCAATATATCTCCAATATATCTCCAATATCCAATATTTCATTTATTTGTTTTTGTATTTAAGTTTTATCAGTTAACTTAAAAATTTTAAAAAAGTTTTACCGTTACTTTTTGTTTATATTTTAATTATAACTTTTTAAAAGGGATCACAAATTTTGATGTTTTCTCAAAAAATGGGTGAAAATTATTTTTTTTTTAAAAAAAAGACAAACTCAAATTCGTATTTTTAAGTTTCTTTGAACGTAAAATCAGAGAGAAATTCTGGTTAATTTTACCAAACTTTAACTAAATCTCAGGTTATAATTTTCCAACATGAATCGTCAGATTAAGGTAACCACATGATTTTCATGTAAATTTACCCTGTTTTTGTGGCTTACTCAAACTAAGAATTGTGATTAATATAACCAAATATTAACCTTTTTTTTTTTTGGTTACATGAACTACTTATAAAAAATTATTAGTCTTCAAAACCGTCCATTACAAGAATTGAACCTGGATTTCCGTAGCTATCGCATGAGAGTCCAACGACTAACCATCAAGCCATGCTTTTTTCAGTTGAGTGATAATAATTTTTGATTGTTATTGTTGATTATCCGATTATTATTTTTGTTGTTTCTTACGAAATCAAAATAGAGAGTGTTTACATTAATTAAGTTCAATCAAATTAATTTTAAATTAATAAATTTATTCCTTTTGATTGAAAATTATATACAAAATATTAGTTTTAAGAAATTGAAGCAAACAAATTTTGTTATGCACATTTAAAAGAATTCTTCTCCATATCGACGATATTGTTTATTCAACATGATTTTTTTTTTCTTTAAACACGCTCTTATTTAAACGGAGTTTCAGTTTCAGCCTCCAGTTGAAACGTTAGTAAGATGTTAAAACGTCCCAGATATCAGATTAACTTAACTCTTTAGTAATCTAGAACAGCTAACAACTTAAGCTACAAAATTTCTCTTAACCTGTTACCTGCCAGTAAGATGAATACGAACATTATCGCTGCTATCGATACGTCAAGTTGACACATATTAATTAAAGACAGACAACACAACTGCAACAACAACAACAACAACAAAACCAAAAACAACAAAACTTTAACACGCTTCATTTGAAAAATGTGCACATCTGTTGCAACGCAAATTAATGCGAAAATATATAATATTTGCTCAAAATATTATATAAGTGTTTTTTATTAGAAAAGCAAGCAAAAAGTATATTAAATTTTTAATGTTATTCATAAATGGAAAAAGTATTGTTTTTAAAGATTATAATAAAAGAAAGTCTCACCAAAATCAATAGCGGAATGAGAAACTTTAATCTTCATATGCCTTTAGATATGCTAATACAACCTTAGAATTTTGTCCTCTATTACATATAGAAAGTTCATTCAAATCGGAGAGTGAGTAATACCTGGGGACCTTTCCTTGTTAGTAGCATTATCTCGACAAAAAATGTTTGTGAGTTAGCCACTTTGCTTCTAAATGCTTAATATGTAGGTTATGAGTTATTTTTAAATTTTGTTCATTCACATTTTATCACACAAATTGTATAAAGTTCCCAGTACTTTCGTGTACACGAAAAAGGAAAATATACACCTAAGGGTCAAGCTTGTACGGAAAAAAAAATGTATACGGATTCTGAAAGGCGCTTGAAATTATAACCCAAAGAAAAATCGTAAAAAAACATTGCTGAATAAAAATGGCCAAAACTAAAAAATTTAAATTTCACCCAACTTAACACTCAAACGGCTAAGGGTCAGTTTGAGACCCGAAACGAGTTTTACATGAGTTTTCGTTTCGAAAATGATTTTTAACATTTTTCTGAATTCTGAAATAGTTTAACAAAAAATAATTAACTTATTTTCTTTCTTATTTAAGTTTGGTCAAAAAAGTACCAACGTACACTTGTATTCCTTCGGGTCTATTTTTGACCCTATACAATACTTGCTTAACATTTAAGTAATTCACAGTATAAACTGTTTCACTCTTCATATCTTTTTTTTGCAAGCTTTATACTTATTTATAACACTTTTTCATTTTCATTTCTAAAAAAAAAATTATACTTTTAAGAAAACAATAATATTATCTAATGATATTTTATCCTACCTCCATATGTTTTCTAATAAGCATCATTTTTTTAGTACAGTCAAATTTTATATTTTTAAAGATTTATTTATATTTTAAGTGTCATTGAAAAGAAAATTAAATAAATTACAAGATTTATTTTGGAAAAAATCCAATTTATTTCGTGAAATTCTGAGAAATTTGGACTCATAGTTGAAGTTTATTAGTTTCCACCGATTGATTTCATCTTCAGACGAGTACAGCTCAGAAATGGTTAAGTCGGTGGTGTTTGTTGATATACCGTTAAAAAGGTGGTTTTATTGCCTTTACAATGAGTTTTCTGTGAGTTAGTTTTTGTGCTAGAATCAATAGTTTGAATCAAAATCGTGAAAAACTAATTAACCATGTAGCTCCTATGAATGTGAAAATAGACCCCCGCCTGCCATATGATTTTTTGCTGAACTCGACATAACCTTTCACCTCCGTAAATACTTGTACTTAGTTGCGGTACACCCTGTATATTAAAGGTATATCTCTTAATTTATATGCAATATATTGTGATCGTGAAAGTGAAACAGTAATTTAAAGTATGGGTCGACGGACAAATTATGCATCAAAAACTCTAAAAGTCAGAGAGAAATATATCAAAAGTAATATATTGCCATCTACACGGAGAGAAAAAAATGGGATTAAATCAAGCTCAAAGCGTTCGTAGCTGAAATCAGCTCAAAACCATCTCAAAACATTTTGAAAATTGGGCTTGAAATTGTTGTAATAAACACGTCAATTTGTGCTAAATACGTGTAATCTTGGGCTTGTTTGAAAAAAACTTAATTTTGCTTTTGTTGTTTTTGCACATCAAAAAACTGAGCAACCGAATGACGTAATTCTCAGTTGGTTGTTGTTTCTGTTTATATAAAAGTGTATTAAAGTGCGGAAAATAAATAAAAAAATTATATTTTCCTGCTCGAATTGGATCAATAATCTAATTTGGACAATGAAAATATTATTTTTATTAGGCTTGGTGTCATCCCTACAAAATGTCATAAATTGTTTTTATTTGAAAATAGTTTTACCATTTCACATATTTTGATAAAAAATGCCAAAATTTCTTGGCATATTGATTGGGCATTAAGCCGGATCGATTTTGTATGGAGAAATAAAAAAATACCAGCGGACACCGACTCAAAAGTTAGACTGACTCTTAAAAACTATTTCTGCATAATTTTTTTTTTGGATCGAAGAAATCCCCATGGAGCGGTTTCCCATGGGAAACTCCAAAATTTTGAAATTTGTTGTCTTTACAAACTCTTTTGAGACCCCAAAAAAATCGATATTTCCTCATTTTCGAAAAGGTGTTTTTTTAAAACATCTATAAAATATATATTTTTTTCGTGATATTCATATGCATTTAAGCTTATTGGTTAAGAATTGAGCTATTCTTTCCATTGTATAACGAATGTGATGGTTTTATCAAAAGTGAGTACCTTGAAAAATACCTATCTTGTAGACGTTTAAAAAAAATTTTTCGAAATTCATGCATTTTGTACTGGAATGCCACCTGGCATACACTTTTCTATAAAATAGTTGTCAGAATTCGATTTTTTTATCAAAATCTAACGGTTATTATGGCAATTTAATAATACTTAAGCTGAAAAAATCCTTCTGAATATCAATTTCTCACGTTTTATATAATTGTAGCACTTAGTTTTGGTTAAACCACACCATAGGATATATCAATGGAAAGATGAGCTCAATGCTTTTCCAGTAAGCATAAATGCATGTGAAAAGCTTGAAAAATACATAGTTTATGGGTGTTTAAAAGAAACAATTTTTTCAAAAATGATGAAAAATCGACTTTTTGGGGTCTCAAAAGAGTTTGTAAAGGACTACAAATTTCAAAATTTTTTTTAACCAATATTTGTATACTATCACAATCTTTACTTTTTTGCTTATCTTGGGTATGCATTCTGTAGGAAAAAAAACTTGATTTTTTTGCCAAAAACAGGGTTTAGGAGAACCAAAACCACTCCATTGGAATTTCTCCGATCCAAAAAAAAATTATGCAGAAATAGTTTTTAAGAGTCCCTCTAACTTTTAAGTCGGTGTCGGGCTATATCTAAATGTCGATCTGGCTTATTGGGCATATTCATTTTTTTTTTTTATTAACAATCCATAAATGGCATGCATTGGACACAAATGAGCATGATGTTTTTTTATTAACAACACCAAAATGACATAAATTGGGCACAAGTGAGCATATTAATGTTTTGATTAACAAGCCAAAAATTTTTTATATTGGACGCATGTGGGCATCAGCGTTGCCAGAATGTGAAAAATTTACCAAAACTGGTAAATTTTTTTTTCGATGTGAAAATGTGAAATTAAGTTTCATTTTGGTAAAATTTCTGGTGAAAACGAAAAACATTTTTATGAAAATTTCCCAAAAGCTTAAGGGCGAAGTAAAGGTTTCAGCGTAAAAAACACTTTTTTTGTGAATTCTTTTAAGAGTATGGATTGAGCAAATTTATTAAAATCTTTTGTACATTATTGACTGTACTTTTAACAATACTCTTTTCCTTCCGGAAATAGTGAAAAACAAGCTGGTAACAGAGCTTTTCCCAGAGCGTCTTGGAAAAATAGCAATTTGCGGTGTTCACTATGTCTCGGTCGGAAATTATTTGAAATCAAAAACCATTAAAATTTAGTCAACGTTGGAGGAAAGTATTTTGTATGTAGAAAATTTGTACCAAGTTCGAAATGAATCGGTCAAGTAGTTTCTAAAAGCCTGGCAGTGAATACGGACTTTGAAAACACAACTTGTGGGAAAACTGCTTTAAAGTTTTGTACACGTACGTTTGTACGTTCGAGGTACACTTACTTAAAAATTTGTACCTCCGTTAGTTTTACTCGGATTGACTTCAAATTTGGACACAATATTCTAGAGATGTTGAGCATTCATATAAAAAATGGTTAAAAACCTTACCGCCCTTAAATGATCGTCTCTTTTTTTTATCTATATATAAAAAATAGGCGTAGGCAAAATAGTAAAAAACCATTTTCTCACGTGTTTCTAACCGATTTTGATTAATTTCTTTTAAATGAATCAAAGTGCGGAGAACGAGTGCACCGACTATTTTTTTAAAAAATTTTTTTGCCAAATTTTATGAAGAAAATTTGTTTTTCACATTAATTTTGTATCGAGAGAATGAAAGTGAAAAGGTTGGATTTCGGGCACTATCGAACTCAAATTAGTTTTCAAATGTT
Source organism: Tetanocera ferruginea (assembly GCA_958299015.1). Classification (NCBI taxonomy): domain Eukaryota; kingdom Metazoa; phylum Arthropoda; class Insecta; order Diptera; family Sciomyzidae; genus Tetanocera; species Tetanocera ferruginea. The sequence continues at coordinate 81,816,386 of OY282644.1, read as the reverse complement.
TTCAAATTATTGGCCTTCATCATATTGAAAAGAACGTTTTTAAATTTGTAACATCGTAATACTTAATAATTTAATTACATTTTAGGGTTAAAGGATTAGAGTCGCGGTTACGTGTCATGCACAAAAACAAGATTCAGATTCTTCAGACAGCGACACTGAAAACAGGTATTTAAAATATAAAAATGGGGTAGTACTAAAGACCGTAAAACTCAAACTCAATATTACTCGTTTTCTTCAATATCATCGCAACAAAAATAAAGCGCTTTTCAGAAGTTGAATTTTAAGTTCCAAACACTGTTAAGAAAAATCATTGGAAATTTCTCGTTTAACCATGATATCTGCTACATGTTTTAAAATGTATTGTATACAACAATATTAGTTGTGTTCGATGACAAATACTCAGTGCCAAAAGCAAACAAATTAAGAAATAAGCCAGAAAAATTACTAGTTTTCATTAAACTGTTGAAATAGGTAAGCAAAGAAACTATTTAATGCTCTTTCAATTTTTCGAATTTTTCAACAAAAACCAAAATACTTGATTTATTTAAATGTTACTCTTACTTACACCACAAAAAATATAAGCGTACAAAAGAGCTGAAAACGTAACTAAGTCCACTTTTCCACACGGAAAGTTTTATTGCCAGCAAGTTTTCAATTCTCTTTTCAACTTGCCATTTGCGTTTCCACTCAGCAAGTTTTCTTGAGCAATTATGAATAAAACTAAAGTGAAACTTCAAAGAAAGAGCAGGACAAAAGAAAAATTGCCGGTACGAGCAAGTTTGTACTCTTCGCCTCTCGTCACGTTCCGATGCCTACAAACTCGACTTGCCAGCAAGAAAAATTGCCGTGTGGAAAAGGGGTCTTAGAGCAGCTTCAAAAAACAAAGAGCCATATCAAGTAAGAGGAGGTAAAAAGAGAAAAATATCCTCAATACACAGTTTTTACTGATCTGTTGTATGGAATCTAAATCTAGAGGAGTCATCAAACATAGCTTTTGTTATTACAATTTTATTGGATGTCAAAAAAGTAAAAATATTTCGTTTTTTTGATTGATCACACATATTTGATATTTTTTTGTGGATGTGAAATATTTTTCTTAAATGTGAAATATTTTTGGGAATTTTGGTAAAAGAAAATTTTAGGCTGTGGCAACCCTGGTGGGCATGTTCATTTTTTTGATACATGATCCAAAAATCGTATACATTATGCATGAATGGGCGTGTAATTTTTTTATAAACAATTACATTAGAGCTTGATATCAAGCTTATTATGGCTTAACTCAGAATCACTCTCAAAATTAATTGGTTTGTGAATGTTTTCAGCTCATATTTTTCTACGTCATGGCCAAGTTCATCTAAAGAAGTCAGTTATAAATACAAAAAATAAAATCACCCAACCTTCGTAAAATAACACATTTCTAAGGACTCTTAATTTTGGAACACATTCATTTTTTCCAACGAATCGAATTTTAATTTATTTGGCTCGAATGGAGGGTCGCTTGTTTGGCGAAAGCCAAATAAAGAGCTTTAGCTTAAAAATTTGCGTGTGACTGTGAAACACGGTGTGTCATGGTTTGGACTTGCTACTTCGGGCGTTGCAATTTTAGTTTCATAAAAGGAAATATGGATAAAACCATGTATCTTGATATTTTGAAAGAGACCTTAATACAAAGTAATGAACTATTTGGTATGCGCTGGAACTTTCGTTTCTATCAAGATAACGACCCCCCAACCAGGCGCGGATTTAGGTGGGGGCTAGGGGGGCTGCATACCCCGGCCCCGCGCAGGTAGGGGCCCCGCAGGCGCTTATATATGAAGTGCTTATTGCAAAAAATGGCATGCTATATAAAAAATATTTAGAAGTACTCGACCTTAAAATTTAAAAAATGTATATTTGTAAGAAATCATGGATATGCTTAAAATTTATATTAAGTTTATGGCCAGAATTCATCTGGTAATAGTCGCAATATTTTTAGTGGATGGTGATAATGCATCAAGAGATACAACGTTTCAATGCAACCAACTAATACTTGCAAAAAGTAGATACTGATTTGATAGCTGCTTTCTTCAGTTATCGAATTCGTAACAGATTTGCGAAGTTGCTTTTTCAGGGTTTGAGAATAGTGCTAAGAACCTGAATCGATTTATTTTCCAAGACTATTAGAGAAAAATAACTAGAAAAACAGCAACAAAGAACCCGAAACAATCAATATGACTGGTGCTGATGATTCAAAATAGAAACTTTTGCTTTAGTTGATAAGCTATAGTCAGAAAAAAGTTTCTCGGAATATGATGAAAAAGGCATCATATTTAGAGAAAAATGGTATAAACTTTGCTCCAGAGAATGCTTTTCTATACATGTGATACTTAAAATTTCCTAAAAATGACAAAAAGATTCCTTGTAAAAGAAAACTATATGAAAATATATCGATTTTAGAACATGACATTTATTTTTGAGAAAAGATTTGTTTTTATTGAAAAAATTTTCCATAAGTTTTTCTCTATAAATGAGAAATTTTTGGGCGAGAAAAATCTTATATTACTTATCATTATTAGAAACATGAAATATTTCCATTTCCCACAAGTGAAGAAATATTTCTTCGAAAATGTGAAAATTTATTATAATTCAAACAAATTTTATTTAAAAAAAAAAAATGCTAATCGAAAATAAGGAAATTTTGTATCGGATAAAGATAGGTGTTTTTTCTGAGCGTAGCAATAGAATTGAAAAAAGTATTGGAGCATATGGACACATAAAACTATTTGGATTCTTGTGCAAATTAATGGATATTGAAAACGAAAAATTAGAAGTGAAAGTAAAAGTCCTTGTTGAAGTATAACCAAATGATATTCAAATGTAGTTAATCTGTGAATTAAATAACTTAATTTCGCTTATGAAACTTTCACCTGAAAGATCTCTCTGTTACTCTTTGTACAGTATCGATGGCAAATTATGAAGCTGAAAGGTAATTTTAAGTGTTTAAAAGAATACAACTTTGTATTGAAAATGACTTGTTGAAAACGATTAACTGTGACGAGTTGACAGAAAATTTTGTCACAGTTTAATCGAGAAAGAAAATGTTAAATAAAAATTCAAGCGTTATTGTTTCACTTTAAGACATATGTAAATGAGTAAAAATTAATATTTTGATTATTAAAAGATCCAAGCTAAATGCTCTGACCTTGAGTAGGCCTCGTGGCGATTTTAGCCCCAGGCCCCGCCATGTTTTAATCCGGCACTGCCCCCAACATTAGTCGCGAGTGCTGTAGACCAGGCTTATTTTGAACTGCCCAAATCACATGGAACCACCAGCGCAGTCTACAGACTTAAAGGTCATCAAGAATTTATGGGCGTTTTTAGAAACTAACATCTAAAAATACAACATTTCAAGCAAGGATAGCTTAAAAAAAAAGCATTAACAGAGGAATAGAATGAATTCACTGCAGAAACAACATGATAGCTGGTTGATTCAATGCAAAATCGCCTGAAGGTCGTTATATCTCAAAAAAAAAATCTTCATATACTAAAAACCGAATAAGAAATAAAATATTATTTTAGTAAGAAAATAATTTCAGCTGCATCAAAAACTTAAGCTGATCAATTTGAAAATAATTTTGTTTTATCATTTTTAAAAACAGTAACATGAAATGTGGCCAATAAAATAACCAATTTTGAATAAAAAATACATTCTATAAAATTCAATTTTTCTTTTTCCAACATCTCTTTGGGTGTAGAAGTTACTGGGCTTGGGCTTCAAAGTTTTGTTGTTAGCTCGCATCAAATAAGGTGACATTCACTATATATTCAGAAATTTCATTTTGACTTCAGCATTTCATATTCGAAAAACATCAATTGATATTCATCAATTGAAAAATCAATTGAAATTCAGAAAAAACATAAATTGAAATTCATAAATTGAAATAAAATTCAATTGTTTTAAAAGGCTATTTTCGATTTCCTAACAGCTCTATTCTAAAAAAATCTCAAAAGCCACCTAAATATCAGTTGATACAAAAGTCACAATTGATACAAATTCCTATTCATAGCAATTCGAACAAGTTATTTTTGTATCAATTGAGATTGTTATAGTGACGCGTAGCTTAGCAGGTCACGAGCGCACATTTCATTAAAAGTTTGCAAAAATAAAATTATATGCAAAAACAAACACATTTTATTGAAATTTAGGAGAGATGTTTTATTCCTTAAAAGTTAGAATATTCAAAACAAGGGAACCTCATGAGAGAAATCGACTTCTTAACCATCTGATGGACATCAAAGATGTATCAAGCAGCCAGGAAACCTCTCGATTTACGTAGTCAAAACGTCAGAGTTTGTGGTAGGAACTATTACCACAAGAACTCGTCAACCAATCTCCTTAACGGGGGACATGACATGGACCGTTTTTTGAAATTGATTCTTTTTTATAATTTTGTATTTTAGTAAATATTCTTAAGATTCTAAGAAAAAAATTTCATGGAAAAATTCTTACGGGTTCAAAAGTTACTATGCTCACAAACTTTGAACGCGTTTATCTCGAAACCATGTTTTTCGTATTGGTTGCGGCACTAGCGGATTCATTTTTTAAAGAACTTATTTTTTTTTTTAGTTTTTTAAACTTGATTCGCTATCGTATGACACAAGCTTTTTACATTTTTTTTCGATTTTTTTATGAATTTTTAAAGCCAATATTTTTTTCGAAAAACACACTTTCAAATTAGGAGCATCACCAAAAATTAAAAAAAATAAAAAAAGCTCCTGTCATACGACAACCAGTTTTGTTAAGATTTAAAAAAGTCATTATTTTCCAGATCTGACAATTTTTGCGACTCCCAGCGCTGCCCCCGTTTTTTTTTTCTCTGCCACCAGTTTGGAGCTCTATAAAACCATGTTGAAGTGAAAAATAAATTTTTTTGAATTGTTTTTCTTGTAATTTGTTCAATTCTTCTCTACAATAATAAAAATTTTGGAAAAATGTTTGTTTTTGACTGAGTTATGAATTTTTTTTTTAAAAAAATGTCTGTTTTCTCTGACGCGAATGTTATGTCCCACCTTTAAGTACATCATTTTTTTTATCTTGAATCTTTAATTAAAACTGGGTCTTCATTTTTGACAAGAAAGAACTAGTTTTGGGATAGTTTTATATCTTTTTTCTTTACAGATAAAGATGTATAAGAATGAATTGGGAATTCATCACATAATGGATGGGCCGGCAAATATTTCGAATCTTTATGAAGAAGAAAGTTCTAGAGAAGGATCCGAAAACCATTGCAGATCTTAAGAAAATCAACGAAGAAGTTCAATTTCATGATATTGATGAAAATTATCTACATGTGCTTTACAATTTCAGATAAACCGAAGGAAGTCATAAAGGCAAAAGGAGGGCACATATGTACAAATACAACCTAGCAATTATGACTTTTTTGACTAAACGTAAGATAATTAAAGCTTTTAAACAGCTCTTAATATAACATTTGTAATAAGTTTTACTATTTATAATAAAATTAGAAATATCCCAAATTAATTTAGAAATGTTGTTTTATTTTTGTTCAAAAAGCTGAGACGCACAAACTGGTAAAATCGCACGTACTTGTTATAATATTACAAAAAACATTATTTGATATTCCAAAAAGATCAATTACACTCAGAAAAAAATAAATATCTTTCTGTGATAAAAAATTTCTCTATTTCGATAATAGCAATTTTCTCTTTTTCAAATAAAATTTTCTTCAATTAAAATAAATGTTCACATATTCGAAGAAATATTTCTTCACTTGTGGGAATTAAAAATATTTCAATGTCTCTAATTATGATAAATTTTTTTTCGCACAAAAACATTCTCATTTATAGAGAAAAATTTATTGAAAATGAGCAATTTTCTTACATTTTGATAAAAAGTTCACTATGAGAAGTATTTTCTTCAATAAAAACAAATCTATTTTCAAAACTAAAAAGTATTTTTCTCTAAAAACCGATATATTTTTATATATTTCTCTTTTTCATAGAAGCTTGTTATCATTTTTAGAGAATTTTTGTTATCGCATTTAGTCTATACCATTTTTCTCTAAAAATAATGCCTTTTTTAAAATATTCCGAAAAACTTTTTTCTTAGTGTAAAATTCCGAAATTTCATTTGAAATACAAAAATTTCATTTGAAATTTGGTAATTTCATTTGAAATTTTTAAATTTTAAGTTATTTTATTAAATTTTATTTGAATTTCAGAAAAAAATCATATAAATTTTGAAAAATATCAATTGAACTTCAGAAATTCCATTTCAAATTCAGAAAACATCATTTGATATTCAGAAATTATCAATTAAAACTCTAAATTGATAAATTGAAAATAAGAACATTAATTTTATGTTTAGAAAAAAAAACTAAACTTAAGAAAATCGACCTTAAATTCAGAAAAGATCAATTGAAATTCAGACATTCCATTTGAAATTCAAAAAATATCAGCTAAAGTTCAGAAACAATGTGTTGAAATACTCCATTTTAAGTTCAGAAAACATAATCTGGTATACAGAAAATATCAATTGAAATTCTGACATTCCGTTTCAAATTCGAAAACATCATTTCACATTCATAAATCATCAATTGGTATATAGAAAACATCAAGTAAAAATTAGATATTCAATTTGAAATTCTGAAGTTCCATCAAATTCTGAAATTCCGTTTCAAATTCAAAATTTATCATTTCATATCAGACATGCACAACGAAATCAACAAAATTTTTTCGTTTCGTTGAGGCAGAAAAATAAATTGTCAAAATAATTTCGTTTTTTAAATAAATTTAAAAATTTATCAAATCAAATTTCGTTTCATTGAAAAACGAAAAATTTTCTATTATTTTCTACTATGCTAAAAAAAAAATTTCTTATGATACAAAAAAAAAAGAAATTTTTTTATTGAAATTGACGTTATTTTCAACGGTTGATTTGGCACAAAAACGAAAAAATTTTATATCGTTTTCTTCAAAACGAAATAAATATTTTTCGTTTTTTGAATTAACGTTATTTTTTGATTTCGCTTCAACGAAACAAAAAAATATTGTGGTTATCGTTAAAATTAACGTTAACGTGCATGCCTACTTCATATTCAAAAACTATCAATTGATACATAGAAAACATAAATTGAAAATAAGAAACTCTATTTGAAATTCTTGTTAAAATTTAGAAAAGATCAATTGAAATTTTGAATTTTTTTTCAAAATCGATTTTCGATATTTCCATAAGTTGATTTCCAAAACTTTACAAAAAGGTTTTTCACATTTATTTTTGTTTTTTTTTTTTCTAATGCCATTTTGTTAACTTTGGTTTAAACAATATTTTTTGGACGTTCCTACTGTATCTACTTCAACAATTAACAATTTTCTCTTATTTCAGATGGCCGTTCGTCATTTCTTAACATTTTTCTTTAATTAGAAAGACCACAAATATTCTTGGAGGATCAAAGTATGTATGTTTAAAGTCGATCTGAATTTATTTCATGTTATTTTTAAAGCAAAGTAAAAATGAAACGGAAGTTAATTAAGTGTTTCACATAAAATTTGATTAACGGTAGAATTTTTTGCCTTAAAATTTTTTTCCCATTATTTGTTGCACGAACTTTGAGATTGTAAAAATATAAATTTTTGTTTTTTTTTTGTTTTATTTTTTAACGTTATATTGTAGTTTGTTATTTATGAAAATAATTTAGCAATCATAAAATCTGTCACTTAAAATATACTTTCGACTGTCACAATGAGAGGTTTTGCGGGCTTCCCCTCACAAACTAAAGCGCAGCAACAATTTTGCATTCTTATGGCTGTGACAAAAATTGCTCAAAAATAATGCAATATTTATGGTAACTTTTTCGAACTTAAACCTGTCGGCAATCAAGTCTGCAATCAAGTCTGCAAATCGCGTGAAATCTTTGAACGCACTCCACAAGCACCTCGAACTTTACTACACTTAAGCTTAAAAGTTTAACGGCATAAAGTTGAAATAATTAACATATTTGTATTTCTGCAAAAATTTCCAGTAATAATAATAAATTTCAAGGAAATCCAAAATCAACAAGTCAGGCAAGGAAGCAAGTTTTGCGCCGCAGTACCTACAACATTTGAGGTATTTTTAAAACAATTCAAGGTATATAAAAAAATTAATTAAGAAATATATAAACACTGGCTGGCACAGTTTCTGTTTTGAGGGTTTTAGAAACCAGATTTTTTAAATATTTTTTTTGTGTTTGTTTTCTTAACACTAAATCATTTGTCAACAAAATAAATTTACATTTTTATAACCACGAAATAAAAAACACACAAAAAAAAAAAAAAACACCGATAATATTACCTTAAAAACAAGCTGTTACAATAATGACGAAAAAAAAAACACAATAAAATAAATATTTCAATACTGCGCTAACTCAACGAACTCAGCACGAGTCACTCACTTTACACACTGACTACCAGCAACCTGAAAGCTTTCGCCATGAGCTGCTCTCAGATACTTTAACAGAAACTTCACTTCAGGCACGTTTAAAGCTTAAAACGTTTCAAATAACAGTCAACACAAAGACGAATTTAAAGCAAATTCAAGTAAAAAAAAAATAAACTTTACCACTTCTTGCAAACTTGATTCCAGCCGCTACTCAACTCAACTCTGGTCCAAGACAACTCAACTGAACAGATACTTGAAGCTTGGAACTTCTCAACTAAGATAACTGCTCTAGCTGGCTAGCTGGCTGTAGGTTTTTTTGAAACCGCTTTCAACGTGGAATCTTCGGAAGCGACTGACTTTGGCTGCTGATGATCTAGACTAGTACAAGTTTCGGCGATAACGGCAGCCAAATTTAACCGAAAATTTTAACTAGTTGCAATTGACAGAATTACTGCGAATGTATCATGATGAGATGTGATTGTCTCGTTTTATCATAGAATTATTAGAGGCTGATAAGCGAGTTAAACGTAACGGAATAAAACGCTCAGTAGTAGCTAGACATACGCACCGAGGCAGAGCTTCATTGGGAATGTTAGTTAATGAACTTTAATGGTTAATAAGACGATTATGACTGGGGCTTTGTTGTGTTGTTGGTAATGTTGTTGTTATTGTTTGTTTTTGTGGTGTAGATTGTAAAGATAGAACGTTGGATATTTTATATATAAAGATATCAAAGCTGTCGATTTTGCAGCTGATAAGAGAGATTGCTTTTGTAGATGTTTTTTTTTAAATTTAAAATTTGGCAAGATTTTGGAAGTACGTTAAACCTTATAATATAAATGCTATTTTACGATACCATGATACAATAAATACAACCCCCTCATAATTTCGAGGGGTTTTTCAACGGGGAAATTTAATTGCAACCTCAACATTAAGGGCAGCTTTTCAATGTTGGTTTAAACCTTGATTAACTTGAGATTAGCTTAACGTTGATCAAAGTTAAGGCTCAACCAAGTTATGCGTAAGCATACAAAAGTTAGAAAGTAAAAGAATGTACTTGCTCAGCAATATTATATTGAGTCGCCCAAGTTCTGCGTAAGCAATTTTTCGTTCAGTTTCTCAGTTTTCGTTTACTTTTCAAAACTTGAGAGGGAGCGCTCGACACCGTATATTGCTAAGCAGAAAAGGGTTGCAACCAGGGTGCACTGAATAATGTAGCCGCAACACGGAGAGCACGACTGCCGCAAATGTCAAAGCGAACTGCTTCAGCTGTTGTTGTTGTTGTTCTTTTTTTCGACAGCCATTGATTTTGACACTTTCGGATAAGCGAAAGAGAGCACAGTCAGTTTTGCAGCAACTTTGTTATTCAACCATGGTTGCAACCTGTTTAATAAATAATTTAAATTTTGATTTTAACCACTTATGTATCGAAATTGTATTTAAGACCAGAAAAAAATATATATTTTTTATTCAGGATTAATTTATTGAAAATGAACGCTATTTCCAATCATACAGCATAGATGAATTTACAAACTTCAATAAACTATGTTTTTGTAATTTTAGTTGGCAATCTTTTTCTACAAAAACAAATTATTTTTTATTTCTTATTTTATTCGAATCGATTTATTTAGAAATTTTTTTTTCATGCTTACTTTGTTTTTAATTAAGTATGGAAAAGTGTGTTTTTGAACTTTTGTAAACTTTTCGTTGATTTATCTCTTAAACTTTTTTATGCTTACGCATAACTTGTTTGAGCCTTTAAGCCAACTTTAACTAAGAAAGCAATCGTTCAGTGCTGGTTTAAAAAAATTAAATTATGAATGATTAGTCTGGCAACACTCTGAAATGTCAAAGAAATTGAACAACTTTAATTCAATGGAATTAGAAACACTTGTCGCAGAAATTTAAAATACAGTAAGAGCCCGAACAGTGACCGTGGCATGCAGGTTAAGTGTGTGGCTTAGCATGCTCGGAGCCCGGGTTCGATCCCCAGCCGCGGCGAAAAGTTTTTTTCAATAAAAAATTTTTCTGATCGGTCACCACCTCTCTGCAGACAATGGCAAACCTCAGAGAGTAAATAATGCCATGTAAAGCTTCTTGAGAACATGAGTCGTTCGGAGTCGGCAAAAAACATGTAGGTCCAGTTCTCGGTCAATTGTGTACAAACATTTAATAACACACACAACACAATTGATCATAAGAAGCTCGGTCAAAGTCCTTTCAAGGGCTGAAATGGCCAATTTTGTTTGTTTGTTAAGAGCCCGAACAGAACCAAAGCGACTCACGGCTGGCGGTCCTCTCTCGGCGAATTGAGCTGAAACACGTCTACAACAAGAGTGGCTGGCGGTTGTCGTAACAGAGTTGCTTTTTGTCACGGTAGTGGTACAATTGATAGATAGGGGTGCAACAGACGGACAACATGATTAACAAATATGAAAAAAAATTTGACATATTCAATTAAGTGTTCATCAAAATCCATTATAAAGACAATTATTTCGTATATTATTGCGAATTCACATAAATATAACACAGACACAAAAAACAAAACGTCAGAATATACTAAAAACTAAAAAAAATTATATTAAACACAGCCAATTCTTAGCAAAAGTATGGCAACATTTATGTTACTCAGAGAGAGGACCGCCAGCCGCCATAGCAAAAATAGAATAGATTCTATTCTGGCGTTTTTCCGTCGGGGATTCGCCCAGCGAATTCGTTTTTGCCGAATGCATACATTTTAATGTATTCTGCTGTACGGCGAATCCGCCAGCCGTCATCCGCTTTGGTTCTGTTCGGGCTCTAAGAGTGCAAGAAAACAGATAGAACGAACAGTGAGGAAAAATCAAAAGCTTAAAAATAAATTGAAAAAATATCCAAAAAGCAGTTTCATGAAGTTTATAGAAGTACCCTGAAAAGAAAATACAACAATCTGACTTACGAAACATGTGTGTCACATGTGGAGGACCAAAATAAAAGTAAATTTTAAATGCTATTGAGAGTCCACTACTGTAGTTGATGCCTTGGTATCAAATCCACTAGTTTTTGGCACTTAGTAGCTGAAATTTTCTCCCATGCGTCCTTTATTAACCTCCAAAGGTCATCTTTGTTGGTGGGATGTTTGTCTCTTAGAGACACTTTAACCATTCGCCATAAATTTTCGATAGGATTAATGTCTGGCGAATGTGGCGTCTTACAACTTTGCTTACGGCAACATGATTTCACTTAAAATCCGGGTGTATTATAAAGCATCCATCTTTCCGTCGATGCGAAATAAGGGACCTATGCCATTATATGAGAAACATTCCCAATCAATTACACCCTCACCGTCATGTTTAACCATTTTTATAGTGTGTTGATAGAGGAATTCGGTATTGGGATCTTCTCGCAGAAAGCTGCCTAGGTCTGAGTTAAATAAATTAACTTTGGTTTCATCTGACCAAAAATTGCTAATTGTAATCGCTTGCGGACATTAACTTTGGTCAGGAACGGTACCTTTCAAACAGCTTTTGCCTTCAATCCGTTTTAAATTAAATTTTTTTCAATCGCTTAAGTGTTTACGTCCAAGAAATATTGTTTTTTGAGTTAAAAGAGGTATTTTTTTACGCGATGTAGAATTCGTCTTTATAAACTGGTTCTTATTTTGGGTTGTTTCTCTTAGGTTTCTGTTTTAAATTTGTAAGTTTTAATGCATTCTCAAGCTTTTTCTTTGAACAGCCAACTATACTGGCTTTTTCCAATTGGCTTTTACCTTGTTTACGAATATTTTTAATAATTTTACGGTTTTCAAAACTGTAATGATTAGCTCTTCCCATTTTTGCACTTCTTGTTTGAAATACTAAAATTTATTTTTAAATCATAAAACTGAGAACTTCTACTAATATTCTGTAGTAAAATTTTTATTTAAAACTATCTTTTTAAATTAAAAAATTTTCAAATTATAAGAGTTGGGTCTAGTTGAACGCACACTAATCTATGAAATTGCAAATCTATGAAACTGTGATAAAAAGTTTCATAGATCTGCGAAATATACGCGCAATTGTAAAATCAACAATATTCTTGGACCTGTAGCCATTTATAAAAAACATGAAATTCGGTTCTTTCATAACACATGCACTGAGAAAAAAACACACACCTTGCTCCGGTAAAAAATTTCTCTATTTTTGATAATAGCAATTTTCTCTTTTTCAAATAAAATTTTCTTCAATTAGAATAAATTGTCACATTTTCGTAGAAATATTTCTTTACTTCTAGGAAATGGAAACATTTGAATGTCTCTAATAATGATAAGTATTTTTCTCGCACAAAAAATTTCTCATTTATAGAGAAATTTTATTGAAAATGAAAAACTTTTCTTATATTTTGATAAAAAGTTCACTATGAGAAGTATTTTCTTCAATAAAAACAAATATTTTCTCAAAAAAAAAAGTATTTTTCTCTAAAAATGATATATTTTTCTATTTCATGGTAGATTTTTATCATTTTTAGAGAATTTTTAGTATCGCAATTAGAGAATAGCATTCTCTGGAGCAAAGTCTATACTATTTTTCTCTAAATATGATGCCTTTTTTATCATATTCCGAGACACTTTTTTCTGAGTGTGGGCATTGAAAGAGCCAACCAAAGTTTTGAAAGAGCCATCTTCTTATTACAAGACTTAACACGAAAAATAACGAATATATTATTAAAAATATTAATTGTTATTATAAAAAGTATTGTTTTTACAAAAACAAATTAAATAAATAAAAAAATTCAAAACTAAAAACAAAAAATAGTTAAAAAACTTAAAAATATTTTTAGCAAAAAAATTAAGGGCCGTTTTATTCACTTTTTCTAACTTGAGCTAACTTGGAAAGTTACTACAACTTTTGTCAACTTGTCTCTTTGTATAACTTGCAAAGTTTTAAATATTATTTTCTCAAGTTAAAATTTGATTTTATTCAGTTTCATAAATTTCAAGCTGACGATTTCTGACAAGAAGTTGAAGCAAGTTATAAATGTTCAAGTTATGAAAAAATCCCAGGAAAATTAATGCTTTTTGACAGTCATAACTTTAGAAATTAAATTTTATTGTTCTAGTTTGAAATCGGCGACGACAAGCATGTCAGTTTTCAAATAAAAATAATCTAAACATAAAAAATTCATTTTCATATTCATATCATATAAAAATCTTCATATTTTTGGAAGATTTGGTATTCATAAAAAATAATGGAAGACAACCTCAACCTGTCTTCCTGTCAACCTGTCTTCCTATCTTCAATACAAAAAATTAGAGATTCTATACCAATCGATCAGGGTCTTCTGCGTAAACTGTTTCATTGCTTCATCATAAACGGCCCCACAACCAAGGAATGGTGTATCTGAAAGTTACGAATCAAAAGTGTTACTTTCTGATCATTTTAAATCAACTTTCAAATTGAAAATGCAAAATGTCGTTATTATCATCTACTGGAGAAATCAAATTGCTTATGTTATTATAGTGTACGTCAGAATTCAAATACTCAATTTTTAACTTTTCACTCACATGGAAATTAAAGTATGTTCTATTGCTACGCGACGTCGTTCACCGCTCAGTGTGTGGTCGATCCTTACAATGGATTTTGATAAAAAACAACCTGTAGTTTTAAAAATAAGTTTAAAAGGAAGGATATATACCTATTGACATAATGTTTTGGGAAAGAGTTAAAGATGTCTTTTAGCTCTATTAGCTCACTTGTGTCTATTAGCCTCATTGCATCCATCTTATTTTTTCTTGATTGAACCAACTGACATACTTTTTGTGTATAATCAGTTCTTTGATTTTTATTCTATATTTTTGCAATGTTAGAAATCTTGCGTCTGGAGCTCCGAGGTAGGGCCCAAATAATAGGCTTCAGATATCACGTTGCGCTAGTAGTCGTCGTAAAGCAGTTGAGCGATGTTAAGGAGAAGTACAAGCAGCTGATTTTAAACCAGCTGAAGACAAAACTAAGGCAGTACTCAGTAGTCAATAGAAAAAATATCGAAACAGACGATAGTCATTGGAGACCACGGAAGATAGTCGAAACCATGTGTACCTTGGCGCATTACCAGACCATAGTATGATGTTAATATAGTACCTCCAATCACTGCTTTCGGACTTAACGGTAATGAAGGAATTGTAGCTACAGTGCCTAAAAGAATTTCGGTGGACACAAGGGGTCTTCGAAAAATATGCATAAACGACCTACGTGGGGTCTTTCGATTTTTTGCAGTCATCTCAAATGATGAGTACTATGCAAATTAATTAAAAATACATTCAGTTATTAGCGCAGATACAAATTTTTTTAACTCGTTTATACATTCACTTGAAAACTGGTTGTGATTGAAACAAAAACTACAAGTTATAGCAAATATCCCAAGTTAGAACTCATAACTGCTCATATTTTGGAAGTTAAAAAATCACAAGTTGACTCCAGTTATCAAACAAAAGTTATGTATGAATTTGAATTTCTAAAGTTATGTTTGACAACTTGAAGTGAATAAAATGAATAAAGACAGAAACGCCGAAAAATCCCAAAGTTATTTTTAAATCTTAAGTTATAAAAGTGAATAAAACGGCCCTAAATCGCTTTGAAGAAAATCTATAATAATAAGACCTATTCCAAAAACAAAATAAGAGGTTTAAAACACTTTAAAACATTTTTGACAAAAATAATTTAAACTTCCTTTACGCTTCTTCATACCACCGCAAACCAACTCTTTCAAAACATATTGTCCAAAGAAATGCTACTGCTACTCAAGTTACAATCGCTAAAACTTGGATCAGAAGACAGAACATTGTGATTTAATTCTAGCAATTCCAATTGACACCAACGTCACTGAATGTAATAATTGCTGTTCAGTTTATGCAGACCGAATAGGTTCTGGTTCTGTTAATTAAGAAGTACTGTAATAGCAAGACATGATGTTTGATGTATAGTAGTTGAGGAAAATGACGATAGTCTTCAAGTACAAAGATTTCCAATACATAATTTAAGAATAGTTGCTGGTCCAGACTGAACAGGTTCTAAAAAGTATAGTACGTACAATGACTTCAAATGGATAATTTTACAACAGGTTCTGGTCCAGGTGGTTTTAAAAAGTACAGTACGTACAAAGATTTCAAATAGATAATTTTACAACAGGTTCTGGTCCAGGATGAACAGGTTTTAAAAAGTACTGTACGTACAAAAATTTCAAATGTATAATTTAGAAGAGGTTCTGGTCCAGGATGAACAGGTTTTAAAAAGTACAGGACGTACAAAGATTTCAAATAGATAATTTACCAATAGGTTCTGGTCCAGGCCGAACAGGTTTTACGATATAGAGCAAAAGGTTTAGTAAGTACAAACATTTCAAATGAATTATTTATAACTGGTCATGGTCCAGGCTGAAAATGTTTTACGATATTGAGCACGGAGCAGGACGCTTGCCTTTTATATATTAAGATATGAAATTCGGCTCTTTCATAACACATGGGCATTGAAAGAGCCAATAAAAAGTATTGTTTTTACAAAAACAAATTAAATAAATAAAATAACTCAAAACTAAAAACAAAAAACAAAAAATAGTTAAAAAACTTAAAAATATTTTTAGCAAAAAAATTAAAGCGCTTTGAAGAAAATCTATAATAATAAGACCTATTCCAAAAACAAAATAAGAGGTTTAAAAAACTTAAAAACATTTTTGACAAAAATAATTTAAACTTCCTTTACGCTTCTTCATACCACCGCAACCCAACTCTTTCAAAACATATTGTCCAAAGAAACATAACCTCAAAAATTAGTATGAAATCAAGATTTTTCCGGCAAAAGAAATATGTTATTGGTAGGCCTAATATATCCATAAAATTATAGAATAATAATATTACTGTTAGTTTTAAAGGTGAAGACGTCACAAAACAAATAAAATGTTCTGAAAAACTTACTTTATGATGAAGAAATCCAAAATACGATACACCATCGTCGTTTATTATCAGTGAACTGTCAAATGTTCGAGGGTGCCATATGGCGAGTATTGCTTCTTAAAAATTATAATTTAAGAAGCATTCGTATGAAAACTACCGCGTAAATCATGATGGCTCTTTCAAAACTTGGCTCTTTCATGCCACTCTTCCCCTACTTAAAATGAACTGTACAATATTCATGGCGGAAGTGTTAGATTCATGACAGTGATAGATTCGACTGGGCCGATGTTTATTAAGTAGCATTTAGTTTCAAGACATTCAACAACCAATATTTTACTGGATGCTCTTCTTTCCAATTGTTTATTACTATTGTTAGAACAAATTCCTTTAATTTTTGAAATTTTTGAGACCGCCCTAAAGTCTCTTACAGATAGTATATGCCAGCCTGGTTGTGCAAAGCACAATGCCATGCTGACTTGTTTCCTAACTCCTGCCATTAAGCTGACCACAGCCAGCACGAAACTCCCCTTAGGGCCTGCTCACAATTGTTCCCTGGAAAAAAGGGTTTTTCACTTGGACTAAACGCTTAATAAAACTCGCCATGAATTGATAGTTTTTTGCAAACATGTCTTGATGACTTATGGTATTACGGTACGTATAGTATCATGAGAGAACTCTAGACGCTACTTTACACAGAGTAGAGAATCGATCAGCAGGCCCAGGTACTTTATGAATGGCTTTGATTGCAATAAGTCCGACTGACCTTAGCCAATCGTATATAAAAAAAAAAAAAACAAATTGGCCATTTCAACCCTTGAAAGGACTTTGACCGAGCTTCTTATGATCAATTGTGTTGTGTGTGTTGTTAAATGTTTGCACACAATTGACCGAGAACTGGACCTACATGTTTTATGCCGACTCCGAACGGCTAAAGTTCATGTTCTCAAGAAGCTTTACATGGCATTATTTACTCTCTGAGGTTTGCCATTGTCTGCAGAGAGGTGGTGACCGATCAGAAAAATTTTTTTATTGAAAAAACTTTTTCGCCGCGGCTGGGGATCGAACCCGGGCTCCGAGCATGCCAAGCCACACACTTAACCTGCATGCCACGGTCACCACTCAATCGTATATAGTGGTAATATTAATAGTACTAAAGACTACTTCTTCTTCTAGGTGTTTTGTTGTTATCACAACCACTAAATCATCCTCAAATCTGACGATCTTGACACCTGTAAGAACACCAAGCTTTGAACATCATCTTACGCGACACTCCACAACAGGAGCCTTAGGACTGACGCTTCTGAAACAGCGCCAGTGACATTGTAGGTCATTATACCTCCATCTGTGCATTATACATCACTCTCTCATCGAAGTAATAAGTTTCGTGAGATGGCATTGTGTTCTGAATTGCTTAAAAGCTTTTCAGATATTGTTCCAAGACCAAGACCAAAACCAAGACCAAGACCAAGACCAAGACCAAGACCAAGACCAAGACCAAGACCAAGACCAAGACCAAGACCAAGACCAAGACCAAGACCAAGACCAAGACCAAGACCAAGACCAAGACCAAGACCAAGACCAAGACCAAGACCAAGACCAAGACCAAGACCAAGACCAAGCCCAAGACCAAGACCAAGACCAAGACCAATACCAAGACCAAGACCAAGACCAAGACCAAGACCAAGACCAAGACCAAGACCAAGACCAAGACCAAGACCAAGACCAAGACCAAGACCAAGACCAAGACCAAGACCAAGACCAAGACCAAGACCAAGACCAAGACCAAGACCAAGACCAAGACCAAGACCAAGACCAAGACCAAGACCAAGACCAAGACCAAGACCAAGACCAAGACCAAGACCAAGACCAAGACCAAGACCAAGACCAAGACCAAGACCAAGACCAAGACCAAGACCAAGACCAAGACCAAGACCAAGACCAAGACCAAGACCAAGACCAAGACCAAGACCAAGACCAAGACCAAGACCAAGACCAAGACCAAGACCAAGACCAAGACCAAGACCAAGACCAAGACCAAGACCAAGACCAAGACCAAGACCAAGACCAAGACCAAGACCAAGACCAAGACCAAGACCAAGACCAAGACCAAGACCAAGACCAAGACCAAGACCAAGACCAAGACCAAGACCAAGACCAAGACCAAGACCAAGACCAAGACCAAGACCAAGACCAAGACCAAGACCAAGA
Source organism: Tetanocera ferruginea (assembly GCA_958299015.1). Lineage (NCBI taxonomy): Eukaryota > Metazoa > Arthropoda > Insecta > Diptera > Sciomyzidae > Tetanocera > Tetanocera ferruginea. Next base: position 81,797,856 of record OY282644.1, on the reverse strand, counting down.
CCAAGACCAAGACCAAGACCAAGACCAAGACCAAGACCAAGACCAAGACCAAGACCAAGACCAAGACCAAGACCAAGACCAAGACCAAGACCAAGACCAAGACCAAGACCAAGACCAAGACCAAGACCAAGACCAAGACCAAGACCAAGACCAAGACCAAGACCAAGACCAAGACCAAGACCAAGACCAAGACCAAGACCAAGACCAAGACCAAGACCAAGACCAAGACCAAGACCAAGACCAAGACCAAGACCAAGACCAAGACCAATACCAAGACCAAGACCAAGACCAAGACCAAGACCAAGACTAGGGTTGCTAGTAAAATACATAAAAATCAATGTATTGATACAAATATATATATTTTAAGAACTAGCGGATGTAACCCGGTGTTACTCGGGGTTGTGCCTCGAGCACAGAAAGAGTACGATTTTCAAAACTGCTCTCATTTTTACGTTTTTAAAATTATCAATTCAATTTTAAAATTTTTGAAATTATCGTTTTTTGCGGTTTTTCCCCCTCCTTCCGTCGAAAGTTTTTAGTCAAATTTCCATAAAACTGTACCTGCCAGACATGATTAAAACAAAAAATGACATCTTCAACGTCTCGATCTGAAGTCTGGTTTCTGAAGAAAATGAACACCCGCACTCAGAAAAAAAACTCATATCTTCCTCCGGTGAAAAATTTCTCTATTTTCGATAAAAGCAATTTTCTCTTTACAAATAAAATTTTCTTCAATTAGAATAAATTTTCACATTTTCGAAGAAATATTTTTTCACTTCTAGGAAATGGAAATATTTCAATGTCTCTTATAATGACAAATATTTTTCTCGCACAAAAAAAATTCTCATTTATACAGAAAAATTTTTTGAAAATGTAAATTTTTTCATATATTTTGATAAAAAATTCACTATGAGAAGTTTTTTCTTCAATAAAAACAAATGTTTTCTTAAAACTAAAGAGTCTTTTTATCTAAAATCGAATTAAGGCTCAAACAAGTTATGCGTAAGCATACAAAAGTTTCAGAGAGAAGTCAACGAAAAGTATACAAAAGTTCAAAAACACACTTTTCCATACTTAATTAAAAACGAAGTAAGCATGAAAAAAAATTTCAATATAAATCGATTCGAATGAAATAAAAAATTATTTGTTTTTGTCGAAAAAGATTAAATTTATCCATGCTTTATGATTGAAAATAGCGGTCAATTTCAATACAAACCTCGCTTAAAAAAAAAGTCCTGTCTAAAACATACATTTTTTACTCACTTTTAATAAATTTTCGATACATTAGTGTTTAAAATCAAAATTAAAATTATTTATTAAACAGGTTGCAACCCTTTTCTGCTTAGCAATATACGGTGTCGAGCGCTCACACTCAAGTTTTGAAAAGTAAACGAAAATTGAGAAACTGAACGAAAAATTGCTTACGCACAACTTGGGCGACGCAATATATTGCTGAGCAAGTACGTTCTTTTGCTCTCTAGCTTTTGTATGCTTACGCATAACTTGGTTGAGCCTTTATTTTTGTGTATTTCTCTTTTTCATAGAAGGTTTTTATCATTTTTAGAGAATTTTTAGGATAGCATTTAGAGAAAAGTATGCTCTGGAGCATGGTCAATACCAATTTTCTGTAAATATGATGGCTTTTTTATCATATATAAAATATCATACCGAGAAACTATTTTCTGAGTGGAGTTTAAAAAGTCATTTCGTGAAAAATGCTTTTAAGGTTTTACTAAGCATGCATTTAATATGCAATTTTATCTCAAATAAATTCCATTCGATTTTTGGATTGTTTTCGTTCAACTTCGGTTTTGGTCGATACTGTTAGGTTAATTTTTTTTCATCTTTATATAACTTCTGCTGGTATTCGTTTAACTTGTTTTTTTTCGTTCGTCTTTGGTTCTTGACGTCGTTTGACTTCGGCTCATTCCTTGTTTTTTGTCGAAAAAACTTTTAAAAGCATAGGATCTATTTCAGTAACAGATACAAATGCTTGCCAAGTTTCATCAAAATCGGTTCATTCGTTTTGACGTGAATGAGCCGAACATAGTTAATTGAATAAAGCGCCCTCTAATGGAAGTTTTCTGAAATTTAAATAGCCTCAATTCTGTTGCAGAGTCAAGTTATTTCATGTACCAAATTTTAGTAAAATCAATCAAGTCATTTAGGAGTTATTGAGTCTTAACAATGCACTACTTAAAGCGCCCTCTTTCGGAAGTCTTTGGAATTTTTTATATTTTATGTTTTATCTTGGGTGCAGTTGAATGTTCATACCAAATTTCATTGAAATCGGTTCAAGCGTTTAGGAGTTATTGAGTCTTAAAAACGCACTACTTAAAGCGCCCACTTACGGAAGTCTTTCGAATTTTTATAGCCTTATCTTGGACGCAGTCGAACCTTCGTTCCAGATTTAATTTAAATCGGTCCAGGTGTTTAGGAGTTATTATGGAGTGCCGAGGCCCACATAATTCCGCCCAGTTTTTTACCTTTTCTTTATCTTTGGTGCAGTTGAGCCTTAATACTAAATTTCATTGAAATCGGTCAAGGAGTTTAGAAGTTATTATAGAGTGCCACGCCCACATACTTCCGCCCACTTTTTTACACCCCCTATGTTCTTTCTCCCTATGAGAGGTACTCGGTGTCCAAATTTCAGCTCAATCGGATAAGCGGTGCGCGAGCTTATACGGAACAGACAGACAGACAGACAGACAGGAGGACAAACATTTAATTTTATATATAAGATGATAGTTCGGTTTCTACAACTCACTGGTAAAAATTATTTTCCTTCAAATGTTGCCAACGACTAGCTCTTAAATGGTTCATTCTGTAGATTCAATTTTCGACAACGACCGGTATTCCTTGAATAACACAAGCAAATTGAATAACAAAGCGTCAATAGTTTGAGGTTTGTCCACATAAACATGTGATTTAACATAAACCCAAAGAAACTAATCCAATGGCGTCAAATCACATGATCTGAGTGGCCAATTACAGGTGATGGTTATGGTATTACGAATAGTGCGCTTAGTTGAACGCTTATAACGACCAAAATTATGTTGAAGAACTCTTTAACATTCTCTAACTGATGACTAGTTTTGGTTTTAAGTTTTCACTATAAATAAACGATGTTCAGTATTAAGTCTATTGATAATTGAGTTGTATTGAATACTAAACACAAACGTCATATGAACAAGCCAATTGACACATAACAGCTGTCAAAACAGCCCTGTTGAAAAAGAAAATCCTCGTATTGAATCACCCTTTAGAAAACGGACTAGAACTCAACCTAGACCAACATCTACACGTACACCGAGAAAAGAAAGCTTTGAAATCAAAATGTCTTAGAGCAAGAACAAAAAGTTTGAGGTCGTTCGGTGCACACAATTACCAGGATCTGAAGCTACAGTACAAAATTCTAAGAACACGCTTCTGCGATAAGGATAAGCAAGAAAGTGTGCTTCAAACTCCTTTGCAATGACGCCGACACTAACCTATGGGGAACCGCTTACAGAGTCGTAATACCAAGATTGTTTTTACTGTAATTTGTGATGATAATTTGTGTTCGAATTCGAATTCGAGGATACTCTATTAGCTGACGGCTGTGAAAGTCGAAATCGATCATTAAGCTTCTTCTCTCCATATAAATGGAAAAAGTTTGGACGCAAAATAATCTGTAAAATTTCTTAAAATTAATATGTTAAAATGTTGTAGTTTTTCTACAGAGTTAAGCCAACACTGAAAAAAATTTTAAACAAAAACTGATAAACGATTTTACAATCAACATCAAGAATTATTAATTTATTTATAATTTTTCTATTGAAACTTTATAAATATTCAAGCTTTTTTTTTTTAAAAAACATTTCATATATTCTTCAAGACCCAAGATGGAGCACGTTAAATTCATAGATGAATACTATGTTCCTCCAGAACCAGTGCCTGAAGCGCCGAAAAAAAAGAAAAAGCTTACGAAAGCTGAGAAAAAAGCGCGTAAACTTAAAGAGGCTCAAGACTTTAAAATGCTCGAAACACGCGTAACTTGACAACTACATCATAACTAACATCTTCTTTATATAAGACAAGCTTTGCAGGATCTATTGCGGCGTGAGTTGGAGCTCTCGAGAAAATCTGTGCGACGCGGCATGAATGATTGGGAAGACATGTGCAAGGAGATCAAAACAATTGAACTTCGTGAAGAATTGACGGTAAGCCGTTGTAATACCTTGAACTGTCTATAGCTATTCTAAAAATTTTTTCACTTTCCCCTCCTGCAAGCACTGGATGGATAAAGCGCAAAGAACGATACAACGCAAGGATGAAAAAATTGAAATGATGTTAGAAGATATGGGCACTATCAATGAAATGTATCAACGTGGCTTTCACAAGCATGTGGAGATGATGGACTACATAACCGGTCAGTTAAACCTCTTCACCATATAACTTCAGCATAACCAGCATAAAAATTACACTTTGTTTTGTAGACGTTTTTAACACCTTCGTAGAGGTGACAAAACAAGTCTACGAAGAAGGCTGCTTATGGATCATACACGAATTCCTTGAGGAGAACAAACACTCAGATTTGGTAACCAGTTTTGCCAAACGCAATCGTGAGAACATCATGCATGGCTCTAATTTGCTCTTTGAGCGAGATCTTGCTCTTGATCTTAAGATCTATCAAGAGAAACAGGATAGCCGCGTCAACGCTGAGATAGCTAAACGCTATCGATTACGTGATGCAGTCATCGATGAGATGAAAAAGCTACGCAAACAGCTGCTAAACTTCATCGATGCAATGGCAAGCACCGAACTCAATCCGCACAAATACGAACACATCAACACTTTGATGGAGCGTCAACGCGCTTTTGTCGCTGAGTCGCAGAGGCTAAACGCACTTGAATTACACAATTCCAAGCGGCAGAATGAGTTGCAACGTGAACTTTTGGCAGTCGAGACGGATGCAAATCGCAAAATACTGGATCTGAGGATGGAGATGGATTATTTTTTGCAAGTACGCAAAGGCATTGAGCAGGAAATACAGGCTGATCGCAATGAGACTCATGAAAAGTTGCGTTTTCTGGCCAGTTCGAGCTTTGAGGTCATGGAGGTAGTTAGGTCTTTACCACATGTTTGACATTTATTGCTTATTTCTTTCTATTGCTCAACAGCGCTATAGAAAAATTGAGAAAAAGGGTGAGCTTTTGCTGTCACTTGCTGCCAGCTGTCGCAAGCTACAAACCGAAAAAGAAAAAATTGTGCCTTGGTGCGAGTTCCATGATAGCGATGAAGAGGAAGAAGAAGAAACTGAGTTCGAAAAGGAAAGCTTTCGACTGCAAACATTGAACTTGACCAAACATCTTGATCTCAGTGAAGAGGTGAGCTAAAACAACTCATCAGAACCACAACAAAGCTCTAGAAACAAGAATGCTTTACTTTTCTATAGGATTTGGCTAAGCAAGAGAAGATCATGAAAAGCTTTTGGCGCCGTGTTGCACAAGTTGAATTGCAAAACATGCTGCTCAGAGAGGAAGAACGCCAGCTAAAGGCAGAGAATGAGGCATATTGCGAACGCATACGCACAATGGGCAACCGTTTGACTGATCGCGATGCCGAACTTCTGGCACAGATACAAGTTAAATCTGTGCTGCCACCAACACCACCCTGCCCGTCACCAAAACCTGTTAAGAAAACTCCAAGAGTCAAGTTGAGATCAAGTCTTAGAAAAAGTAGTGGTGCAAGTCGCACCAGTAGTCGCACACTAACCCGTGGTAGTGCTGCAAACCGGAAAAGCAGTGAAATCCAACCCTCTGTCAGCAAAGATGAAGTCTTGTGCCATAAATCTGAACTAGTACTGTCGCCCTTACACTGTCCACCTTCCTGTCACAGTCATATTTCTACAGGCAGCCAACGAATACCCTTCGCTGAATGTGTCACACCATGTTCCAAGAAATAGACGCTACAAAACAAACACTCAGACATGCCATATAATTTTCTTATACATTTTTATTTAATTTTTATTGCAAAATCAAGACAAAAAAATTCAATAAAAACTATCTGGGATCGTAGTTAATGACATCGAACGAGAGAATTTTATAAAAAGACACAGACCAATCCTTGGCGCCATTGTCGAGCATATCCTCTGCCTGGCTTAGCGTTGAATAGTCCTTTCTGAAACGCATGAAAATCTCGGCGAAAACAATGCGATGCGGTACTGTGGCCACATCATGTGGCGTCTTCATCTCCACGTCCATTTTGCGTATGATTTCATTGACCTTGACAAGCTCTTCGTTGCTGTCGAAATCTTTGATATTGCGTAGGCCAACGAAGAGCATGTCAATAAAGCAATGCCGACGACCTGTAGTTGCTTAAAATTTAATAGTCGTTTTGGTTTTCAGTACATCAAATAATACTTACCGTATTTGCCACGCGTGAGTACCTTCATGGGAATGGCACGACGCAGATGTTCTGTTTTGAATTTGATTAGCTGCAGGCGTGTGTCGTTGCGTGAGAGTATCATGTCGCGCGTAATTTGCTGAAAACCAATGGGCGTGGTGAATTGGCTAATTCTGCTGGCATCCTGATCTCGTATAATGTCGGTTATAA